>OW964835.1:4927709-5527709 GCA_943142095.1 Ophonus ardosiacus
GTATAAACATAAAAAGTAAAAACTTTTCATGTATATAGCCGAAAAGTAAAAACTTTTTATGGTATAAACATAAAAAGTAAAAACTTTTCATGTATATAGCCGAAAAGTAAAAACTTTTTATGGTATAAACATAAAAAGTAAAAACTTTTCATGTTTATAGCCGAAAAGTAAAAACTTTTTATGGTATAAACATAAAAAGTAAAAACTTTTCATGTATATAGCCGAAAAGTAAAAACTTTTTATGGTATAAACATAAAAAGTAAAAACTTTTCATGTATATAGCCGAAAAGTAAAAACTTTTTATGGTATAAACATAAAAAGTAAAAACTTTTCATGTATATACCCGAAAATTAAAACTTTTTATGGTATAAACATAAAGAGTAAAAACTTTTCATGTATATAGCCGAAAAGTAAAAACTTTTTATGGTATAAACATAAAAAGTAAAAACTTTTCATGTATATACCTGAAAAGTAAAAACTTTTTATGGTATAAACATAAAAAGTAAAAACTTTTCATGTATATACCCGAAAAGTAAAAACTTTTTAAGGTATAAACATAAAAAGTAAAAACTTTACATGTATATAGCCGAAAAGTAAAAACTTTTTATAGTATAAACATAGAAAGTAAAAACTTTACATGTATATACCCGAAAAGTAAAAACTTTTTATGGTATAAACATAAAATGTAAAAACTTTTCATGTATATAGCCGAAAAGTAAAAACTTTTTATAGTATAAACATAAAAAGTAATAACTTTTCATGTATATACCCGAAAAGTAAAAACTTTTTATGGTATAAACATAAAAAGTAAAAACTTTTCATGTATATACCCGAAAAGTAAAAACTTTTTATGGTATAAACATAAAAAGTAAAAACTTTTCATGTATATAGCCGAAAAGTAAAAACTTTTTATGGTATAAACATAAAAAGTAAAAACTTTTCATGTATATAGCCGAAAAGTAAAAACTTTTTATAGTATAAACATAAAAAGTAATAACTTTTCATGTATATACCCGAAAAGTAAAAACTTTTTATGGTATAAACATAAAAAGTAAAAACTTTTCATGTATATACCCGAAAAGTAAAAACTTTTTATGGTATAAACATAAAAAGTAAAAACTTTTCATGTATATAGCCGAAAAGTAAAAACTTTTTATGGTATAAACATAAAAAGTAAAAACTTTTCATGTATATAGCCGAAAAGTAAAAACTTTTTATGGTATAAACATAAAAAGTAAAAACTTTTCATGTATATAGCCGAAAAGTAAAAACTTTTTATAGTATAAACATAAAAAGTAATAACTTTTCATGTATATACCCGAAAAGTAAAAACTTTTTATGGTATAAACATAAAAAGTAAAAACTTTTCATGTATATAGCCGAAAAGTAAAAACTTTTTATAGTATAAACATAAAAAGTAATAACTTTTCATGTATATACCCGAAAAGTATAAACTTTTTATGGTATAAACATAAAAAGTAAAAACTTTTCATGTATATAGCCGAAAAGTAAAAACTTTTTATAGTATAAACATAAAAAGTAATAACTTTTCATGTATATACCCGAAAAGTAAAACTTTTTATGGTATAAACATAAAAAGTAAAAACTTTTCATGTATATACCCGAAAAGTAAAAACTTTTTATGGTATAAACATAAAAAGTAAAAACTTTTCATGTATATAGCCGAAAAGTAAAAACTTTTTATGGTATAAACATAAAAAGTAAAAACTTTTCATGTATATAGCCGAAAAGTAAAAACTTTTTATGGTATAAACATAAAAAGTAAATACTTTTCATGTATATACCCGAAAAGTAAAAACTTTTTATGGTATAAACATAAAAAGTAAAAACTTTTCATGTATATAGCCGAAAAGTAAAAACTTTTTATAGTATAAACATAAAAAGTAATAACTTTTCATGTATATACCCGAAAAGTAAAAACTTTTTATGGTATAAACATAAAAAGTAAAAACTTTTCATGTATATAGCCGAAAAGTAAAAACTTTTTATGGTATAAACATAAAAAGTAAAAACTTTTCATGTATATAGCCGAAAAGTAAAAACTTTTTATGGTATAAACATAAAAAGTAAAAACTTTTCATGTATATAGCCGAAAAGTAAAAACTTTTTATGGTATAAACATAAAAAGTAAAAACTTTTCATGTATATAGCCGAAAAGTTAAAACTTTTTATGGTATAAACATAAAAAGTAAAAACTTTTCATGTATATACCCGAAAAGTAAAAACTTTTTATGGTATAAACATAAAAAGTAAAAACTTTTCATGTATATAGCCGAAAAGTAAAAACTTTTTATAGTATAAATATAAAAAGTAATATCTTTTCATGTATATACCCGAAAAGTAAAAACTTTTTATGGTATAAACATAAAAAGTAAAAACTTTTCATGTATATAGCCGAAAAGTAAAAACTTTTTATGGTATAAACATAAAAAGTAAAAACTTTTCATGTATATAGCCGAAAAAAAAAACTTTTTATGGTATAAACATAAAAAGTAAAAACTTTTCATGTATATAGCCGAAAAGTAAAAACTTTTTATGGTATAAACATAAAAAGTAAAAACTTTTCATGTATATAGCCGAAAAGTAAAAACTTTTTATGGTATAAACATAAAAAGTAAAAACTTTTCATGTATATAGCCGAAAAGTAAAAACTTTTTATAGTATAAACATAAAAAGTAAAAACTTTTCATGTATATAGCCGAAAAGTAAAAACTTTTTATGGTATAAACATAAAAAGTAAAAACTTTTCATGTATATAGCCGAAAAGTAAAAACTTTTTATAGTATAAACATAAAAAGTAAAAACTTTTCATGTATATAGCCGAAAAGTAAAAACTTTTTATGGTATAAACATAAAAAGTAAAAACTTTTCATGTATATAGCCGAAAAAAAAAACTTTTTATGGTATAAACATAAAAAGTAAAAACTTTTCATGTATATAGCCGAAAAGTAAAAACTTTTTATGGTATAAACATAAAAAGTAAAAACTTTTCATGTATATAGCCGAAAAGTAAAAACTTTTTATGGTATAAACATAAAAAGTAAAAACTTTTCATATATATACCCGAAAAGTAAAAACTTTTTATGGTATAAACATAAAAAGTAAAAACTTTTCATGTATATAGCCGAAAAGTAAAAACTTTTTATAGTATAAACATAAAAAGTAAAAACTTTTCATGTATATAGCCGAAAAGTAAAAACTTTTTATGGTATAAACATAAAAAGTAAAAACTTTTCATGTATATAGCCGAAAAGTAAAAACTTTTTATAGTATAAACATAAAAAGTAAAAACTTTTCATGTATATACCCGAAAAGTAAAAACTTTTTATGGTATAAACATAAAAAGTAAAAACTTTTCATGTATATACCCGAACAGTAAAAACTTTTTATAGTATGAACATAAAAAATAAAAACTTTTCATGCATATACCCGAAAAGTAAAAACTTTTTATGGTATAAACATAAAAAGTAAAAACTTTTCATGTATATACCCGAAAAGTAAAAACTTTTTATGGTATAAACATAAAAAGTAAAAACTTTTCATGTATATAGCCGAAAAGTAAAAACTTTTTATGGTATAAACATAAAAAGTAAAAACTTTTCATGTATATAGCCGAAAAGTAAAAACTTTTTATAGTATAAACATAAAAAGTAAAAACTTTTCATGTATATAGCCGAAAAGTAAAAACTTTTTATGGTATAAACATAAAAAGTAAAAACTTTTCATGTATATAGCCGAAAAGTAAAAACTTTTTATGGTATAAACATAAAAAGTAAAAACTTTTCATGTATATAGCCGAAAAGAAAAAACTTTTTATGGTATAAACATAAAAAGTAAAAACTTTTCATGTATATAGCCGAAAAGTAAAAACTTTTTATGGTATAAACATAAAAAGTAAAAACTTTTCATGTATATAGCCGAAAAGTAAAAACTTTTTATGGTATAAACATAAAAAGTAAAAACTTTTCATGTATATACCCGAAAAGTAAATACTTTTTATGGTATAAACATAAAAAGTAAAAACTTTTCATGTATATAGCCGAAAAGTAAAAACTTTTTATAGTATAAACATAAAAAGTAATAACTTTTCATGTATATACCCGAAAAGTAAAAACTTTTTATGGTATAAACATAAAAAGTAAAAAGTTTTCATGTATATAGCCGAAAAGTAAAAACTTTTTATAGTATAAACATAAAAAGTAAAAACTTTTCATGTATATAGCCGAAGAGTAAAAACTTTTTATGGTATAAACATAAAAAGTAAAAACTTTACATGTATATAACCGAAAAGTAAAAACTTTTTATGGCATAAACATAAAAAGTAAAAAATTTTCATGTATATAGCCGAAAAGTAAAAACTTTTTATGGTATAAACATAAAAAGTAAAATATTTTCATGTATATAGCCGAAAAGTAAAAACTTTTTATGGTATAAACATAAAAAGTAAAAACTTTTCATGTATATAGCCGAAAAGTAAAAACTTTTTATGGTATAAACATAAAAAGTAAAAACTTTTCATGTACATAGCCGAAAAGTAAAAACTTTTTATGGTATAAACATAAAAAGTAAAAACTTTTCATGTATATAGCCGAAAAGTAAAAACTTTTTATAGTATAAACATAAAAAGTAAAAACTTTTCATGTATATAGCCGAAAAGTAAAAACTTTTTATGGTATAAACATAAAAAGTAAAAACTTTTCATGTATATTCCCGAAAAGTAAAAACTTTTTATGGTATAAACATAAAAAGTAAAAACTTTTCATGTATATAGCCAAAAAGTAAAAACTTTTTATGGTATAAACATAAAAAGTAATAACTTTTCATGTATATACCCGAAAAGTAAAAACTTTTTATGGTATAAACATAAAAAGTAAAAAGTTTTTATGTATATACCCGGAAAGTAAAAACTTTTTATGTTAGAAACATAAAAAGTAAAAAGTTTTCATGTATATAGCCGAAAAATAAAAACTTTTTATAGTATAAACATAAAAAGTAAAAACTTTTCATGTATATACCCGAAAAGTAAAAACTTTTTATGGTATAAACATAAAAAGTAAAAACTTTTCATGTATATACCCGAAAAGTAAAAACTTTTTATGGTATAAACATAAAAAGTAAAAACTTTTCATGTATATAGCCGAAAAGTAAAAACTTTTTATGTTATAAACATAAAAAGTAAAAACTTTTCATGTATATACCCGAAAAGTAAAAACTTTTTATGGTATAAACATAAAAAGTAAAAACTTTTCATGTATATACCCGAAAAGTAAAAACTTTTTATGTTATAAACATAAAAAGTAAAAACTTTTCATGTATATAGCCGAAAAGTAAAAACTTTTTATGTTATAAACATAAAAAGTAAAAACTTTTCATGTATATAGCCGAAAAGTAAAAACTTTTTATGGTATAAACATAAAAAGTAAAAACTTTTCATGTATATAGCCGAAAAGTAAAAACTTTTTATAGTATAAACATAAAAAGTAATAACTTTTCATGTATATACCCGAAAAGTAAAAACTTTTTATGGTATAAACATCAAAAGTAAAAACTTTTCATGTATATACCCGAAAAGTAAAAACTTTTTATGGTATAAACATAAAAAGTAAAAACTTTTCATTTATATAGCCGAAAAGTAAAAACTTTTTATAGTATAAACATAAAAAGTAAAAACTTTTCATGTATATACCCGAAAAGTAAAAACTTTTTATGGTATAAACATAAAAAGTAAAAACTTTTCATGTATATACCCGAAAAGTAAAAACTATTTATGGTATAAACATAAAAAGTAAAAACTTTTCATGTATATAGCCGAAAAGTAAAAACTTTTTATGGTATAAACATAAAAAGTAAAAACTTTTCATGTATATAGCCGAAAAGTAAAAACTTTTTATGTTATAAACATAAAAAGTAAAAACTTTTCATGTATATAGCCGAAAAGTAAAAACTTTTTATGGTATAAACATAAAAAGTAAAAACTTTTCATGTATATAGCCGAAAAGTAAAAACTTTTTATAGTATAAACATAAAAAGTAATAACTTTTCATGTATATACCCGAAAAGTAAAAACTTTTTATGGTATAAACATAAAAAGTAAAAACTTTTCATGTATATAGCCGAAAAGTAAAAACTTTTTATGGTATAAACATAAAAAGTAAAAAGTTTTCATGTATATAGCCGAAAAGTAAAAACTTTTTATAGTATAAACATAAAAAGTAAAAACTTTTCATGTATATAGCCGAAAAGTAAAAACTATTTATGGTATAAACATAAAAAGTAAAAACTTTTCATGTATATAGCCGAAAAGTAAAAACTTTTTATGGTATAAACATAAAAAGTAAAAACTTTTCATGTATATAGCCGAAAAGTAAAAACTTTTTATGTTATAAACATAAAAAGTAAAAACTTTTCATGTATATAGCCGAAAAGTAAAAACTTTTTATGGTATAAACATAAAAAGTAAAAACTTTTCATGTATATAGCCGAAATGTAAAAACTTTTTATAGTATAAACATAAAAAGTAAAAACTTTTCATGTATATAGCCGAAAAGTAAAAACTTTTTATGGTATAAACATAAAAAGTAAAAACTTTTCATGTATATACCCGAAAAGTAAAAACTTTTTATGGTATAAACATAAAAAGTAAAAACTTTTCATGTATATAGCCGAAAAGTAAAAACTTTTTATAGTATAAACATAAAAAGTAATAACTTTTCATGTATATACCCGAAAAGCAAAAACTTTTTATGGTATAAACATAAAAAGTAAAAAGTTTTCATGTATATAGCCGAAAAGTAAAAACTTTTTATGGTATAAACATAAAAAGTAAAAACTTTTCATGTATATAGCCGAAAAGTAAAAACTTTTTATGGTATAAACATAAAAAGTAAAAACTTTTCATGTACATAGCCGAAAAGTAAAAACTTTTTATGGTATAAACATAAAAAGTAAAAACTTTTCATGTATATAGCCGAAAAGTAAAAACTTTTTATAGTATAAACATAAAAAGTAAAAACTTTTCATGTATATAGCCGAAAAGTAAAAACTTTTTATGGTATAAACATAAAAAGTAAAAACTTTTCATGTATATTCCCGAAAAGTAAAAACTTTTTATGGTATAAACATAAGAGTAAAAACTTTTCATGTATATAGCCAAAAAGTAAAAACTTTTTATGGTATAAACATAAAAAGTAAAAACTTTTCATGTATATAGCCGAAAAGTAAAAACTTTTTATGGTATAAACATAAAAAGTAAAAACTTTTCATGTATATTCCCGAAAAGTAAAAACTTTTTATGGTATAAACATAAGAGTAAAAACTTTTCATGTATATACCCAAAAAGTAAAAACTTTTTATGGTATAAACATAAAAAGTAAAAAGTTTTTATGTATATACCCGGAAAGTAAAAACTTTTTATGTTAGAAACATAAAAAGTAAAAAGTTTTCATGTATATAGCCGAAAAGTAAAAACTTTTTATAGTATAAACATAAAAAGTAAAAACTTTTCATGTATATACCCGAAAAGTAAAAACTTTTTATGGTATAAACATAAAAAGTAAAAACTTTTCATGTATATAGCCGAAAAGTAAAAACTTTTTATGGTATAAACATAAAAAGTAAAAACTTTTCATGTATATAGCCGAAATGTAAAAACTTTTTATAGTATAAACATAAAAAGTAAAAACTTTTCATGTATATAGCCGAAAAGTAAAAACTTTTTATGGTATAAACATAAAAAGTAAAAACTTTTCATGTATATACCCGAAAAGTAAAAACTTTTTATGGTATAAACATATAAAGTAAAAACTTTTCATGTATATAGCCGAAAAGTAAAAACTTTTTATGTTATAAACATAAAAAGTAAAAACTTTTCATGTATATACCCGAAAAGTAAAATCTTTTTATGGTATAAACATAAAAAGTAAAAACTTTTCATGTATATACCCGAAAAGTAAAAACTTTTTATGTTATAAACATAAAAAGTAAAAACTTTTCATGTATATAGCCGAAAAGTAAAAACTTTTTATGTTATAAACATAAAAAGTAAAAACTTTTCATGTATATAGCCGAAAAGTAAAAACTTTTTATGGTATAAACATAAAAAGTAAAAACTTTTCATGTATATAGCCGAAAAGTAAAAACTTTTTATAGTATAAACATAAAAAGTAATAACTTTTCATGTATATACCCGAAAAGTAAAAACTTTTTATGGTATAAACATAAAAAGTAAAAACTTTTCATGTATATACCCGAAAAGTAAAAACTTTTTATGGTATAAACATAAAAAGTAAAAACTTTTCATGTATATAGCCGAAAAGTAAAAATTTTTATAGTATAAACATAAAAAGTAAAAACTTTTCATGTATATACCCGAAAAGTAAAAACTTTTTATGGTATAAACATAAAAAGTAAAAACTTTTCATGTATATACCCGAAAAGTAAAAACTATTTATGGTATAAACATAAAAAGTAAAAACTTTTCATGTATATAGCCGAAAAGTAAAAACTTTTTATGGTATAAACATAAAAAGTAAAAACTTTTCATGTATATAGCCGAAAAGTAAAAACTTTTTATGTTATAAACATAAAAAGTAAAAACTTTTCATGTATATAGCCGAAAAGTAAAAACTTTTTATGGTATAAACATAAAAAGTAAAAACTTTTCATGTATATAGCCGAAAAGTAAAAACTTTTTATAGTATAAACATAAAAAGTAATAACTTTTCATGTATATACCCGAAAAGTAAAAACTTTTTATGGTATAAACATAAAAAGTAAAAACTTTTCATGTATATAGCCGAAAAGTAAAAACTTTTTATGGTATAAACATAAAAAGTAAAAAGTTTTCATGTATATAGCCGAAAAGTAAAAACTTTTTATAGTATAAACATAAAAAGTAAAAACTTTTCATGTATATAGCCGAAAAGTAAAAACTATTTATGGTATAAACATAAAAAGTAAAAACTTTTCATGTATATAGCCGAAAAGTAAAAACTTTTTATGGTATAAACATAAAAAGTAAAAACTTTTCATGTATATAGCCGAAAAGTAAAAACTTTTTATGTTATAAACATAAAAAGTAAAAACTTTTCATGTATATAGCCGAAAAGTAAAAACTTTTTATGGTATAAACATAAAAAGTAAAAACTTTTCATGTATATAGCCGAAATGTAAAAACTTTTTATAGTATAAACATAAAAAGTAAAAACTTTTCATGTATATAGCCGAAAAGTAAAAACTTTTTATGGTATAAACATAAAAAGTAAAAACTTTTCATGTATATAGCCGAAATGTAAAAACTTTTTATGGTATAAACATAAAAAGTAAAAACTTTTCATGTATATAGCCGAAATGTAAAAACTTTTTATAGTATAAACATAAAAAGTAAAAACTTTTCATGTATATAGCCGAAAAGTAAAAACTTTTTATGGTATAAACATAAAAAGTAATAACTTTTCATGTATATAGCCGAAAAGTAAAAACTTTTTATGTTATAAACATAAAAAGTAAAAACTTTTCATGTATATAGCCGAAAAGTAAAAACTTTTTATGGTATAAACATAAAAAGTAAAAACTTTTCATGTATATAGCCGAAAAGTAAAAACTTTTTATAGTATAAACATAAAAAGTAATAACTTTTCATGTATATACCCGAAAAGTAAAAACTTTTTATGGTATAAACATAAAAAGTAAAAACTTTTCATGTATATACCCGAAAAGTAAAAACTTTTTATGGTATAAACATAAAAAGTAAAAACTTTTCATGTATATAGCCGAAAAGTAAAAACTTTTTATAGTATAAACATAAAAAGTAAAAACTTTTCATGTATATACCCGAAAAGTAAAAACTTTTTATGGTATAAACATAAAAAGTAAAAACTTTTCATGTATATACCCGAAAAGTAAAAACTATTTATGGTATAAACATAAAAAGTAAAAACTTTTCATGTATATAGCCGAAAAGTAAAAACTTTTTATGGTATAAACATAAAAAGTAAAAACTTTTCATGTATATAGCCGAAAAGTAAAAACTTTTTATGTTATAAACATAAAAAGTAAAAACTTTTCATGTATATAGCCGAAAAGTAAAAACTTTTTATGGTATAAACATAAAAAGTAAAAACTTTTCATGTATATAGCCGAAAAGTAAAAACTTTTTATAGTATAAACATAAAAAGTAATAACTTTTCATGTATATACCCGAAAAGTAAAAACTTTTTATGGTATAAACATAAAAAGTAAAAACTTTTCATGTATATAGCCGAAAAGTAAAAACTTTTTATGGTATAAACATAAAAAGTAAAAAGTTTTCATGTATATAGCCGAAAAGTAAAAACTTTTTATAGTATAAACATAAAAAGTAAAAACTTTTCATGTATATAGCCGAAAAGTAAAAACTATTTATGGTATAAACATAAAAAGTAAAAACTTTTCATGTATATAGCCGAAAAGTAAAAACTTTTTATGGTATAAACATAAAAAGTAAAAACTTTTCATGTATATAGCCGAAAAGTAAAAACTTTTTATGTTATAAACATAAAAAGTAAAAACTTTTCATGTATATAGCCGAAAAGTAAAAACTTTTTATGGTATAAACATAAAAAGTAAAAACTTTTCATGTATATAGCCGAAATGTAAAAACTTTTTATGGTATAAACATAAAAAGTAATAACTTTTCATGTATATACCCGAAAAGTAAAAACTTTTTATGGTATAAACATAAAAAGTAAAAACTTTTCATGTATATACCCGGAAAGTAAAAACTTTTTATGTTATAAACATAAAAAGTAAAAAGTTTTCATGTATATAGCCGAAAAGTAAAAACTTTTTATAGTATAAACATAAAAAGTAAAAACTTTTCATGTATATACCCGAAAAGTAAAAACTTTTTATGGTATAAACATAAAAAGTAAAAACTTTTCATGTATATACCCGAAAAGTAAAAACTTTTTATGGTATAAACATAAAAAGTAAAAACTTTTCATGTATATAGCCGAAAAGTAAAAACTATTTATGGTATAAACATAAAAAGTAAAAACTTTTCATGTATATAGCCGAAAAGTAAAAACTTTTTATGGTATAAACATAAAAAGTAAAAACTTTTCATGTATATAGCCGAAAAGTAAAAACTTTTTATAGTATAAACATAAAAAGTAATAACTTTTCATGTATATACCCGAAAAGTAAAAACTTTTTATGGTATAAACATAAAAAGTAAAAACTTTTCATGTATAAACATAAAAAGTAAAAACTTTTCATGTATATAGCCGAAAAGTAAAAACTTTTTATAGTATAAACATAAAAAGTAAAAACTTTTCATGTATATACCCGAAAAGTAAAAACTTTTTATGGTATAAACATAAAAAGTAAAAACTTTTCATGTATATAGCCGAAAAGTAAAAACTATTTATGGTATAAACATAAAAAGTAAAAACTTTTCATGTATATAGCCGAAAAGTAAAAACTATTTATGGTATAAACATAAAAAGTAATAACTTTTCATGTATATAGCCGAAAAGTAAAAACTTTTTATGGTATAAACATAAAAAGTAAAAACTTTTCATGTATATACCCGAAAAGTAAAAACTTTTTATGGTATAAACATAAAAAGTAAAAACTTTTCATGTATATAGCCGAAAAGTAAAAACTATTTATGGTATAAACATAAAAAGTAAAAACTTTTCATGTATATAGCCGAAAAGTAAAAACTTTTTATGGTATAAACATAAAAAGTAAAAACTTTTCATGTATATAGCCGAAAAGTAAAAACTTTTTATAGTATAAACATAAAAAGTAATAACTTTTCATGTATATACCCGAAAAGTAAAAACTTTTTATGGTATAAACATAAAAAGTAAAAAGTTTTCATGTATATAGCCGAAAAGTAAAAACTTTTTATGGTATAAACATAAAAAGTAAAAACTTTTCATGTATATAGCCGAAAAGTAAAAACTTTTTATGGTATAAACATAAAAAGTAAAAACTTTTCATGTATATAGCCGAAAAGTAAAAACTTTTTATAGTATAAACATAAAAAGTAATAACTTTTCATGTATATACCCGAAAAGTAAAAACTTTTTATGGTATAAACATAAAAAGTAAAAAGTTTTCATGTATATAGCCGAAAAGTAAAAGCTTTTTATGGTATAAACATAAAAAGTAAAAACTTTTCATGTATATAGCCGAAAAGTAAAAACTTTTTATAGTATAAACATAAAAAGGAAAAACTTTTCATGTATATACCCGAAAAGTAAAAACTTTTTATGGTATAAACATAAAAAGTAAAAAGTTTTCATGTATATAGCCGAAAAGTAAAAACTTTTTATGGTATAAACATAAAAAGTAAAAACTTTTCATGTATATAGCCGAAAAGTAAAAACTTTTTATAGTATAAACATAAAAAGTAATAACTTTTCATGTATATAGCCGAAAAGTAAAAACTATTTATGGTATAAACATAAAAAGTAAAAACTTTTCATGTATATAGCCGAAAAGTAAAAACTTTTTATGGTATAAACATAAAAAGTAAAAACTTTTCATGTATATAGCCGAAAAGTAAAAACTTTTTATGTTATAAACATAAAAATTAAAAAGTTTTCATGTATATAGCCGAAAAGTAAAAACTTTTTATGTTATAAACATAAAAAGTAAAAAGTTTTCATGTATATACCCGAAAAGTAAAAACTTTTTATGGTATAAACATAAAAAGTAAAAACTTTTCATGTATATAGCCGAAAAGTAAAAACTTTTTATGGTATAAACATAAAAAGTAAAAACTTTTCATGTATATACCCGAAAAGTAAAAACTTTTTTTTTTAATCTTAATCGTTATTTATTGAGTAGTACTTTAAGGATAAAGTATACATTTTATTATTTTTTGTTATGGTTTATGGGCCTATTATGTTCTATGTTCTATGTTATTTACAAATCCGTCTTTACCGCGAATAGTGCCTCCAAAATCATTCAATAATTCACAATCTTTGTAAGTACCTCACTTCTTAACATTTTTCTTTGCCAAACTCAACAGACGTCAGCGTAGTCTTTGTATATCATTTTACAGTCTTTGCTGTATCTTTTTCTCATACTTTCAATGTTTAAATTCAAGTCAAACAATAATAAAGATAGAAATAAGCGAATCTGAGACTGTGCTAACAAGGAACGTGCCTTGTATCCAGATATTTTAATATAAACGACTCAAACTCTGCAAATACATCTCAAACAAAATATTACATCTTTCGTGTTTTACATAATTTCCTCTGAACAGTCGTAGAATGTAAAGTAGTTTGCTCTGTGTCTACAGGGTTCACAAATGAACAACGTAAAATTGTTATAAAGTATATTCGACCTTGCTTATTTTCAACTAGTAATACTAAACTAACTGAAGAAAATGAAAGACGTGCAGTATCTATTAACTATTAACGACTAGAATAAAACATGGTTGTAACTACAACTTTTTTGTAAAATGAGATTTGTGTATAAGTTTTATCTGACGGAGGGCTCGTTTTTCAATATCTGGTTAAATAAACAAAATTGAAACAAAATTAACTGTGTAATGACAGATTTATCACTGCTGTCAACAAAACGATGCAATATTGTTTTTGCCCTCCTGAAGCGTAATGGGAACTTTACAGTTGTATACACAGCAAGTGTAACCTACATTTTACGCTTACTGTGTTGTAACTTGTCTAACTATGCGGTAAAATAATCAAAATACACTTGACGTTTATGGGCATTTAGAAAAGAAATAATTTTTACTATAATAAAGTTCATGTAAAAAAGTACTACCTACTTAAGTTATTTTTTTACTTTAACATTTCCTGTATTTAAAATTAATTTATATAAACCAAAATCATTATTGTAAAAACCGCCGCTACCGACATAGTCACCGATCGATATACCTGTCAAATACGCGAGGCGAACATTACTGAAATGTCAAATATCGACACCTACCTATTATTTATTACGAAGAAAACATGAGCAAATAAATATATTATCAGTCATAAACAACGTCTATTATTACAAATAAATTTTCGCTAGAAGAAGTACTCTAATGAAGGTAAGTAAAATCAAATTTGGAAAATGACAACCCCAGTATTTTGAACTAACCCTTTTCAGAAGTACAACCTATCTCATTAAAAAAAGTGATTTTCATTATCGTCGGCCAAAAAATTCTCGTGCGTGAAGTATTTTACAGCGCTCCAGCTAATAACTGTAAAATACAACTTACACGCACTCGAATGTAAATAACTGTTACTTAACTAGAAGTTAAAATTTTAGCCATAGATTGAAAAACCGGCCCTGAGAGGTGAATAGAAATTTTTACCTCCTGCTACCCTAGGTAAGGGAGGTATAGGGATCGTGCTAAAAATCGCATATCGAGATTTTAATAAATTACCACGTTTTAAGTTCCCTAGAATCCAATTTTAAAATTTTCACGATGATGTCTGTGCGTGTGTGTGTGTGTGTGTGTGTGTGTGTATGTATGTGTATGAATTTTGTTGTTCCGAGAA
This sequence comes from Ophonus ardosiacus, assembly GCA_943142095.1. Classification (NCBI taxonomy): domain Eukaryota; kingdom Metazoa; phylum Arthropoda; class Insecta; order Coleoptera; family Carabidae; genus Ophonus; species Ophonus ardosiacus. Next base: position 4,942,238 of record OW964835.1, read on the forward strand.
TCCGATTTTAACATTTTTACAATGATGTCTGTGGGTATATGTATATGTGTGTGTGTGAGTGTGTTTGTGTGTCTTAAGTGTGTGCGTGTGTGTGTGTGTGTGTGTGTGTGTGTGTGTGTGTGTGTGTGTGGATTGTGTGGATCGTGTGGACACGATTACTCCAAATACTATCAATCAGAAAATTTTAAAATTTTGTATACCCATTCTATATTAATATGGGAAGAGCTCATTAGTTTTTAATGTATATCGGATAACCGGAAGTATTATTCATACAAACTTTTATCAGTTTTTCTTGTAAAAAATTCGTTGAATATAAATTTTCAGCAAATTTTACTAATTCAAATTGAATATAATGGCACAATCTTCAATTCTACGATAATAACATTTAGTAAATAACTCTAAATAACTTTAAATATGAATTTATAATATAATTTATTTTCATGTATCACCTAGCCTATGCGTCAAACAAAAATATAATTTTATTAATAATTTTGATATATTTAAACAAATGTCACTGGCAGGAAGTAATCACTGCAATTACATTAAAATTAATAATGAAACAGTGTTAAGGAGAATATAATAGTAACATATTTAATTAAGGTTTGTAAAAATAATATATTTTCCATCATACATAAATGTTAGATGTACATGATAATCTGATTTAATTTTTTTCTATTTTGTAGCACTATAAATAATATTAATTTACAACTACACATTTACGAAATGGATCATGTACATTACCAATACAAATTGAATATAATGCTACAATCTTCAATTCTACGATAATAGCATTTAGTAAATAACTTTAAATATTAATTTATAAAATAATTTATTTTTGTACATCATCTAGCCTATGCGTCAAACAAAAACAAAATATTTTAATAACAATTTTAACATATTTAAACAAATGTCACTGTCAGGAAGCAATTACTTTAAAATTAATAATGAAACCATGTTAAAAAGATTGTATTGAATCTAATGAAATTAAGATTAGTAAAAATAATATATTTTCCATCATACATAATTATTAGATGTACAGAATGATCCGATATAAATTTGATATGTTTGCAGCACTAAAAATCAAACAGCTGTGAATAAGCACGTGTTATCAAAGTGTCAAATATTAGTTTACAACTACACATTAATTAGGTACGTATTTAAATTAATAAAAATTAAATAGCCGGAGGTATTGTGTTAGCCATATCAGATTTTTTTTCCTTCTTTTGGTACTCCTTAAATTAAGGCAATTATGACTATTTCCGAAAAACAAAAGAACTCCAATAACTACGAACCTGGGCGCCAAATCAAAAATTGGAAATAAAAAAAGTTCTGTCATTTTTGGGTGTAACGATTTAATATTTACACCCTATATATTATAATATTTTTGAGACTATCATCATATATTTTCTAGTTACATTTTATTATATGTCAACTTTGTAGATGACATTATATTTTACTCATTTCATGACGTACCAGACTAATATATTTCTCCAGGGAACTCTCATATAAAAAGAAGAAAGTACACCTTAACTATTAATTAATTCGAACATAAAACGCATAATCCACATCTTTCTTATTCTTTTCAACTTTAAATCTTCTTCTTAGTTGAATAGCATAATATTCTTAATGACTAAAAAACGAATTGAACTTTTATGGACGTTCCAGAGAAATTAAAAGAAATAAAACTCTTTGCTCTTCATACAAACTGTCTCGTTTCATTCCAGAAAGAAAATAATGGAATTTTCCAGGAAGCTGCTACAGCAGAATTACCACAGTTGTTTTTGCATGTACTTTATAGGAAGATAAAATTATTTTATGAGGTCATTGATAGAAATAATGAATTTTGATTTGTTTAGCTGTAATTCATAAACATGAAATTATCATGAAACAATGAATTGGAATTTAAATGGTGCATTTTGCAATCAAAATTAATCATCACGTTTAAATTATTAATTTCTCATTAACTATTGTTTCCAAAATTCATATATCAACAGCTTATTACTCCTTTTTACCTCTCGCTAAGAGAGGTATTGGATTCATGCTAAAATTCGCATGTCCAGATTTTATAGAATAAGCACGATTTAAGGTGGCTAGAATCCGATTTTAACATTTTTACGATGATGTCTGTCTGTATGTGCGTGTGTATGGGAGGATGTTGGAGGGACAATTACTTAAAGACTATAAGACTTAAGACCAGTTTAACTATGAATTCCTCAATTTGACATTCTTGAGAAGAGCTGAAACGATTTTGGTAACAAATTGGACACCCGGAAGTAGTACTTTCTTAAAAAAAATCTTCTAAATATATTTTTTTGGAAATTTTTGTTATTAGAAATGTTGAAGAACATAAAATTCTCCATCTAACACACTTAAAATTTTTATTATATCTTATATAAATTTAGAGATAAAGACACTATACTATATAGAAAAATATAATCGCAGAGGCTAAGGCAATAAGGAAACCACTTGACAAATTCAAATGTTTATAACACAGTTTGTAAATGACAGAAGTCATTGTCAAAAATCAACAGTTTTAGTGACGATCTGAAAGCTTTTTCTGGGAAGTACATTTAATCTTTCTCATTATTTTATTAATTAAATATTTAAAATTGTAGGTAAAAGGCATATATCCATCAGATATACCACCAATCTTGTAAATGATTTGGAAGAATCTCTGACATTTAGGAACTTCCTCATACAATGAAAAATAGATATAATTAGAATTGTAAGGAAACAAATTCAAATGTTTATTACAGTTTGTAAATGACAGATGTCAGTGTCAAAAGTGAACAGTTTTAGTGACATTCTGATAACTTTTTCTGGAAAGGACATTTCATCTTTCTTATTGTTTTATTAATTAAATATTTAAAATTATAGGTAAAATGCATACATCCATCAGAAATACCGCCAATCTGGTTAATGAATTGGAAGGACCTCTGACATTTAGGCACTTCCTCATACAATGAAAAAAAATATATAATTAGAATTGTATGTGTGCAGAAGACATGTGAAATACAATAAAAAATAATATTTGGATAAAGTTCTGTAATTTTTTTGTTATAAAACGACGGTTCGATAGCGAAGCGCAATACAATACAACATAAAATGGAAATGGCGAGAGGTATTGTGCTGGCCACAACAGATTTTTGTGTTATCAGAAATGTTAAATACAATACTTATATAGCCTAATATTAAAATGGCGAAAGGTAATATGCTGGCAACAACAGATTTTTAAGTCATAGTATTCGAAAGAATTTTGTAGAAATATCTCACCATTTGTGTAGGTTTTATAAATTGTTTTGTATTTATATAAGTACTTTCTTTTATAAGGAAGTCATTTATTTTTTTCCAATTTGCCGTTCCGCTTTACCAAGTAGATTCATTCGGATTTCCCTAGCTGAAATTTATTCCCAAAAAGAAATTCGGCTCCAGAATACATTATTATGCAAATAATGTCTGATTTACCATCATAATTAAATTCTAAAATCAAGATTTTTACTAAGAAAAGAAAGGAAAAGGTTGGAGTAACAAATCTTACAAGAAAGAAAATCAAAAATGTTTGATATTTAAATGCTGCATTGTCTACATGAAATACAAAGGAATGGGCTACTTGCGTACCTTTTTTACCTCTCGCTAAGAGAGGTATTGGATTCATGCTAAAATTCGCATATCCAGATTTTATTGAATAAGCACGATTTAAGGTCCCTACAATCCGATTATAACATTTTTAAAATGATGTCTGTGTGTGTGTGTGTGTGTGTGTGGATGTGTGTATGTGTGTGTGTGTGTGTGTGTGTGTGTATGTGTGTGTATGTATGTATGTATGTATGTCTGGATGTTGTAGTCACGATTCCTCTAAAACTATAAGACTTAAAAAATATTTAACTTCAGTTTCCTCAATCTGACATTCCTGGGAAGAGCTGAAAAGGTTTTGGTAACAATTGAACAACCGGAAGTAGTAGTTTCTTAGAAAAAATCTTCTAAATATAATTTTTTGGGGGTTTTTTTTATTAAATATTGAAGAACATACAATTCTCCATCTAATACACTTAAAATTTTTATTATATCTTGTATAGATTTAGAGATAAAGACTCTATAATTTATAGAGTAAACTAATCGCAGAGGCCAAGGCACTAAGGAAACCAGTTGACAAATTCCAATGTTTATAACATGACACATGTCATTGTCAAATATCAACAGTTTTAGTGACATTCTGATAGCTTTTTCTGGGAAGTATATTTAACTTTTCTTATTGTTTTATTAATTAAATATTTGAAATTTTAGGTAAATTTGTGGTAAAATGCATAAATCCATTAGAAATACCGCCAATCTGGTTAATGAATTTGGAACAATCTTTGGCATGTTTTGACATTTAGAAACTTCCTCATACAATGAAAAATAGATATAATTAGAATTATATGTGTGCAGAAGACATGTTAACTATAATAAAAAACAATATTTGGGTAATGTTCTGTAAGATTTTGTTATAAAACGACGGTTCGAAAGCGAAGTGCAATACAATACTTATATAGCCTAATATGGAAATGGCGAGAGGTCTTGTGCTGGCCACAACAGATTTTTTTATTTAATATTTTTGAAGAGCAGGTAAAAACTTGCTACACATATTTTTTCTTTTGACAAAATATTTATTAATTAGCCAGAAAAAAAATAACGAAATTTGATTATTTGAATTACCGCCATGTATGACGTAAATTACGCCGTACCAATAAATGGTTGTAAAGCCATAACGTTTGTTTGTACGGGTAATGTAGATCTCCTGTTTGACGTTTGAACAATAGTTTGGAGGTTAGTATTTTAGTTTGCCTTTTTGGTATCGATCTTTTAAATTACATGTAACTAACTAATGTCAAATTCAAATTAAAACTTTCTCGCACGCCATGCCATCTATAAGTTACATTTTAAACATATATAAAAAATAAAACAATATAATATTACGTATATAGTGATAGAAATTGGATTTTCAGTACCATGTAAGTAGCTCATTCAAACGATATGCATTTCTTTGTAATTTTGTTTAAATTCCATGACTATCACTACAAATTAGCAATATTTATAAAATTTTAAATTATATTTCACATTTGATGAAATATGTAAAATAAAAATATGATTAATGATTTGTATGTAGAATTTAATTCTGTACAATTTTTATTTGATTATTTTTTGACATTTCTTAAAACCAATGAAATGTCTCACTACCTGTCACGCGTCAGCGTTTTAAATAATCCTGCCATTATAGTGAGAATAAACGCTTTAGAGATTATTCCCGGGAATAATCTCAGTAGCTTTTATTTTGTCAGACAGTTAACAACACATAAATAAAATGAACGAAAAACACCGATTTAGTGATGTTTCTGATCATGAAATAAATCAAAAAATTATAGAAACCACTTCTGGAAACACCGTAATTAGTAATCCCTCGGTATGAAGACGATTATTTATATTTATTTTGCCATGTCAAAGTTATGTTCTAGTTGTCAAAACAGATTTACTAACTGCACCATGTAAATGAATGAAGCTAGTTAATTACGACAGTAAATATCGACACAATAGCAAGACAATGGCTTTCCGTTGTTTGAAACAAATTTGTAGAACAAAAAATAATCTAATTAAATATAATTCGAGAGTTCGATAAATTAGAAAACAATTCTCCAGTTTCTTTCTCAAACTAGTTGCCCTGTATCGTCGCGGGAGGAAAGAAGAAGATACATATTCTCATTGATATGCTCTTGATAAATACAAAGACCCTCGGTAATAAGTGTAACAATTTTAGCAGCTTTTAAGTCTCCCAAAAAATAATTTGAAACCATACCTGAAGAAATTTTATTCAGTTTTTGGAAGCAATTAAAAAATTTTTCTATACGAAGAGGTTTTTGGATGAATGCTTCATTTATTTCAACATAGTCAAAATTTACAAATTTCACAACTGCTACGTTTCGGTTCTGTTTATAACCATTTTCAAGCTAACAAAAAATTATTTATTTGTTAAATTTATGTAAATTATAATGTACAATTGTTAAACTTACCAATAAATAAATTATTAAAACATTTGAAAATATTACATTTTAATTATAAAAGATTTTGTAAAAAACCAATGAGTTTAAAGACTACATGGTTAAAAGTCAACTAGATAAAAAAATTTACAATTCGTCTTATAAGTGACCGCCAAAATCAACAACCTTAACAAGGAATGACATCTATAGAAAGATGCAAGAATGAATGACAAAAAACATTAAAAACCCTAAAATTAAAAAATTACTGTGGAGTGATATATTTAATATTGGGATATAATTTTTGGAATTATTGTAATCAGATTTACAATTTATAGAATTGTCGTCAAGATTTATGTAACAACTTTCAAGAAATAATCTATTTTGAATGTTAGATTCTTCATGTAAAATTTTATAATTAGTTTAATCCAATTTATGTTCAAGGGCAAGACAATAATGTACTATGATACTATGTTTATTGTTATTTTTATTAATATTGTAATTATGTTGTTGTATTCTTTTGTAGATATATTGTTTAGTTTCACCAATATACGAAGATTGACAATCAAGAAAATTTATTTTATAAACAACATTACTATTGAGATTTTTGAGGTTATTATCTTTTAATTTCGTAAACAACAAAGAAGTGTCAGTAGATGACATATAGGCAATTGTTAAATGTAATTCATTAGTTATGGATTGTAATTGTTCATGTAAATGTCTAAAATATGGTAAGGATATATATTTTTTAGCAACTATGTTTCCTGCTATTATTAGATTCATTTTTAATTTTGAGTACTCTTTCTGATATAATATTCCTGAAGAAGATTAGTTTTAACGATATTATTTAACTTTAACTGTACTGCTACAAGCTTAAATAATGCCTCATTTAATCACGGAAATGTGGTTCTAATCCCATACGCAACAAGTATGTGTTAATTAAATTAATTTTCATTTACTTTGATAATATATAAGGTTTTCATATCAGTATCACAATATTATTTCAAAAATTCGAGTAATGTATTTTGCTTACATTGCAACATTTTATATTATGAAACATATTTCATAATGGCAAACTTTTCAATACAAATAAAATATGGCGCAATGCAAATAACACAATATTATATACGTGTATATATGAAATACCTTTTATAGAAATGCACTCTTCTTTACATTATCTGTATTCTCGATATTTAATAACGTAACATAAAGGAATAATAATACGCCTTTATACAGAATATATGCGAGTATGTATGTATATTAAATTTTCAATAAATTGTTTGCCTCTGCAAAGTTACAGTATATGTATAAAAACTTATTGACAAAGAACAAAGAACATATCGTCTACATTGATCTATATACAGGTGTCTCTTAAATAAAATAAATTGTATCGAGTAGTCTATCCAAATGTCAAACAAGTAATTTTTAATGACAGTAACGAGTTGTCAATCTTCACAATTTGTTTAGGAGTAAACTGATAATCGACTTATTTATAATAATGGTAGTAAAATATTATTCGGCCGAACAAACAGATGTTACTAATTTTAGAATATTGCGAAGAAACCTGTCATTAAAAAATACTTGTTTGACATTTGGATAGACTGCTAGATTAAATTTATTTTAAAAATTTAGCAGTGCAGACACTCAGACTTTATTTTTTTCTTTGTGAACCGTAACAGATATCACAAATTACACAGAGAGAGAGAAAAGTTTACTATTGAATGTATCTTTCTGAAGAAAAATAATTTCACGATTTCGGCATTGCCATTAAAAAGTTACGGTCTAATTAATGTTGGGACACCTAACTTTCATACACTAGTGGTTCACTAATAATAACAAGTATCACCTTAAAAGATGACATAACAATATAAACTGTCATACCAAATTTCATCCAAATCGAATAAAGCGTCCGATTATTATAAGCAAAATTAATTTTTTTTCGAAGAACTTTGAAGCAGAATTCTGGCTAAATGGTACACTTTTCGGTAGAAGCAAGTTTGATTAAATCGTCTTATTTTAGCCTCAGGAATCTGTGGTTAAGCCATGTCCCCCTATTTAAGAGACACCTGTTTAGCCTAATTTGAAAATGGCGAGACAGACACACACACAGACATCATCGTGAAAATGTTAAAATCTGTTTATAGACACCTTAAATCGTGCTTATTCACTAAAATCTGGATATGTGAATATGTGATTTTTAGCGAGAGGTAAAAATAATATTTATTTTAATGGCGCTACCTCCATGCTATTTATGGCTAAATAACCAAAACCTCCAATAACAATAAAATTACAAAATGTTAATATTGATTGTTTTTGCATTAGGTTACAAAATGTTGACAATAAAAGTATTTTGTGACTAATTGAATAAAAGAAATTGCACGAGTATGGATTCAATTTGTAATTTGCAAGTTTATTTTCTCGTGAAATTGTCAAAGCAGACTTTCTTAGAAGAATACAAAAATATACATCATAATTGCCAATTAGGCGTAATTGGAATAAAATATAAAAAATATTTACGCCTTTACTTTCCTTCACGTAATTTTAAAGTTTAGAGAAAATTTGCCTCCTATTTCATATAGATTTCTGCAAAAGCTAGGACTAGTTTATCTTGAAACCATAAACGCATACAAATTTAGAAATGTAAATTTCAAATTCGACCAATCACAAGAATGAATTATTGAACATGCCGATAAGATCTTTACTTCCTCCGTCAGCTATCTTTTCTGTTTGTGGTGTGAGTCTGTGAGTTTTGAAGACGGATTCACAAAAAATTCATATATCCAGATTTTAGTGAATAAGCACGATTTAAGGTCCCTACAATCCGATTATAACATTTTTAAAATGATGTCTGTGTGTGTGAATGTGTGTGTATGTGTGTGTGTGTGTGTGTGTGTGTGTGTGTATGTATGTATGGATGTTGGAGAAACGATTCCTCAAAAACTATAAGACTTAAGAACTGTTTAACTATGGATTCCTCAATCTGACATCCTGGGAAGAGCTGAAAAGGTTTTGGTAACAATTGAACAACCGAAAGTAGTAGTTTCTTAGAAAAATTCTTCTAAATATAATTTTTTGGAAATTTTTGTTATTAAATATTGAAGAACATAAAATTCTCCATCTAATACACTTAAATTTTTTTATTATATCTTGTATAGATTTAGAGATAAAGACATTATAATATATAGAGTAATCTAATGGCAAAGGTTGAGGAAACCAGTTGACAAATTCCAATGTTTATAACATCGACCTTTAAACTAATGGACCAAGTGTCTCCTATTCTTTTATTGTTAGAATAATGCTCCAACATAAAAGGATAGAAATATATATTCTGTCCTTCAACAATACGGAAGTTCTCAGTTAAAGTATACTGCGCATACGTTCGTACTCATTGTACATCTTTTTCAGCCATATGTAAACCTCTATACATCGCTCTCTATCACTAAATAGTTGTCAAAATCTACATTTGACGTTTCGTGACTGTTTGTGTATTATTTACTTTTTTTTGGAGAACATTTACAATTATTTCTGTCAACACATACGTATATGTGTTGTGAGGTGTGTATGCGACAAAATAATGGGGAAACGGTGTATTTCGTGCAATCAGTAGTACATACGCGGTTCAGCTATGTCATTTCATATTGAGTTCTTATTAATTATTACTTGTTCCCTATAATATAATATGTATATATTGTATTAAAAATATATAATAAAATTAATTATATACAAAAAAATTAAATCTATACTCAGCGATTATGCACTAAGTATAACAAGTTAGGGACAAATCAATCTTTTTATTTTGCCACGTTTTCTTAACTTCCGTACTGTTGAAGGATAGAGATACTGTGTCTGCACCGTTATGGCGGGACAAGCGTTTTGCTCGTACGCTGCGTCTATTAGTTTAAAGGTCGATGGTTTATAACAAAGTTTGTAAATGACACATGTCAGTGTCAAAAATCAACAGTTTTAGTGATATTCTGATAGCTTTTTCTGGGAAGTATATTTAATCTTTCTTATTGTTTTATTAATTAAATATTTGAAATTATAGGTAAAATGCATATATCCATCAGAAATACCGCCAATCTGGTTAATGAATTGAAAGAATATCTCACATTTAGGAACTTCCTCATACAATGAAAAATAGATACAGAGAGTTTATTTTAAAATGCAACATTATAGTTCATCACTTCCATGGTTACTCACTATTGTCAAAAATGACAGCAATGTAATATTTGTCCATTTTAAAATGCAACATTATAAATAGTATTGCAGCACAGGAGATATCTCCAAAACACATCACAAATGGTGTCAATTCTTATTACGACCGACTAGAATATTGCCTCAGATATTGGGGATATTTTTTAACATTTATTACATGAAAATTATGAATTTTTGTAAGCTAAAGTTTGTTAAGATGTACAACATTCATGTTTTGATTATTTGTTAATCGTATGTAGGCTAATTTATTGGAAATTAGTTTTGATAATACAAAACTACAAATTTTGTAGATTGCATTTTAAAATGGACAAAAATTACATTGCTGTCATTTTTTGACAACAGTGAGTAACCATGGAAGTGATTCGCCATATGTTGCATGTTAAAATAAATTCCCTGTATAATTAGAATTATATGTGTGCAGAAGACATATTAAATACAATAAAAAACAATATTTGTGTAAAGTTCTGTAATTTTTTGTTGTAAAAAGACGGTTCGAAAGCGAAGTGCAATACAATACTTATATAGCCTATGGAAATGGCGAGAGGTCTTGTGCTGGCCACAACAGAATTTTTTTAATAAGCAGTAACCGCGAACATCGTAATATACTGATTGGTTAGATCCAAAATTTCAAAATCGAACAGAAACCAGAGAGAAAATTGTAAATTTTAAATCAAAAATATCATAAACCAGCCCTTATAGTGTCTCCCATTTTTATAGCTAACTAAATAAGCCATCAATCAAGCTTGTATGAATGCAGTTCAATACAAGATGGGTGACTATCTTTCAATAATAATTTCCCGTGTATTTAATGTAGGTTTCTCCAAGAAGATATACAGATTGTTTTTGAGAACTTAACTCTGAACTTAATTGACTCGTTTCTCCATTAAAGATAATGTCAGACATATAAGATCACCGCGTCTTAAAGTTAAACCGAAATTAATGGATTGTGTGCCCTAAATACGACAGATTGAACATGTAATAACTATTACAGCATTTAACGGACTTGTCTAACGTTTACAAGAATTATTACAAACAATTCTTGTTGTAAATGTGGGTAAATTTCTTGACTGTGGTGTAAATTAGGTTTTAGCAATTACAGGAAATCTCAGTCATGTAGCATTTATTCTTGCAACGCCGAAGTACATGAAGAGCTAAAAGTTTAATGAAAGTTCAATTTGGAAATACAAATGTTCTATGACATTTTGAGTAATAGAGTAAGATTCACGTTTGGCGCGAAACCCTAAATCAAATCAGAATGTATGAAGTTCTTAAGAAGCGCATTTTCATTTCATATTATTAAAGCTATTCTGTGTTTCTAAAGCACAAATTTGAGTTTCTTACTAACTTGCAACACTACTCTTTGCTTTTTGTACGGTAAAAGTAAATGTTATAAACATTACAATATAAACATTTGAATTTGTCAACTGGTTTTCTTAGTGTCTTAGCCTCTGCGATGTATTGCATTAGATTTTTCTATATATTATAGTGTCTTTATCTCTAAATCTATACAAGATTTTGAAGTGTATTAGATGGAGAATTTTATGTTCCTCAATATTTGTAGTAACAGAAATATTCAAAAATAATATCTAGATTTTTTTTAAAAAGAAACTATTACTTCCGGTTGTCCAATTGTTACCAAAATCTAATCAGCTCTTCCCACGAATGTCAGATTGAGGAAACTGCAGTTAAATATTTTTTAAGTCATATAGTATTTGAGAAATCGTGCTTCCAACATCCGCACACACACATTCACACACACACACACACACACAAACACACACACACACACACACACACACACACATACACGGACATCATCGTAAAAATATTATAATTGGATTATAAGAACCGTAAAACGTGCTTATCAAAAAAAAATCTGATGTGGCCAGCACATGACCTCCCGCAAATTCCATGTTTAAAATAGTAATGAGCTTTAAGTAAAGTATCTTTTTCCTTTCCGGTTGATCGTTTATAAACAAAACCTAATTTGTTGTTTTAATAAATAGAAGTCTGTAATACGAAATTAATTTCGTGCCAAAAATAATCGATTATCATGGGCCTATAGCGCTCACCATCAACTATAACAGTTCGACCTTCATCATTTTCGAAAAAATATGTTCCAATGACGCCACTTCACCAAACAGTCTCATTTGGACATGGTACCTCGTAAATCACATGGAGATTTTCCTCTGCCCATATCTGGCAATTTTGCTTATTAACATACTCAGAGAGGAGAAAATGTGCCTCACCAAAGAAAAAGATAATCCTCGAAAAATCAACAACTTCCAAGTGCTCTAAAAACGCAATCTGTGTAAATTCTTTGCTGTACATGATCCATGTCGTAAATGTGTAGTTGTAAACCAATATATGACATTTTGAAAATACGTACTTATACTGACAGATTTATATTTACAAATGAAATATATTTCTACTAAATTCTTCTTAACAAGGTTTCATTATTAATGTAAATGTGACAGTGACATTTGTTTAAATACGTCAAAATTTTATTAAAGTATTATGTTTTTGTTTGACGCATGGGTCAGGTGATGTACAAAAATAAATTGTTTTATAAATTTATATTTAAAGTTATTTAAAGTTTTTTAAAGTTATATTATCGTAGAATTGAAGATTGTACCCTTATATTATATTTTTAATAGTAAAAGTTGCTGAAAAATTATATTCAATGCAATTTTTTCAAGAAAAATTGGTAAAAGCTTGTATAAGTGATACTTCCGGTTATCTGATATACACTAAAAACTAATCAACTCTTCCCACATTAGTATAGAATGGGTATACAAAATTTCAAAATTTTCTGATTGGTAGTATTTGAGTAATCGTGTCCACAGGATCCACACATTCACACACACACAGACACACACACATACATGTATGTAAAAATATTAAAATCGGATTCTGGGGACATCAAAACGTGCTCATTTACTAAAATCTCGATATGTGTTTTTTAGCACGATCCGTATACCTCCCTTACCAAGGGTAGCGGGAGGTAAAAAAGCGAGAGCAATGCGAGAGGTAAAAACTATTAGATTCTTTTGTATTTAAATATTTGATTTACGAGCATGCTTTTGCCATTTTAAATTACAGGGAGTTCCGTAATATTTGAATAAAGTTTTTAGTGCTACTGTATTTTTTAAAATGCTTGCCGTGCTTGTTAAAAAGTTAAAGTGCATCTTTATGAATATTTAACGTGACTACGCAAATTTAAAAGTGGTTAAAGTCAAATGAAATCTTTCAAACATACGATCTCTTCTAAAGAGATTTGTGTTTTGTTTGTTTTCACTATTTGCCAACTGTTTAAACACGATTAAAAATTTAAGCGGCCCTTAAACAAAAAATTTGTTGGGCAGCACATTACCTTTCGTCAATTCTATGTATTTTGTAAAATAAAAATTCTCCGTCTATTTTTATTATATCTTGTATGGATTTAGAGATAAAAGCACTGTTATATACAATAATCTAATGTAATATATCGCAGAGTCTAATGCTCTAAGGAAACCAGTTCACAAATTCAAATGTTTATAATATAATTTGTAAATGACAGATGTCAGTGTCAAAAAAAATCAACAGTTTTAGTGACATTCTGAAAGCTTTTCTGGGAAGTACATTTAATCTTTCTTATTGTTTTATTAATTCAATATTTAAAATTGTAGGTAAAATGCATATATTCATCAGAAATACCACCTATCCTGTCAATGAATTGGAAGAATATCTGACATATAGGAACTTCCTCATACAATAAAAAATATATATAATTACAATTATATGTGTGCAGAAGACATGTTAAATACAATAAAAAAAATATTTGGGTAAAGTTCTGTAATTTTTTTGTTATAAAACGACGGTTCGATAGCGAAGTGCAATACAATACTTATATAACATAAAATGGAAATGGCGAGAGGTATTGTGCTGGCCACAACATATTTTTGTCTGTATAATTAAACTCTCATATAAAACCTATACGAAGGAATTCAAAGCATGAACTCGCGCCAAAGGCAAATTATAACCTTACTTATCTAGTCTTTTTTATGTAAATAAGTCATACCAACCCCAAATAACAAGATGCCCCAAAAAATCATTTAAGAATAAAGCTCCTTTTAGCATCAATATACGTTCGAGAAAACGTCATTCCATTTCCAAAACAGAAAATTTGTTACACTCGTTATCACCTTGTATCCCTTGTGATTGACAATCCATTATTAAATTCCAAAATGTTCCCACGTTTCGCTGTCTGTTAATTTGCGATAACTCCAACCCAAAAAATAAATTGTAACTAAATCCATATTAATTTCACGCCTGAGTGAAAACATCAACCACCGAAGGCCTTTGTGCAGTCGGGTATGGAAGATACAGCCCAAACATCACAGATTATCACTCTGTGATGAGTTTACAATTGTTAGGTTATGGTGGAAACATCGCAAAAGTCTAATTATAGAATAAATGAACACCAGTTACAGGTTTTGTGGTTCCATTGGTTACGGATCGTTTACGGTGGAAAGAATACTAAGGTGAATTAAATTCTAAAGGGATAATTTTAGATGAAAAGGAAATGATGGGACGAACGAAAGAAATCCGTATAATTGCGAAATGGAAGAAAATTATGTAAAAGAGATAAAATGCTTTGAATATGGACAAATCTTTTAAAGATATATTTAAATTTATAATTGAAGTATTTGAATTCAAAAGGATGTACATTTTACATTTCCCTGCCATAGGTACAGAACAGAAAAGTATAGGAATTGGGTTAATAATAGCATATTGAGATTTAAGTAATTAAACACGTTTTAAAGTCCCTAGAACCCGATTTCAACATTGTGTGATAAGTGTGTAGGTATTCTTCACGATGAAATTGCGCAATAAAAGTGTATGATTGTTCAAGACATACATACAGAATGTCTCACAACTCGCGCCCCAGACGAAACTGACACTTGCCGACGACAATAGGTGCCAACAAATATAAGAAAATAATTTGCGGCTGCTTCCATAACGGAGTTACAAGACTTTTTAATCCACCACTCCCGGAAGGATATATTGAGGTGTGATGATATTACAAAATAAAACTGGTTGCTAGGTTTTAAAAATGCTACTAGTGAGTTACAAAATTTGTTTGACTTACTGTAATTTTGACACTTTAGAGTTGACTTTTCACTGTCAACAAATTTAGGTTAGCGAAGGTGTCATCCGAGATCATCATTTATATCGTACAGTGCAACGTGTTGTAGCAGCTGTGTAAAATGTGTTAAACGAAATATTATTGTCCACATTCTCCGAAAATTATAATTATTTCTAAGTAATCAGTGGCTGAATACATGGTAAGAATTTGCCTTTTTTTATTCACCTTGTCAAATTTAATTTGATACTGACATTTTTCGAAAACTACTACTGTGCGTTGTAAAGGCCTATTTATAATAAAGTAATATTAAACGCAACGCAACGACGCAACGTGACCGTTAACGCAAACACAAAATCTGTGAATCTGCCAAAGGCAGCACTTCTAATTAATCAGAAGAATTCGGTATATTTCTTTGAAATTCGGCTTACTTTTATTTATTACCTTTATATGGCATACATAAGTATAAAAAAGGTTAGTATTATAAAATAATTTAAATAGAAATGGACAGTGACCAAAATATAGTATTTATTTTGTAGATGTGACAGTTCATGACCATGTCGATAATACAGATTGCAATCTGTATAACTCTTTTCATAAAGATTCTACAACCTCTGCAAACGTACCAGTACATGGACGTCACACATCTAGTTACTTTTATTCAATTTTTATTAATGACGTGCATCGGCTACTTGACCGTTTTGGGTATATGATTGACAAATAATTTTATTTTCTGCTTTTGACAGTGATATTTGAAAATTTAAATTTCGGTATATTTTCAATATTTTATTAAAATGATTATTACCTTACCCACGTATTTTTATTTCTTACATTGCCCATAGAGCAATAATCTAAAGCATTTCAATCACTCAAAATCCTATTAGCTGTCAGGCCACTGCACTGACATAACCTTTTTGTATTTATTAACAAAAATGGCGAGAGGTATTGTGCTGGCCACCAACAGGGAAGCCGGAAAAAACTCGTTATTTTATTGCCATATGTATCATATTTATTGATATAACAAAGAAATTTTTTGTTAAGTTTTGTAAAATAGATGAGCAAGAAATGATAAAAAAAAACATAATGGGTGCGATTCAGTGGGTTATATTAAAGTCTGTAGTAAGACTTGTATTAACTAAAACACTGTATTAGCTTAAAACACATTTTAAAATAAACGTGATTCAGTGGTCTGTATTAAGCTGTTTTAGTTAAAACACTTTTGTTCCAAAATTACACTTGGCAACACTGTAATAACTGTCAAAGTGCGAAATTGGCGGTATTTGAAACGTCAATATTTTGTATTTGTGTTGTTTTAGGTTATGTTACATTACTTTATGAACTATATTTTATATTTTAGCGTATTAAAATATCAGGAAAAAGAATTACTTAACCGAATTGATTTAATGAAGAAAAGATTATTTTGACATTAAAATAATGAAAAATTAAAAAGCTCCATGGGGAGACATAAAAAAAGTAGTTTTATAGAGAAATTGCACATTATTTAAAATAAAAACTAAAACTGGAGGAGGTATACCACCGCCAAACCTACAAATTTATTACATGTTGAAATAAATTATTTGATAATCGGTATCACTTTCGGGGAAAGTATTGTTGTAGTTTTTTGTCTTTTGTATAACCTTCTTCATCTTCTACAATCAACAACACGCCGAACATGCTCAACTCTTTCAACAACACGTATTGTATCACCCATTTTACTTAAACAAACTCAGAAATTAAACAACATATAAATAATTGTTATAACTTGCCTGAATTTATTCACATTAACCTCAATTTTTTAAATTATTAATTTTCTCTTTTATTATATCATTTTAAGTTTAATATTTGCTTTAGTATACATTATGAAGAATTAAATATATAATTTTACTTCAATATTTCATATTTGACATTATGAATTAAGGTTAATACAATACTTAAAACCATCGACCTTTAAACTAATAGACACAGCGTACGAGCAAAACGCTTGTCCCGCCATAACGGTGCAGACATAGTATCTCTATCCTTCAACAGTACGGAAGTTAAGAAAACGCGGCAAAATAAAAAAATTGATTTGTCCCTAACTTGTTATACTTGGTGCATAATTGCTGACAGTATAGATTTAATTTTTTTGTGCATAATTAGTAGTATTATATATTTTTAATACAATATATTATATACATATTATATTATAGTATACTAAGTAATAATTAATAAGGACTTACATATGAAATGACACAGCTGAACCGCGTACGTACTGCTGACTGCACGAAATACACCGTCTCCCCATTATTTTGTCGCATACACACTTCACAACACATATACGTATGTATTGACAGAAATAATTGTAAATGTTCTCCAAAAAAGTAAATAATACACAGTCACGAAACGTCAAATGTAGATTTTGACAACTATTTAGTGATAGAGAGCGATGTATAGAGGTTTACATATGACTGAAAAAGATGTACAATGAGTACGAACGCATGCGCAATATACTTTAACTGAAAACTTCCGCACTGTTGAAGGACAGAATATATATTTCTATCCTTTTATGTTGGAGCATTATTCTAACAATAAAGGAATAGGAGACACTTGGTCCATTAGTTTAAAGGTCGATGCTTAAAACAGATATAACCCATTTTAAGAAGTGTTTTAATTTCCTAGACAACTAATACACATGTATTAAAATAAACACTCTAAAACAGTCTAATACAAGCCACTGAATCAGGTTTTTAATACAACTCTTAATACAGATCTTAAAACATCCTAATACAACCTCATGAATCGCACCCAATTAGTTTTGACAACAATTATATGAGTCGTAAATATTTCCTAAATTACATATTATGAAAACTGTCAACTTATTTATCAAGCTTTGTGTTAAATATAACACTAACAATAATCCCATATTTGTCGTTATCTGTATTTACGTGTCAATCTAGTGAACATAGGTTTAATCCGGTTTGTATTATTTGCTCTTCATTAGCGTCAACTGAATGCCATTGGCATAATTCTATTGCAAACATAATCAAATATGCAGAGATTCTAATTTATCGAGGCTGTACTATCGGGAAAAATGTTCTCTGCGAGATTAAATTGAAAGTTTCTAACAAAACAAAAGCAATTCATTACATCGGAGGTGCATCGTAAATTATGTACCTCACGCAGACGACACAGGGAGTTTTTCAGTTCTTTGCCAGTTTTATTGCTAAACAGGAAAGTTAAAGCGGTCTTTTAAACACTTCAATGAAATTACAAAGGCGCAAACAAATTAAATTTGCATTATTTATCAATCGTTTTGCTTTATTTTCACCTTTTGCTGGACGAAGAAGATAAAGACAGGAAAAAATTCAGAATAGACAAGTATTTAACTTCATTACAGCATGAAATTTTTATCCCCAAAAAAGGAAGGATTTTGAGCTCTTGTTAACTGATCTGCTTTGTACTATTAGAATTATTGACAACAGGTTTGTTCGCGCAACAGTCAAAAACCGTCACAAACCGTTCTCAGCATGCGCCTTAGTTTAAAAATGTTGCACAACAGAAATTTTAAATCTACGATTAAAAATCATTTGTTCATTCAGCAAAATATTTCAATCCCCGAACAGTTTCCAACTGTCAGAATAGTCTGGCACTGGAACTTCTGGCTATTAGCGAGCATTGTTGTTGTTACATCCACTTGTACTAGCCAAAACGAGAAAAAAGAATATTAACATTTATTATAAAATTTTCTAAATCATTAAAAATTACTTGTTTGACATTTGGATAGACTGCTAGAACAAATTTATTTTAAAAATTTAGCAGTGCAGACACTCAGATTTTATTTTTTTCTGGGTGAACCGTAACAGATATCACAAATTACACAGAGAGAGAAGTTTACTATTGAATGTATCTTTCTGAAGAAAAATAATTTCACGTTTTCGGCATTGCCATTAAAAAGTTACGGTCTAATTAATGTTGGGACACCTAAGTTTCATACACTAGTGGTTCACTAATAATAACAAATATCACCTTAAAAGATGACTTATAACAGTATAAACTGTCATACCAAATTTCATCCAAATCGAACTTTGAAGCAGAATTCTGGTTAAATGGTACACTTTCAGGTAGAAGCAAGTTTAGTTAAATCGTCTTATTTTAGCCTCAGGAATCTGTGGTTAAGCCATGTCCCCCTATTTAAGAGACATCCTGTATACCGTATGTCCACGGATCGAGTTCCAAAGAAGAAAAACTTTTTATTTTTTATTTTACAAAAAAATGTATTCTTGATAAAAGTTTTTGGATATCTCGAAACGGCCAATGGGGGATTACGGCTCAATCGAATTAAAGGAAAATAGTAAAAAAATACGAATGTATATGCTGAGTAACGAATATTAATAAAAAAATGAAATAGTGTAATTGAGATATTTCGGAAATAAAGGGTTTTTTGTTATAACGCTTCGACATTAATATGAAAATATTTTGATTGGCGACCGAGAAACCGCCTATACATGCATTACATATAGCCTGTTAGGAGGTGGGATTACTACCAATGGAAGTTAAGAAATTCAAATTCGAAAGGAGGGGCTAACATTCCTGTACTACAGTTCTCAAACAGTTTTTATTTTAACATAAATTTCTTGCATTAAACTTAATAATTTAAATACACCTGTAATTATAAAGTATGTATAATTATACAGTGTTATAATATTCATTTATTTTTATGTAAATATAACTTAAAATAGCATATATTTCAAGAACATTTAGGTCCATGATGAAAACAGTTTGATATAAAAACACATAAATGTGACGTCACGTCAATCTTTTCAAAATTCGGGAGACCATAACTCGCTTATTAACAGGAATTTTTTCACCGGATTTTCATCAATAGTCTAAGTTTTCCTAATATTTTCAGATGAAATTTTAAAAAATAATGGTGTAATCCCCCATTCAGTTTTAAAATTTTCAAATTTTCCTTTAGTTTCAGTTAAAAATCGAAAATTGGTCGTTTCAGTTGAAAAGTCCCAAAAAATAAGTTTGCGTTGTCATGGTAACTGCCGTTATTTATTTATTTTCATTAACTGTCAATTATAAAAATCAACCATAATCGTTGTTAAATTCTTTGACAACTCGACGGATCGCTTTATTACCTTTCCCATAGTATTGAATTAGGTAAATTCGTTCGTCTTTTGACAACATTTTTAACGATTATGTTTGATTTTTATAACTGACAGTTAATGAAAATAAATAAATAACGGCAATTACCATGACAACGCAAACTTATTTTTTGGGACTTTTCAACTAAAACGACCAATTTTCGATTTTTATCTGAAACTAAAAGAAAATTTGGAACTCGATCCGTGGACATACGCTATATACAGGGTGTAAATTTTAAAACGGGTCATAGGGCTATAACATAGAAAAACAGTGTTTTAGACGCCAAAAGTTTCTATATTAATTTATTGAAAAAATAATTAGTGTATATTATAAAGAAAAAAATTACGAATTTTTTGATACCAAACATATTACATTTCTGTTTCATATAAAGCCAGAAAATAAATTTAAAAATTTGCTCAATTAAGAAAAAATATCAATAGCCGTGAAACTGACAGAAACAAAACAAAACAATTGTTGACTTTAAACGCTGATTAATAAACGTTTCTTACACTTTATTTGTTAAATTATTATTATTTTCGTTTTATTAAGAAGAAATCATGAACAATTTGACTCATGAAGAAAAATTACAAATTATTAATGCTGCGCCTGTGCCACTCGCGCACTTTTTGAACCTAACCTATGAAAATGTACGACGATGACAACAAAGTTCCTGCAGAAAGAGCGACGAAATACAATTGGACTTGTTCAACAAATTGTTTACCTTTATTTTTTTTATCTTATATAAGTATAATGCATTGCAATTGCACCTATAAAAGTTAGATTATACGAAATGTCAAACATAAAATTCTGAATTTTAATTTACTGCATAAACGACGTTATTTTAGTTTAGTTTCTTAATTTAGTAGCTTAATTTAATTTCATAATTTATATGCTGCATAAACCCAGCATAAATGGTTTTAATTTGTCCCCTTGTAGTTTGCAGTTTTTCTCGTTTCTTATAAGTTATTTCTTATTACATGTAGATCATCTTTAGTTTGTAAATACCTATTACAATAAATAATAATTGTTTCTGATATAAATATCCTAGTTTTTACTTTATTTTGTGTTATTTTGTATTGGTTCATAAGTTAATAACTTTAATCTTTAATTGTTCCCTATCATGACAATGTTTTGTTACTGTCACTTTCATGGCTAATGATATTTTTTCTTAATTGTAAAAATTTTTAAATTTAATTTCTGGTTTTATATGAAACAGAAATGTAAGGTGTTTGCTATCAAAATATTCGTATTTTTTTTATATATAATAGGCACCAATTATATTTTCAATAAATTAGTATGGAAACTTTTGGCGCCTAAAAAACTGTTTTTCTATGTTATAGCCCTATGACCCGTTTTAAAATTTACACCCTTTATATGAACGCGTAGAGCAAAGTCGTTCCTTGAGGAACAATAATATAGAGGATAAAAACTTTGCGCGTACTTTTCTAACAATCGTACTACAATAAAGCACTAAGTATTTCTCCGAAATACATTAATATACTCGCACATTTCTTGTTATGCATCTTCCAATTTGTAATACATCTCGAGCATCTAGCTACGATTGATTTCCCTTCCATTCCGTTCATTTTGAAACCTAAGTCATCGATGGTGCGCTCTCGAGCAGAGCAGACAGATATACCGATCATTAATTATACTTGATTTAAGTTTGACAGAATTACATCAGAAGATAAATGAACATAATACCATAGGCAGAGTACTAGTGCAGGAGCCTTGACAAGTATCATAATTTATCGGCAACGGCAATCGCATTAAATGATATGCGAAATCCCACACTAAAAGCGGCAATTAATATTTGCGTTTCAGCAAGTGTAAAGATTTTCGTCATGTCATAATTAATTGGTGTTAAGCATACAGTTTTCATATATAAAGCAAATGTTCATATTATGACCTTACAGTATGTCGCTCAGGTTTTATCTCACGCTAACAGCTGGTTTCATAATAAATATAAAGTCACTTTATTTTAAAATAAATTTAATCTAAAATAGAAAAAATCTATTGTGGCCAGCACAAGACCTTCCGTCAATTCGATGTATTTTGTACAAATTCCATACCAAAAGTACCGTGGAACAGTTTCTATATAATATCATGTAAAATCGAACACGAACACATACTATTTTCTACAAATTCCATACCAAAAATTCATTTGAAAAGGTTCTATAAATCCAATAAAATTATGACATAAACAAACACTACGTAAAATGCACTTGACACATTTCTTTCTGCTTCAGCTTTCCCCTATTTTATTAGGGGTCGCTGTTTCCTCTTCTCTTCCACTCATTCCTGTCCAACGCATCATCTTCACACAGTCCTTCCTTTCACAAGTGTTCTGCTATACAGTCCTTCCGTCTTCTCTTTAGCCTTTCACTGCATGTCACTTGAAAGGAACACTATGACATACTAATTTTTGATCCCATACTTTCCATATTTGGTTTTGCACTTGCAACAGACATCTGTCAATTAGAATTTTTTGAATAAGCAGCTGTTTCCATGATAAATAGCAAAGCTGACTAATTTTTTAAAATTAATTTCTTTATAATGCTTTAACTCTACATCTATTGAATATGAAGGAAAATGTATAATCAAACCATATAGAGAAGAGTATTTTCTTTAATAAATATAATAACAAAATGTCAAAAAATAATATTTAACTGCGTTTTTTTAAGAAAAACTGTTAAAAACTTCAAATAAGGGTACTTCCGGTGGATCAATTATAACCAAAATCTAATCAACTCTTCATAGGGATGTACAGAAGAGGAATACAAAAGAATTATAATTTTTAGAATTGTAGTATTGAAGTTATCGTCGGAGAAAAATTTGTCACACACGGACACACATACACACACACACGCACACATACATACATACATACATACATACATACATACATACATACATACATACATACAGACATCATCTTAAAAATAGTAAATTCGTATTGTAGGGGCCATAAAACGTGCTTATTCATTAAAAACTCACCACCGATTTTTTTGACCAAAGACAATACCTTCCTTACCTAAAGGTGACTGAAGGTAAAAATCATCAAAGATTTCACTATGTAATGTAAAATTGAGAAAAATGAATGTTAATTTTTTAAAAATATTTGTATAATATTTATATTTTATATCAATTTGATAAAAGTATGTTTAATGTTTTTTTTTTATAATAAAGAAGACCTCGAGATTTCGATTGCCTCAGAGCCTCCACATGGTTTAATCCGGCACTGTATGGATTAGATTTTGGTGCAAATCAAGTAACTAGAAATGGCACTTTACCTGAAGCTCATAATGGTTTTTCTTCAAAAAATACAATTAAATGTCATTTTTTCACATGTTATATTATAAAAATTAAAGATTTTACTCATATTCTTAGTTTAAGGTGTGTTTCCTTATAATTATTGAGGTTTACTATTTCATTGCAATAGCTGAATACCCCATAGCAGCTACAATCAGTTAACTTTCTTAACTTCTACAAGTGGATACTCTTGAGACACTGTTTACTATTCCTCCTAGACTAACCTCCATCAATTCCAACATTCAGTCTTTGCAGAGCGCCTCCACCATAGTGTGCCTCTACTCTATACTTATTAAATGTATTCTCCGAATCACAATATACCCGTTGCGTATGAAACGAGGGTTGTGGAATGTATTAAACTGGTATAATTCGTTGGAAATGAGCGTCAGAGCTTCTAAACGCGCGGCTTTCAGCCTCAGCTACATGAAATTCAATTTCAGGCACAATGGATGAATTTATGAGAACAACATTAGCACGAGGCAAGAAATGCGGTCTCTGTTTCTGACAGATGCAACGTGGTAGCTTACGGCCGCAGTATATACGTATATTCGGAAAAGGTGTTCCAGGTAGCCACCGGATTGCGAATACGAGATAATGAATATCAGTATGTAATTCAGCCAGTTGGAAGTTTGAAATGTGTGACGTTATTTTCTGGTTTAATGCAAGTATCAGACTGTTTGTGTACTCGGCCAAAAAATCTTTTCCTACGACCACTGTTAAAAGTAGTCTTTTTAACGGTTGCTTAGTGAGTTAAAAATAACAATTTATAACACAGTGAATACTTTTAAATCGTTGTCATTGACAACGGATTAAAAGTAAAAAACAAATTTACTTTTAACACTAGTGTTAAAAAAGAACTAAATCTAGTTACATTTAGTGTTAAAAATATAACTAAATCTAATTACATTTAGTGTTCATAAGTAAACGTAGTTTCATTTTATATTTATTTCTGTACTGAAATTATTTATATAGGTATTTTATTAGAAGCACACATTATTTTGAAACGTTTGTTGTTATAGTACAATTATTACAATTGTTTATAATAATTCCTTGCAAGGCGCTTGAAGAATTGGAATTTAAAACAGTATTGTTGGAAGTAGAGGTTAGAATAAACAATTTTCAGTTGTTCATAGCAAATACATCATAACCTGTCATAAATGTCATTCTATAATTTTTAGTTTTTACTAATACATAACTAGGATCGTGGGAAAAATAGTGTATGATATTCGTGTTAAAAGTGATTTTATTTCGTTCGTGGGGTTTGTTTTACTCGGCTTCGCCTCGTTTCACAAACTTCCCCACTCACTCATAAAATGTCACTTTTAACACTTATATTATAAATAACTATTTTACCTCTCGCTAACACAGGCATTGGTTTCATGCTAAAATTCGCATATCAAGATTTTATTGAATAAGCACGATTTAAGGTCCATAGAATCCGATTATAACATTTTTAAAATTATGTCTGTATGTGTGTGTATGTGTGTGTGTGTGTGTTTGTGGATGTGTGTTTGTGTATGTATGTCTGAATGTTGTAGACACGATTCCTCAAAAACTATAAGACTTAAAAAATATTTAACTGCAGTTTCCTCAATCTGACATTCCTGGGAAGAGCTGAAAAGGTTTTGGTAACAATTGAACAACCGGAAGTAGTAGTTTCTTAGAAAAATTCTTCTAAATATAATTTTTTGGGAGTCTTTTTTATTAAATATTGAAGAACATAAAATTCTCCATCTAATACACTTAAAATTTTTATTATATCTTGTATAGATTTAGAGATAAAGACACTATAATTTATAGAGTAAACTAATCGCAGAGGCTAAGGCACTAAGGAAACCAGTTGACAAATTCCAATGTTTATAACATAGTTTGTAAATGACACATGTCATTTTCAAATATCAACAGTTTTAGTGACATTCTGATAGCTTCTGTATGAATTTTGTCCACGCTCTAACTCAAATACTATCATTCAGAAAATTCTGAAACTTTGTATTTCGACCCTATTCTAATATGGAAAGAAACCATTAGATTCTGGTGTAAATCGGATAACCGGAAATGGCATTTTACTTGAAGCTCATAATGGTTTTTCTTCAAAAAATACCATTAAATATCATTTATTCGCATCTTATGTCATTATGAAAATTTTTTTCCTTATATTTTACAAATAAATTTAAAAATTAATCTTTATTATAAATACCGAAGCCTAAGATAAACACAATTCCTTTGATACATAGTTCAAATTTCAAATGTATGTAACTGACAGGTAAATGTCACTGTCTAAAAACTAATCACTTCAAACTAATAATAGTGACATTTTAAAAAGAAACATGAAAACAATGGAACATGATATAGTTTGTAGCATTAGTAAAATACGTAGGTAGGTATGTATTTAAATTAAAGACTCATTCACTTCACAGCTACGAAAATAAGAAATATAAATAAATTTATAGATAAGACTTTATGGCTTCTGTTCACAGCTTCGAATATAAAACATCAAGTGTCATTTAATATATTCATAATTAACAAGCAATAATAACTACTTCATACCTTTTAAAGTAATGGACGCAATCATATATGCGAACCTTTGTCCTAAGACAGCTTTTTAAAATTATATTTAAATTGAAATCCTTTTGTCAGAACGTCTATTGACAGCTCAAATGACAGTTGTTATGTATGTGCTTATTTCTGTGTAAAATATTTAAAGGCTCATTCACAGCTACGAAAATAAGAAATATAAATAAAATTATAAATAAAACTTTATGGTTGGTGTTCATAGCTTCGAAAATAAAACATCAACTGTCATATAATATATTCATAATTAACAAGCAATAATAACAACTTCATACCTTTTAAAACACTGTACGCAATCATATATGTGAACCTTTGTCTGAAAACAGCTTTTTAAAATTATATTTAAATTGAAATCATTTGCCATAACTTAAATTGACAGCTCAAATGACAGTTGTTATGTATGTGCTTATTTTTGTGTAAAATATTTGTCATTTGCAAATCCTTGT
Organism: Ophonus ardosiacus; assembly: GCA_943142095.1. Lineage (NCBI taxonomy): Eukaryota > Metazoa > Arthropoda > Insecta > Coleoptera > Carabidae > Ophonus > Ophonus ardosiacus. The sequence goes on from OW964835.1 coordinate 4,969,045, forward strand.
GTTTATGTTTTATGTTTAATTTTATTTTCGAGAGCTGTGAACACTTTCATAAGAATCTATTGTTTATATTGTTATTTTTATTTTTATGTATAATTTTATTTTTATTTTGTGAATGAGGCTTAATAAAATTAAATAGCGGAAAGTTTTGTGTTGGCCGCATCAGATTTTTTCATGCAAAAAATTTAACTAGACCACATTATTCTCATACTATCTTTTCAATTTCAACGATACTATTTATACTCATTAAAATATCATTCAACCTTATAAAAATAACTGCTCGTACTCTTTTTAAATTTATTCATCTTCTTTGAATTTTCAGCTTCTCAAATTCATTGCTTGCTGAACGACTGAAAGATTTTTTGCTTTGAAATAAAATGTACACAGAAAGAAAATAACATCTTAGCAGAGTAAATAGAAGCGCTTGCAATTGTCCTTTTAGGTTTTCAGGGGAATTTGAATTTCTTTAAGTGGAAATCAATCTGATCAATGTAACTTTGAATGAGCAACGTCGTACTTAGCTGTGTAGGCGTAGGCTTACACACTGTACACTGTCACTGTAGAGGAATCCATGAAAACATTTCCAAGAAAGAAATTTTATAATAATAGTTAAAGGAAATCAATGTGTAAATTAAATAGTTTATTTACGTACATGATTCAATTCTTACTAAAAACATCTATTAATATTCATTGCTTAATTTTATTTCTTTTGAGCTGAGAATCTTAAAAAGAAGTATGGTTTAACTAGCGAATGAAATTTAACATTTAAAATATTTTGTAAATGTGTAGTCGGCTGGTTTATGTAAGCTATACCCAAATCATTCAAGCAGCCAATGCACGTCATCACTTAGTGTAAAAACCTTAATGCATTAAAATCACTAATAGTGAAAAATGAAATAAAATTTCAATCATTTTTAACCCTCAAAAAGTGTATAGCTTTATATAATTATTATTAAGTTGAATAGTAGAGTTCATTACTTATCGTATATAACATGAATAATATATAAATAATGTACATCAACGCCATATTATTCGTTTAATTGTTGCTATAGTTGACAACATTGATAATATTTGTATGTTCATACTGTCAAAGTTATTATTTGAAAAATATTTGTATCGTGTTTGAAACATTTTTGGGCGTTGTAAAGGCATATTTATAATAAAGTAATGTTAAACGCAATGCAACGACGCAACGTGACCGTTAACGCAAACACAAAATCTGTGAATCTGCCAAAAGTAGCACTTCTAATCAATCAAAAGAATTCGGTATATTTCTTTGAAATTCGGCTCACTTTTATTTATTGCCGTTATATGGCATACATAAGTATAAATAAGGTTAGTATTATAACATAATTTAAATAGAAATGGACAGTGACGAAAATATAGTATTTATTTTGTAGATGTGACAGTTCATGACCATGTCGATAATACAGATTGCAATCTGTATATAATAATATTTTTTGAAGAAAAACCATTATGAGCTTCAGGTAAAGTGCCATTTCCGGTTATCCGATTTACACCAAAATCTAATGGCTTCTTTTCATATTAGAATAGGATAGAAATACAAGGTTTCAGAATTTTCTGAATGATAGTATTTGAGTTAGAGCGACGACAAAATCCCTACACATACACACACACATACATACACACACATACATACACACATATACATACACATACACACATACAGACATCATCGTGAAAATGTTAAAATTGGATTCTAGGTACCTTAAAACGTAAAATTTCGATATGTGATTTTTAGCACGATCGCTATACCTCCCTTACTAAGGGTAGAGGGAGGTAAAAAGAATAGCAGAACTCGGAAATAAAAGAGATAATAAACTGGAAGGAATAAAAAATATAGCAAAGGGCAGAAAGAAATAGAAAAGATGAATTAAAAATTAACCTTGAGAAAAAAATTCTGCGGATATCAGGGATATAGAAAAGAAGAAGAATAATAAGAAGAAATAAGCTGTAACTTTCTATAATGGTATTTAACTTTATTGTGTACATTTTGAACTTAATACGATTAGCATCTTGCGTTTAGCAATATAGTTCAAAGTTCCTATGCGACTTCCACAAGAAAATAAAACTTTAATAACCATTTAAACTAGAAACAAAGACTACTCGTGGGAATAGGAACAAAGAACTTCAATACAATACTTGAGAAGGAAAATTAAAAAGATTCGTATATCTCCTTTTGACGTTTACTGTTACATTGTAGAAGACTGAATACGGTTTTGCATATTTCAAATTTAATTTGTTTCTATATGAAACAGGATTGAAATTCTGTTTTTATTATATTTGCACAAAGTTAAAGTCAACAATAACTGATGTTTGAAACAATGGCGGCTTTTGAAATTTTGGCAATCTCAGATTAAGAACAATAACTTAATTCATTTTGAAGTACAGTATAAACAAAGCAACATAAACAGTGAAATGTATGTGGCATTAATTTCTATTTTGTCACAAAACTTTGAGGTTTTAAACATTTCAAAATTAACACACCTGTGAACTTGCAAATGGGATGTATCATCATTATTTTGTAAATCCTGTCCTTGAACAGGTCTCAACGGGTTTCCATACTAATCCATCTTCTTTCTCTCTCTTCAGCCTCTAGTAATTCTGCCCGTCCTTAATTTCAGTTAATATTCCAAATTTTCTTAGTGCTCTTCCGCTTAACACATGTATTTATTGGGCTTCCAAAATTAAAATGCGCCACTGGTGGCAGATTTCTGAACTGAGTGAAGTGTACATGTACGAAGGTGGTTGTTTTATTCAGGGATTGTATTTACTTGTATACGAATTTTAATAAGCTTTTATTTTCGGCTATTATTGTTTTATTCTTAGTAGGATCTGAATTAGTGCTAATATAATAGGTAAGTTTTTGTTTTTTTAAAAAATTAATTAACAAATTAGGAGATATGCAATGTATAGGTTATAGTTACGATGGAGTTTTCTCCGAAAATATTTACCACATAATATTATGTGGCCACTATTTATTACTTGCTGACCTTCCACCATATTTCTAGATGATACACTACAATTCCCAAATCTACAAATAGTATCTAAATCTAAGCAAAGAAAATTGTTCAGTATGAATGAAAAACAATTAAATAAAAGTAAAGCTATGTAGATAGAAATGAATATATGTACAACTACGGCAATGAAATACAATCTAAATAAAGGAAATCAAATATTTTTTTATTAAAAAAACCAACATACTGTTAATTAAAAAATGACTAAAATATTCTTAACCTACAACTACTTACTAAAATTAACCCTATTAACTAATATATTATTAAAACTATCACTAAATTGTTACTACAAGAAAGATCAAACTCAATTCTACCGAAATTAAAAAAAAAAAAAAACACTATACTAAATCCGAAATTAAATTAAAAACTACGAAAATTAGTCTCACACCAATTGTACTCTGATGGAAGCCAGCGAAAAATGTACCATTCGTTTGAATTTTGACGTTTGACGTCAGCGCCATCTCTTGATAATTTGGAAGCCCAATACCCAAATCATTCAAGCAGCCAATGCACGTTATCACTTAGTGTAAAAACCTTAATGCATTAAAATCACTAATAGTGAAAAATTAAATAAAATTTCAAACATTTTTAACGGTCAAAAAGTGCATGGCCTTATATAATTATTATTAAGATGAATAGTAGAGTTCATTACTTATCGTATATGACATGAATAATATATAAATAATGTACATCAACGTCATATTATTCGTTTAATTGTTGCTATAGTTGGCAACATTGATCATTTGTATGTTCATACTGTCAAAGTTATTATTTGAAAAATATATGTATCGTGTTTGAAACATTTTTCTGCTTTATAAAGGCCTATTTATAATAAAGTAATGTTAAACGCAACGCAACGACGCAACGTGGCCGTTAACGCAAACACAAAATCTATGAATCTGCCAAAGATAGCACTTCTAATCAATCAGAAGAATTCGGTATATTTCTTTGAAATTCTGCTCACTTTTATTTATTGCCTTTATATTTATTTATTTATTGAAACTAAACAGGCACAAGGGCCTAATTACATAGTTTCATTAAAAACTAACTTATACACTAAATTAACTTACTCGAAAAAATACTTTCAAATACTTAACTAATGTAACTATATTATCTGTATATATATCTACATTATTGTTATTAATATTATTACAAATTAGGCAACATCTTATTAAAGGGGAATTTTTCCTAATTTCTAATTTATATCTTTTAATATAAAATATATCTTTTGGTCTCGAAAAAATATACATTGGAACATAAAAAGGTAATTTTGATAGTAAGTTAGGACACTGAATAATATTCTGAACTATTTTACAAATAAAAATAATATCTGAAATGTTTCGTCTGGTTTCTAATTTCAAGAAGTTAAAAATGCTTAGAAGTGTGGTATATGGCATGAAAGTTGGATAAGTTCTAAATTTCTTAAAGTACAGATATCTTAAAAATTTCTTTTGAACTTTTTCAACTATTTCCTTGAGATATAGCTCAGATGGATTCCAAATTACACTAGCATATTCTAGTTTAGATCTTACTAATGCATTAAAAAGAAGAACAAGTGGTTGAGTTGATCTGAAAAGATACGAGTTTCTTATTATATAACCTAATGATTTTACTGCACTGTTTACTATTATATCTATGTGATTATTAAATTTCAAATTTTCTTGGAAGTTTATTCCTAAATCTTTAATGTCGGGTTTTTTGTATATTACTCGATTATTTATTAAATAATTATAATTGCTATTAGTTTTCTTTGTGGAATATTTAACATGGTAACATTTATCTAAATTCAATAGCAAGTTATTCCGTACGCTCCACTCAGAAACATTATCTAAATATTTTTGTAATAAAGGCATACGTAAGTATAAATAAGGTTAGTATTATAAAATAATTTAAATAGAAATAGACAGTGAAGAAAATATAGTATTTATTTTGTAGATGTGACAGTTCATTAACATGTCGATAATACAGATTGCAATCTATATAACTCTTTTCCTAAAGATTCTAAAACCTCAGCAAACGTACCAGTACATGACGTCAAACATGTAGTTACTTTTATTCCATTTTTATTAATGACGTGCATTGGCTGCTTGAATGATTTGGGTATAAAATAACTTCGTTTTAAGTGTCATGCATTAATTTCCTCGTGTGTTTTTGATGAAATCTCTGTTGTAAAATTAAATAAACAACCCCACGTCATTCTGTTATCAGTAAATGTCATGCAAAGTTAATAGAGAGGATAACACGCGAAGTGATAAGACCAATTAGCTACGGATTTGTGGAATGACATTTGAACGTATGCCAAATGTTGTCCTAGCAGTAAAACGGATTTCAGATAGAATTGTCATAGTCAGAAAAATTTACCCTGTCGGGGTACGCACGAGAATTGTATCAAACTTTTTGGCCGACGATAATGTAAATCACTTTTTACCTCTCGCTAAGAGAGGTATTGGATTCATGCTAAAATTCGCATATCCAGATTTTATTGAATAAGCACGATTTAAGGTCCCTACAATCCGATTATAACATTTTTAAAATGATGTCTGTGTGTGTGTGTGTGTGGATGTATGTGTGTGTGTGTATGTATGTATGTCTGGATGTTGTAGTCACGATTCCTCAAAAACTATAAGACTTAAAAAATATTTAACTGCAGTTTCCTCAATCTGACATTCCTGGGAAGAGCTGAAAAGGTTTTGGTAACAATTGAACAACCGGAAGTAGTAGTTTCTTAGAAAAATTCTTCTAAATATAATTTTTTGGGAGTTTTTTTTATTAAATATTGAAGAACATAAAATTCTCCATCTAATACACTTAAAAATTTTATTATATCTTGTATAGATTTAGAGATAAAGACTCTATAATTTATAGAGTATACTAATCGCAGAGGCCAAGGCACTAAGGAAACCAGTTGACAAATTCCAATGTTTATAACATGACATATGTCATTGTCAAATATCAACAGTTTTAGTGACATTCTGATAGCTTTTCCTGGGAAGTATATTTAACTTTTCTTATTCTTTTATTAATTAAATATTTGAAATTATAGGTAAAATTGTGGTAAAATGCATATATCTATCAGAAATACCGCCAATCTGGTTAATGAATTGGAACAATATTTGACATTTAGAAACTTCCTCATACAATGAAAAATAGATATAATTTGAATTACATATGTGCAGAAGACATGCTAAATATAGTAAGAAACAATATTTGGGTAATGTTCTGTAAGATTTTGTTATAAAACGACGGTTGGAAAGCGAAGTGCAATACAATACTTATATAGCCTAATATGAAAATGGCGAGAGGTCTTGTGTTGGCCACAACAGATTTTTTTATTGAGATAGGTTGTACTTCTGAAACAGGATAGTTTAAAATACTGGGGTCAAGTCAATTTCCAAATTTGATTTTACTTGCCTTCATTAGAGTTCTTCTTCTAGCGAAAATTTATTTTTAATAATAGACGTTGTTTATGACTGATAATATATTTATTTGCTCATGTTTTCTTCGTAATAAATAATAGGTAGGTGTCGATATTTGACATTTGAGCAGTGTTCGCCTCGCGTATTTGACAGGTATATCGATCGGTGACTATGTCGATAACGGCGGATTTTTACAATAATGACAGATGTCGCGCCCGTGATTTTGGTTTACATATATTAGTTTTAAATATAGGAAATGTTAAAGTAAAAAATAACTTACGTAGGTAGTACTTTTTTACATGAACTTTATTATAGTAAAGATGATTTCTTTTCTAAATGCCCATAAACGTCCAGTGTATTTTAATTATTTTACCGCATAGTTAGACAAGTTACAACACAGTAAGCGTAAAAAGTAGATTACACTTGCTGTGTATACAATTGTAAAATTCCACTTCAGGAGGTAAAAATTATAATTTTACTGTGCATTTAACATAAATGTTATTTTTATTTGAATTAATTTCTTATGAGAATGAAAGTTTTATGTGAAATCTTTGGGACACGTTTACTACCAAAAATTTCGATGGAACTTGATAGTTTAGGGAAGAATATGACAGATTACACTCGGTTTTTAGTGTATACAAACTTTTGAATGGCTTCCGTGGTGCATTTGCTTATACAGCTAAAGTGTCGCTTTGAAGCATAAAAGTTACTGCAAAACACTCTAAAAACTCGAATTTAGAATTTAACACATATGGGAAATGAATTCTAAAAATAAGATTTACAAACAGTTAGAGGAAAGTATATTTTTAGTTTCTAATAACATCCTTAAGTTACAATAACATTTTTAACTTTTTATTATACTCTTGGTATGTATATTTTCCTCCGTTCTTCGACTAAGAATACATTTCACCGTACTGTAAATATTTAATACATTTTAAGTGTGGGAAAGATAAAATGTTCCCGTAATTTCAGTTTCAGGTTCAGCATATAGTTTTTGCTCTACCTCTTATGCTAAAAGCAGCAATATATCTCTTGCATAATATAGTTTTGTTTCATTCTTATTTTATATTCTTTGTATATAAGATGTCAAAATGATAAATGACAGTCAAATTGTTGGTACACATTACCTAAAATGTCAATGAGCCTGTTTCACAATTTTCAAAAACTATTTTATGCAATGATTTCCTTAGTAATATTTTTTATTTTAATAATTTGTTATTTGTGGAAATAATTAAATAAAAAGATTGGCGTCCTGAAAAACTACCACCCCATTCCTGTGACGTAGAAGTACATACATTACGTCATTAATAGCCAATAGGAAAATAGTTTTTCCATCACCTACGTTCATTCATATTATTTATATAAATAAACGTAGGCTATAGTTTGTCACATGTTAATAAAAAAATATTTAATTTGACATTTGACGCTGACATTGCTCATTGTAAATGAATAACAAAGAATGGTTAATACAAATTACACTCAAGCTAAATCGGACAATTTACCGAAGCTGGGTGGTGGCTGAATTTATATCAGAGAACGATGCTGCTACCGAAATAAGGGGTTTTAAAGAGTTGTAAAGTTTGCCCTGAACATAAACTGAAGCAAGAAAACTATACTGTTGTCATGAAGGTGGATGAAAGTTGAAATGATCTTCACAAACATGAAGACACGATTTTTTTGACAAATGATCAGCTCTCCGACCTATTGCTTCTAGCCACAATTTTCTTTTCTTCGCATCTTTTGGCAAATTTATAAACTATAGTAGGTTTGTTCCTAACAGTATTTTTATAAGAAGGCACAATACAATATCGTAAATTACTCATTTTATTTTTATTGCCTACTTATTATATAATGAGGACCAACTAATATATTTTTAAATCTTTTATTTCAAATACACAATAAACATCAAAATACAATTTCATAAACGTATTCGAAAATCTCAAAATCAATAATCATCTCAACAAAACTCATCGTTACTATCAACACGCATTTTTTTTTTCACTCTCTTCTCTTATTTTTTCAACAACCATTTCAATTATTTTTCTTGATGGCAGAATAGGTTAAGACAGATAGATATAGGTTATGTGTCTGTCAGATGCTGCTGACATTATACTACTAGAACCAATCTTAAAATTTGACAACTTTGAAACCAAACATAATTTTTTTTACATTATAAACGAACCAATTAGAACCGCTGAAGATGTATGTACTCTGATGTCACATTATGTTTCAGATCACGTAACTTATTCAAAATTTTATCCAAACTTCAAAAATTAATTGTAAAATATCTAAAGGATATTTCGTGATATTTTCAAATTTGAGGCTCTTTAGAGAACAATATCTTTTAAAATTTAATACTAAGAAGTCATATAAAAATTCTTGCAACAGCCCTATTTTGCATGTTTCATTATTTTTAATTTTTTACGTGTTGACAAGATCATGGATGAAGGAATATTCCAAGAATAAAAAAAATCTTAACTCGTACAATTCGAAGATAATCTTGATCAGACATTTTTAAAAAACTGTACATTAATTTTTATAAACCCATATTTTTTGCCGGTATTGTATTCTTAAAATATATCGACACCATTTTTTTCAATACTTTAAAATTACTTGAAAGGCCAACAAATAATTAAGTATTGAATTTCTCGTTAACTTTTGTTAATTATTGTAAATATAAAGAAATCTGACACTTCAGTTTAATTCAGATTTTTTGCTTCGGTTTAATTAAAAAATAAAAATATAAAAATTGTTAATTATAAAGATTTTATCATAATGTGAAACTTGTTATTCGCTTTTCACAATTTTCTTCCTTATTAAAATGTCGAGTTGTATTTATTTTATATTGGAAAATGGTGGCAGCAGTTTTAATAAAGTATACACATGTACATAAATACATACATACATACCTACATATATACAGGGTGTATCGAAACGTGAGACATAGGAATTCAGTTTTTCTTTGCACAAATGTTACCTAATTATTTTATACAAAAATACTTCAAATAAATTTATAGAAATTTAAATTCTGCATCCAAATCATGTGAAACGATTATTCTAGCTCTTCATATAAACATAAAAAATAATAAATAGTATATGTACGTGTTATAATTTTATTGGATATATAGAATCTTTTCCAAGGAACTTTTTTGTAGCATTTATCCATTTTTATTTCAATACTTTTATTTCTAAAAATTCACAGTTTGTTATTAGTATACTCTAAATATGAGTACACTTACGTAACATTATCTTTACAATTAAACAATATTACTACCAAGTTTATATCTCTACTCATATTTGAATTATTGCTCGAAAAGTCAATATACCCCACATTTAGATAAAAACTTCAAAATTTTCAAAAATCTAATTTTTATGTATCTAGATACTTTTCAATGCGCTGATTCCAAATTTTGAAACCGCAGGTCGATATCACTTTTCCTTTTCGAGATATTTAGATTCAAAGTTTTGCTCAAAACTCCCCATTTTAGAATAATAACCCAAAAATGGGTCGAGATATGAATTTGGCGACATCACCATTCGATTCTACGGACAAAAATACATAAGTATAGCAATTTTCATAATTTTTGTCCAACCGGTTCAGTTTTTAAGAATAAAAGCTTGAAAACCCCTGAAAATGGCCAAAATCTGAAAAAATCATAAGGGGTACCCCTTAAGATTTTTGCGATTTTTGGCCATTTTCAGTTATTTTGCTTTAGAGATTGTATGCGGTGTACAAAAATTCTGAAAATTGGTGTACTTATGTAATTTTGCCCGTAGAATCGGAAGGTGTTGTCGCCAAATTCATATCTCGACCCATTTTTGGGTTAGTACCCAAAAATGGGCAGTTTTGAGCAAAACTTTGGATCTAAATATCTTGAGAACGAAAAGAGATATCGACCTGCGGTTTCAAATCAGCGCATTGAGAAGTATCTAGATACATAAAAATTAGATTTTTGAAAATTTTGAAGTTTTTATCTAAATTTAGGGTACATAGTCTTTTGGGGCAATAATTCAAAAATCGGTAGAGATATAAACTTGGTAGTAATATTATTTGATTGTAAAGGGAATGTTACGTAAGTGTACGCATTTTTAGAGTATTTATATATGAGCATACATAATATGTATATTCATGTGATAATGTTACATTACCCATTTCTGGGTGTGCCAAACAGCTTTATACCCATATATCGGTAATGATGATGATATATTTGTACCGTGCGGGTGTTTACCAGGCGTCACCTCACGGGCACTCATTGCCGGCGTGAAGAGTGCATCATACTTACATATATTATTTATTAAATTGTTTCTCCTTTATACTTATTTTCTGGCATGATTTTCGTGTTAAATATTTTAGTAAGCTATGAGACAGGCCCGTAATAAATTACATTTTATCATCTAGCTGACATTTACGAATATGATACCACACCATACGAGTTATTATTCCTATAAACAATAATTAATCGTAATATGAATGTGGTTGTCATGACAGCAACCCTGCTCACTTGTGGCTATCTTCATTATTTATGAAACAGGGTTGAATTCAGTTAGATTTCATCCCAAACCTTTCAAAATATTGTATAGTAGGTTCCACGAAAATGACTATTCAAGATCACTTTTGTTCGAAGAAAGAAAACACAGCACGTTATCAGTAGTAGTTTGGCAATATTCCAAATTAAAAAGAGCAAGATTATTTTACGTATGTTAAAAAAAAAACTGATGTGGCCAGCACGTGACCTCCCGCCAATTCCATGTTTAAAATAGCAATGAGCTTTAAGTAAAGTTTCACTTCCGATTGATCGTTTGTAAACAAAATCTACTTTGTTGTTCCAATAAATAAAAAAGTTTGTAATACGAAATTTTGGATTATATTTTATTATGTTTTTCCTGAAAAAATCTGTTAGAGCTTCTAATTAAGTACAACATCCGGTTTATAATATATAGTCAAAATCTAATATGTTGTTTCAAATTATGTAAGAGTATTAAATACCTACCAACTTTGTGAAGTTTTGGATCATTAATATATTTTAAGGAAAAATCGTCACACACACATTATTGTCAAAATCATCACCAACTTCCTTATGCTCTAAAACGCAATCTGTGTAAATTCTACGCCGTACATTATTCATTTCGTAAATGTGTAGTTCAAATTATTATTTGACACTTTGAAATCACGTTCTTATTGAGAGCTGTTTGATATATAATGCTGCAAACATCAAATTTGAATCGAATTATCCTGTATATCTAATATTTATGTATGATGGAAAATATATTATTTTTACAAACCTTAATTTCATTAGAATCATATTTAAACTACTAAATTCTTCTTAACACGGTTTCATTATTAATTTTAATGAAAATTGCTCCGTGACAGTGACATTTGTTTAAATATGTCAAATTTGTTATTAAAGTATTGTTTTTGTTTGACGCAGAGGCAAAGTGATGTACAAAAATAAATTATTTTATAATATAATATAAAGTTATTTCAAGTTATTTACTAAATGCTTATCGTAGAATTGAAGATTGTGCCATTATATTCAATTTGTATTGGTAAAAGTTGCTAAGATTATATTCAATGAATTTTTTACAAGAAAAACTGTTAAAAGCTTGTATAAATGATACTTCCGGTTATCCGATATACACTAAAAACTAATGAGCTCTTCCCACATTAGCATAGAATGGATGTACAAAATTTCAAATTTTTCTGATTGATAGTATTTGAGTAATCGTGTCCACATGATCCACACAAACAGACACACACACACAGACACACACACAGACACACACACATACATACCTACAGACATCATTGTAAAAATGTTAAAATCGAATTCTGGGGACATCAAAACGTGGTCATTTACTAAAATCTCGATATGAGATTTTTAGCACGATCCCTATACCTCCCTTACCTAGGGTAGCGGGAGGTAAAAATGAAACCGTTTGATTTGTAACTAGTTTGAAACCGGGCTTGCGCATTAGGTCTCAAACTCCAACCGTTTCTATGAACAATTCTATTATTTGTCCCATGAATATGATATACATGTAATGCATTCCTTTATCCTAACTTTAACAGCTTTGTAATATTGTATCCTATCTGCAGCATCCTGAAAATTATCCTAGGACAAATTGATTTCAAGCTGAGGGATTTCTAAATTAATTCCCATAGTCTGAGCAATGGTATTGTTACCAAATAATCCATTCTACAGCGGAAAATAGTTTTAGTTTTCACCCAAATTAAACGAAAATCTAATTTATGTTCTAAATGCTTTCGATTACAACAAATTAATACCAGCATGCGTGGTTTTATTGATAGACTTTGTAATTATAATTAACAACTTTACACATTTAACTTTATACAAAAATAAAATGTTAGCATTAGATGTTCTTGCATTAAGTATACAGAAATAAATGCATTATCCATTTTAGGTGTTCAAATTGTTTCTAGAAGGTAGCGACAAAAAGTCCTACACTGAATCGTAGTCTAGAGCTAAGCAGATGATCTCTGGATACTTCGTGATATTTTTGAATTTGAGCTTATTTAAAAGATAATACAGGGTTTGGTAGAAAGGACAGACTATTCGCTAGTGAAATAGAGCAATATGACGTCTAGCGGCGAAAATATGAACTAGTACATGGTAGTAAGTCCTAGCAGAGGTAGCGGCGAACGCATCGTTTCTGTCACTTATTTAACAAATAAATCACGAATGGATTGAAATTTGTAGGCTATACTTAATTTTACGTAAGAAAATAGTAGATTACTCTTAAGAGCCGACCGTTTTTACATGCATTGAATAAATAATTTAAATTTGTGAAAGCAAGCTTTGTCAATAATAAATATATTTATCTGTAAAAATGTCAAAATCTAAAATTGCAACAAAATATGGTTAAACATCACTTAATTCTGTAGATTTTATTTGACAACTGACAGGCGTTATTTGTTTCGTTTCTGTGAAATAGGTTTATATTCTGACCAATTAAAGGTTAGAATTTATATATCCCTAACTAAACCAACACTATTCTTACGTGAAATAAAGTATAATAACAAAATCTAAAACTTCAACACGTTTTAGTTGCGTTTAATCTATGCATAATTTCCCGTAAACAAGAACCTAAATTCTATAGAAAAATTTATTAGAGAAATTCGCCAATTTGAAATAGTTGGTAGACGAAAGTTATGCATTCATCTTTTAAAAATGGGAAAGGAACCGAGTAAAAATAATGCTTGCTCCTTGCATTTTGTAAAGCAAGATTATATTTTGCCGGGTATAACTACAAGATAATAATTACTTAGTGTCTTTATTAAAATACTTCGTAATGAAATCTAAACTTGTAGACCTGCCTGCACAAAGATGACAATAAAATAATAATATTTATCTCTCCATTAATCTACCAAAGACTGTAATAATGCAGTACTATGTAGATTCAAGAAAACAAAGACTCGAAACATGTAAATTCAAAATTCGAGAGAATGCTGAACATAATTTTTATATAAAACGGACTAGTTCGCAAAATTCAAAATGTTATTCATACTAGAAACATTATACAAAACTTGAGAGGGGGAAGAGTATTGTCTTTGCCTCCGCCCCACCAAAATTTACGAGGGGGCAACTGCCCCCTCTGCCCCCCGGTTCCTACGCCCTAAGATATTAACAGGATGTTTAACCGGGGATGAAAATACCGAGACTAAATCAATTATGATTAAATCTTAAGCAGCATTTATCCATTTCTGTGTAACAATATTGTTCATACATATTCATACGTGTATATATGAACTTAAGTCTGCATAATAGCGACGGCAGAGAATAATTCCGCAAGCGTGCGATGAGGGCTCTGTCATCTGCTCAACTTCTTGTTTACATATTAATTATTTTGTTTTCATGACTTGCTTTGATGCGGAGCGTTTGATCCCTAGATTCTGAATTGATGTAATTATTGTTGAACAATTAGGACACTTGACAAAGTTTTACGAATGTGATAGAGATTACAAATTGGGACGCCTACGTAGAACCTTAACAGTTTAATGAATTAATGGTGTTAGACGAATTAGAAACGACTAAAAACAAGGAAAGTTCAAGAACATAGACGTAGACTACTAAAGTCGGTAAATGCACAATAGAATATATAGAATCTTTTCCAAGGAACTTTTTTATAGCATTTATCGATTTTTATTTCAATACTTTTATTTCTAAAAATTCACACAGTTGTTCAAATACTCAAAAATGCGTATACTTACGTAACATTCTCTTTACAATCAAATAATATTACTACCAAGTTTATATCGCTACCCATTTTTGAATTATTGCCCCAAAAGTCAATATATTCCACATTTAGATAAAAACTTCAAAATTTTCAAAAATCTAATTTTTATGAATCTATATACTTTTCAATGCGCTGATTCCAAATTTTGAAACCGCAGATCAATATCTCTTTTCGTTCTCGAGATATTTAGATTTAAAGTTTTGCTCAAAACTGCCCATTTTTGGGTAATAACCCAAAAATGGGTCGAGATATGAACTTAGCGACAACAATATTCGATTCTACGGGTAAAATTACATAAACACACAAATTTTCAGAATTTTTGAACACCGCATACAATCTCTAAAGCAAAATAACTGAAAATGGCTGAAAATCGCAAAAATCTAAGGTGTACCCCTTACGATTTTTTCAGATTTTGGCCTTTTTCAGGGGTTTTCAAGCTTTTATTCATAAAAACCGAACCGGTTGGACAAAAATTATGAAAATTGCTATACTTATGTATTTTTGTCCGTAGAATCGAATGGTGATGTCGCCAAATCCATGTCTCGACCCATTTTTGGGTTATTACCCAAATATGGGCAGTTTTGAGCAAAACTTTAAATTTAAATATCTCGAGAACGAAACGAGATATCGACCTGCGGTTTCAAAATTTGGAATCAGTGCATTGAGAAGTATATAGATACATAAAAATTAGATTTTTGAAAATTTTGAAGTTTTTATCTAAATGTGTGGTATATTGACTTTTAGGGCAATAATTCAAAATTGGGTAGAGATATAAACTTGGTAGTAATATTATTTAATTGTGAAGAGAATGTTACGTAAGTGTACGCATTTTTAGAGTATTTGAACAACTTTGTGAATTTTTAGAAATAAAAGCATTGAATTAAAAATGGATAAATGCTATAAAATATTCTATTATTCTATTCTATTCTATTATTCTATATATCCAATAAAATTATAACATAAACATATACTGTTATAGATAATGTATATTCATGTGATAATTTTATTGGATTTATAGAATATCGTTTCTATTCATACGAACATATTTTTCATTGTTTCTTCTTGTCTACAAGTGAAAAAACTGTAATTTCCTTTCGAAATTGCTTGTAATCTAATATGAAATCTCTTTCAAAAGAACAGATGTAGAACATCAAAACAAAAATAATTTATATCTTTGTTTCTTTTACGAATAAGAGAGAAAGAAAGAAAAAGAAATCTAAAAGATTTACAGCCTGAAAATATCGCTTCATACACCGAGCAACTGGTCTCCAAGTTTTCATGTTCCAGAATGTTTACACAAAAAAGTTTTTTTCATGGTTCTTTTAAAGAGAATTAAATTATATGAAAAAGAGGATATTTCAGAATATTTACTCGTACAAAGCAAAAGATATTGTATAAAAGTTAATAAAGTACAACAGAACAATCAATAAATTTAGGAATTTTTAACAAATTTTAATCATTTTTTTTTTAAATAAAACTCGGGTGAAACGCTCACAGATTCTCAAACATCTGGTATGGTAGAAATGATTAGGTATAGGCTATCCATCCAATCAAGCGGTTTACGTCATAAATACAATATCACTAGAAACAATGACGTCATATGTTAAAAAGTTTACAAAATATTCTGAAGGATACTTCTTACGCCGTTGTATATACTTCATTCTTCTAGTATACACAACAATCTATCTAGTACTATGTGAGATCCTTAAAAAAATACAGAATACTGCATACCATACAATTTCTCACTGTTTCTGTACGTTGCGTATAGCGTTTGCCACACGCTGTACATAAAGATTTAATTGTCAAATTATTACTAACCAATAGAACGAAATATTACCTCAATATTACAATTCAGTGAAAGTAAGACCCCACCAATCTATTTTTCATTTTCAAAATAAGTCAATAAATTAACTACAAGCTCTTGAATTTGACATGACAGAGCATTTGACATTTTGTCAATGAACAACGAAACAAAAAAAAAAACAAAATGAAATCATAATACAGGTTGACAAGTATAATGTAGACATACAATATTTAGTAATATACATGTTTAGAATTACCAATATTAAAAAAATATAATCAAACGTCATTTTGCAAAAAATAACAAAATTTTACTTAATAATAATATTTCCAAATATAATTATTTCTATTAACGGTTTCAAATACATAATAATAATAATAATAATTATAATAATAAAAACAATAAAATACCGTTAATAAAATATATTTAAAAATATAAAGAAAATTTCAAAAATCCCTAAACGATGACGTAAACCGCTTGATTCGCTGGATAACCCATAGAAGACTTACGTAATCGAAAAATATCCCTAAAGTAATGACGTCATATATTACTACGTTTACATGGGATACTAATTTATAAGGCGTGTGCAGTCATGTGACTTTGTTGGTCTTGGTTGATAAGCAGATATGGAGGCCCATGAAAGAATGACAGCTAGTAATCATATACATAGCAACATAGCTTAATTTGAATTTTAATTAAATGTTACTTTGACCGAAGATATTGTCAAAAATTGTTATCTACAGGAATCTAAGATTTTCTCCTTAAATCCTTATTTTTCCGTCACCTTTAGGTAAGGAAGGTATTGTCTTTGGTCAAAAAATTCGGTGATGAGTTTTTAATGAATAAGCACGTTTTAGGGTCCCTACAATACGAATTTACTATTTGAAGATGATGTCTGTATGTATGTATGTGTGTGTGTCCGTGTGTGTGTGTGTGTATGTGTGTCCGTGTGTGACAAATTTTTCTCCGACGATAACTCCAATACTATAATTCTAAAAATTATAATTCTTTCGTATTCCTCTTCTGTACATCCATATGAAGAGTACCCTTATGTGAAGTTTTTAACAGTTTTTCTTAAAAAAACGCAGTTAAATATTATTTTTTGACATTTTGTTATTATATTTATTAAAGAAAATACTCTTCTCTATATGGTTTGATTATTCATTTTTTTCATATTCAATAGATGTAGAGTTAAAGCATTATAAAGAAATTAATTTTCAAAAATTAGCTTTGCTATTTATCATGGAAACAGCTGACATAATTATTCAAAAAAATTTAATTGACAGATGTCAGTTGCAAGTGCAAAACCAAATATGGAAAAAAGTGTAGGATCTAAAATTGGTATGTCATAGTGTTGCTCGCAAGTGACACGCAGAGAAAGGCCAAAGAGAAGATGGAAGAACATTACTTAGTGTAGTTTATGTTATAATTTTATTGGCTTTATAGAACCTTTTCAAATGAATTTTGGTATGGAATTTGTAAAAAAATAGTATGTGTTCGTGTTCGATTTAACATGATATTATATAGAATCTGTTCCAAGGACCTTTTGGTATGGGATTTGTACAAAATACATGGAATTGACGGAAGGTCTTGTGCTGGCCACAACAGATTTTTTATTATCTTTTCTTCTTAAAATTACATTTGACGGTCAATTTTGACAACTTGACTTTTGAATTGAATAACGATCAGACATACGTTTCTCTGTTCATAGCCTACTCCGAATTGGGTTTTTTAACACGCTGTATGTGCTTTAAATATGAAATAACAGTAACATAATATGCTACTCACATATTTTGGTTAGAGCTTACAAAATAAATTACTTAAATTTCGGAAAAAGGTAAATTCTTTACATATTTTTCTCAAATTTCTGTTCAATTAATCGATGAAAAGTTAAAAGAAATTTCTCAAATTCTTCCGGCTTTGAGTCAAATACGAACATATACTTTGCAAATTTATCTTTACGTAAATTCCAATAGATATAGTAGGTACAAAAAATTATGAATGGAAAATACTGAGAAATTACAGTAGATCCTTCTCTCTTAAAATGAAAATAAAAATGTCGTGGATAATTTTTAAAATATACCTATCATCTATCAAACTGTGCTATCTAGAAACATGTCATACCCAAATACATGAGAAAAAAGTGAAAGTATGCTATATTTATACAAAAACCGATCAATCAAAATTTCTACATAAATACAAGACTCCGAAATCTGTATTTAAATCTCCATTAAGTAGATTTTCAGCATTTTTCCTTTTCAGGAATTTAATTTCGCATTTCAGAAATTCAGTTTCTCTAGATAAACAGGTAAGTGTAACCAGGCAACGCTTTCAGTTGGCTTTCAGCCGGGCGAAAGAATTTCAGCAGTAAAAATATTTGAAAGATGATAATTGACAAAATATCTTGAAATGCGAGTAAGGTTTTTTAAGAATGGAATTAGTGAATGGAATATAATTGAAATATTTTTATGAAATTAGAATTTCGCTGGGATATTTGCTTATTCAGGATGAGCCAGAAAACCTCCTACATTTCAAGCCTTTATTCTATATAAAAATCTATTGAAGCCAGCACAAGACCTCTCGCCATTTCCATATTAGGCTATATAAGTATTGTATTGTATTTGACATTTCTGATACACACAAAAACACATATCTTCTTTATAAATTCTTATATTTTTTAATTCATTCTATTCACTCTTTTTCTTCCAATGTTCGAGATTCTTCCAATTCATATATGCGATTGGCGATATTTCTGAAGGGTATGTAATATATGTATCTATAATTATAAATATTTAATTAATAAAAAAGTAAGAAATATTGAATGTACTTCCCAGGAAAAGTCTTTAGGAATGTCTCTGGCGTTTTGAAATTCACATTTATCTGTCAATTACAAACATTTTAATTTTTCCATTTGTTTTCCATAAGCTGCGAGATACATTTACAACTATTATTTTATATATTTATATATGTCTCTATCTTTAACTTCATAGAAGATATAATAAAAATTTTAAATGTGTCGGATAGAGATTTTTATATTCTTTAATATTAGTAATAACAGAAATTTTCAAAAAATAATGTTTATTAGATTTTTTAAAGAAACTATTACTTCCGATTGTCCAATTGTTAGCAAAATCTAATCACCTCTTCCCAGGAATGTCAGATTGAGGAAACTGCAGTTAAATATTCTTTAAGTCTTATAGTATTTGAGAAACCGTGTTTCCAACATCCACACATACATCCACAGATTCACACACATCCACACACATATACACACACACACACACACACACACACACACACACACACACACAAACACACACAACCACGGACATCATCGTAGAAATGTTATAATCGGATTATAGGGACCTTAAAACGCGCTTATCCACTAAAGTCTAAATATGCGATTTTTAGCATGATTCCAATACCTCTCTTAGCGAGAGGCAAAAATATAATAAGTATACAAAAAATTGTATTGGTTGTCATTTTTTACCTATCGCTAAGAAAGGTATTGGATTCATGCTAAAAATCCATATCCAGATTTTAGTAAATAAACAATGTTTTAAAGTGCGTGTGTGTATGTGTGTGTGTGTGTGAGTGTGTACGTGTGGATGTTGGAAGGACAATTCCAAAAAAAACTATAAGACTTAAGAATTATTTAACTATGATTCCTCAATCTGACATTCTTGGAAATAGCTGAAAAGGTTTTGTTAACAACTGGACAAACAAAAAAATCTTCTAAATATTAATTGTTGGAAATTTATGTTATAATAAATATTAAAGAATATAAAATTCTCTATCCAATACATTGAACATTTTTATTATATTTTCTATAGATTTAGAGATAGAGAATTATAAATATATAAAATAATCCATTGTATAATTAATCAAACGAAAATGTTTGTAATTGACGTAAATGTCAGAGAGAAATCTAGAGACATTACTAAAGGCTTTTTCTGAGAAGTACATTTAATATTTCTTATTTTATCATTAATTAAATATTTAAAACTTTAGATACAGATGGCGCACCACGTTAAGTTAAAACTATAGCGTTAAATGCGGAAAACCTAAAATTTGTACTTGGACAAATCGAGATGTAATAGTAATTATAATATACTGTTGTTATAACGAGGAAAAGTCTCCGTCAACAACTAAAATTAGTATAAAAAAAGGGATTCATTTATAAGCCAAAATATGTACAGTATCAATGTCAACTAAACACGCACTTGCTATACATATATTTCATTATATACCCTTCACAAACACCGGCAATCTTCCTACTTCTACAACTTCCGGTTGTCCAATTGTTATCAAAATCTTTTCATCTCTTTCCATTAATGTCAGATTAAGAAATAAATAAATATAAATAAATATATCATCACGGCATATTACCCATTTCTGGGTGTGCCAGTATCTACAACACATGTAGACATCGGTAATGATGACGATATATTTTACCGTGTGGGCGCTTACCAGGCGTCACCTCATGGGCACTCATAGCTGGTGTGGAGAGTGCACCACAGGGGTCACTTTTGTGCCATTTAAAATTGGAAATATTTGGCGTCTGTCGGGATCGAACCCGGTTCCTCCAGGTTCGCGACCAGACACTCAGGCACGCGGCCACGGGACCCCATAGATTAAGAAATACGTACTTAAATTGGTCTTTAGTGTTATAGAATTTGAGAAACACACACACACACACACACACACACACACACACACACATTATTGTAAAATTATTAAAATCGGTTTGTAGGGACCTTAAACCGTATTTATTCGCTAAAATCTGAATACGCGATTTTTAGCATGAATCCAATACCACTCTTAGCGAGAAATAAAAATCTGTTGTGGCCAGCACAAGACCTCTCGCCATTTCCATATAAGGCTATATAAATATTGTATTGCACTTCACTATCGAACCGTCGATTTATAACAAAAAATTACAGAACTTTACCCAAATATTGTTTTTTATTATATTTAACATGTCTTCTGCACACATATAATTCTAATTATATCTATTTTTCATTGTATGAGGAAGTTCCTATTTGTCAGAGATTGTTCCAATTCATTAACCAGATTAGCGGTATTTTTGATGGATACATGCATTTTACCTATAATCTCAAATATTTCATTAATAAAATAATATAAAAGATTAAATATACTTCCCAGAAAAAACTATCAGAATGTCACTAAAACTGTTGATTTTTGACACTGACATATGCCATTTACAAACTATGTTATAAACATTTGAATTTGTCAAGTGGTTTCCTTAGTGCCTTAGCCTCTGCGATTAGAATATTCTATATATTATAGTGTCTTTATCTCTAAATCTATACAAGATATAATAAAATTTTTAAGTGTATTAGATGGAGAATATTGTTCTTCAATATTTGTAATAACAAAAATTTCCAAAAAATTATATTTAGAAATTTTTTTCTAAGAAACTACTACTTTCGGTTGCCCAATTGTTACCAAAACCTTTTCAGCTCTTCCCGGGAATATCAGATTGAGGAAACTGCAGTTAAATATTTTTTAAGTCTTATAGTTTTTGAGGAATCGTCCCTCCAACATCCAGACACACATACACACACACATACATAAATACATACACATACACACACATATACACACACACATCCAGACACAAACACACACATCATTTTAAAAATGTTATAATCGGATTCTAGGGGCCTTAAATCGTGCTTATTCAATAAAATCTGGATATGCGATTTTCAGCATTAATCCAATACCTCTCTTAGTGAGAGGTAAGAAACGATTTTGCACAATTTAAACAAACCGTTCTATGTGAAACTAAAAATAGCAAACAGTTCTTGTGTGTGAAACCGTTCTAGATAAAACAGCGACCATGGACTAATATTTTCAATACAAACTCTTCAGATAATAAAATAATATAGTTTCCATATCAAGCTTTTACACATTCCGGCATTCGAGTGCAAAGAAAACATTGAATTTTTATCAAAAAATTTATGCTAGCGCCGTAATGATAATAGTATAATTGAGGATTATACTTAGCCTAAATTAGTTTGATGAAAATGCCGAAAAAGATAAAAAAAAAAGTCTGTTGTTGCCAGCCTACGAATTATTCTATTTTATTAATGCTAAAAAAATGAGATTTCGAAAAAAGTTACTAAGAATGACCCGGCTTCACATTTTTACCTCTCCTTAAGAGAGGTATTGGAATCATGCTAAAAATCACATATCCAGATTTTAATGAATAAGTACGTTTCAAGGTCCGATTTTAACATTTTTGCAATGATGTGTGTGTGTGTGTGTGTGTGTATGTGTGTATATATATATGTGTGTGTGTGTGTATGTCTGGATGTTGGAAGGACGATTTCTCAAAAACTTAAAGACTTAAGACCTGTTTAACTATGAATTCCTCAATCTGACATTCCTGGGAAGAGCTGAAAAGGTTTTGGTAACAATTGGACAACCGAAAGTATTAGATATTCTTAAAATTCTTCTACATATTATTTTTTGAAAATTTTTGTTACTACTAATATTGAAGAACATAAAATTCTACATCTGATACATTTAAAATTTTTATTATATCTTCTATATATTTAGAGATAAAGACGCTATAATATACAAGGAATTTATTTTAACATGCAACATATGGCAAATCACTTCCATGGTTACTTACTATTGTCAAAAAATGACAGCAATGTAATATTTGTCCATTTTAAAATGCAACATACAAAATTTGTAGTTTTGTATTTTCAAAACTAATTTCCTATAAATTAGCCTATATACGATTAACAAATAATCAAAACATGAATGTTGTACATCTTAAAAAAACTTTAGCTTACAAAAATTCATTACTTTCATGTAATAAATGTTAAAAAAAACCCCAATCACTCTGAGGCAATATTCTAGTCGGTCGTAATAAGAATTGACACCATTTGTGATGTGTTTTGGAGGTATCTCCTGTGATGCAATACTATTTATAATGTTGCATTTTAAAATGGACAAATATTACATTGCTGTCATTTTTTGGCAATAGAGAGTAACCATGGAAGTGATGAACTATAATGTTGCATTTTAAAATAAATTCTCTGTATAGAATAACGGGATGTAATAAGTCGAGTAGGCTAAACTACACTAAGGAAACCAGTTGACAAATTCAAATATTTATAACATAATTAGTAAATGACAGATGTCAGTGTCAAAAATCAAAAGTTTTAGTAACATTCTGAAATTTAATCTTTCTTATGGTTATAATATTTCCAAATATAATTATTTCTATTAAAGGTTTCAAATACATAATAATAATAATAATAATAATAATAATAATAATAATAATAAACCAATGAAATACCGTTAATAAAATATCAAAATTTCAAAAATCCCTAAACGATGACGTAAACCGCTTGATTCGCTGGATAGCCCATACGTATGTAGCATGTACGTAAATATGTTATAAACCTATAAATCATTAACTGTGTAAAGTGTAAACAAATGCCTTAGCGTTATTCATTTGATTAAAAGCTATTTTTATCAGGGTTTTCACAGCGAAGAATTCATCCTAAGCAAAGAAAATTAATGTGAAGGTAAATATTTAACTTTCTATTAATAATGTAAGAGAAACATTTATATTGTATACGAAGTCTTGAAACGTAAATGTGGTTGATTAAAAAACAAAAATTAATTTAAATTTTCATTCTTTGTTAATTTGTTTCGGTAAACAAAATTTACAGGAAATTATTATTAACTTCTGATAATGTAAATTGTTATTCGGTTTTTAATCAATAATTGACATATTTGTACTTATAATTAATCATTTATAAATTAATTCTATTTTAACTACACATCTACGGCCGAAAATTTGCGTTTTCCATTTATGTATTTAATGCAGAGTTTTTACCTTCGTCGCCTTTAGGTAAGGAAGGTATTGTTTTACGTCAAAAAAGTCGGTGGTGAATTTTTAATGAATAAGCACGTTTTAGAGTCCCTAGAATATGATTTTACTAGTTTTACCATAATTTATATGTGTCTCTGTGTGTGTGTGTGTGTGTGTATGTGTGTGTGTGTGTGTGTGTGTGTGTGTGTGCCTGTGCGAGACGAAAATTTCTCCAACGATAACTCCATTAGTATAATTTTAAAAAATTTTTCGCAGATTAGATTTTGTTTACAACTGGTCAGCCGGAAGTTTCCTTATTTGAAGTTTTTAACAGTTTTTCTTAAAAAAATGCAGTTAAATATAATTTTTGACAATTTATGTAATTATCTATATGAAAGAATATCTTGTTATATATTTATTGGATTTATAGAATCTTTTCCAAAGAACTGCCAGTAGGGAATTTATAAAAAATAGTATATATTCGTGTTACAATTTTACTATATATATAGAGTCTTTTCCAAGGAACTTTTGGTATGGGATTTGTATAAAATACATAAAATTGACGGAGTGCAAAACTATATATATATATATGGAAAACGCTATAAGTTACTGAAAATAAGCCACACGGTTCATATTTTTACCTCTCGCTAAGAGAGGTATTGGATTCATGCTAAAATTCGCATGTCCAGATTTTATTGAATAAGCACGATTTAAGGGCCCTAGAATCCGATTATAACATTGTTAAAATGATGTCTGTGTGTGTGTGTGTGTGTGTGTGTGTGGATGTGTGTATGTGTGTGTGTGTGTGTGTGTGTGTGTGTGTGTGTGGATGTGTGGATGTGTGTATGTGTGTGTGTGTGTGTGTGTGTGTATGTATGGATGTATAAGACTTAAAAAATATTTAACTGCAGTTTCCTCAATCTGACATTCCCAGGAAGAGCTGAAAAGGTTTTGGTAACAATTGAACAACCGGAAGTAGTGATTTCTTAGAAAAATTCTTCTAAATATAATTTTTGGTAGTTTTTTTTTATTAAATATTGAAGAACATTCTCCATTTAATACACTTAGAATTTTTATTACATCTTGTATAGATTTAGAGATAAAGACTCTATAATCGCAGAGGCTAAGGCACTAAGGAAACCAGTTGACAAATTCCAATGTTTATAACATAGTTTGTAAATGACACATGTCAGTGTCAAAAATCAACAGTTTTAGTGACATTCTGATAGTTTTTTCAGGGAAGTATATTTAATTTTTCTTATTGTTTTATTAATTAAATATTTGAAATTATAGGTAAAATTGTGGTAAAATGCATATATCCATCTGAAATACCGCCAATCTGGTTAATGAATTGGAAGAATCTCTGACTTTTAGAAACTTCCTCATACAATGAAAAATAGATATAATTAGAATTTATATGTGTTAAATACAATAAAAAACAATATTTGGGTAAAGTTCTGTAATATTTTGTTATAAAAGCGAAGTGCAATACAATACTTATATAGCCTAATGTGAAAATGGCGAGAGGTATTGTGCTGGCCACGACAGATTTTTTACAATAGGACACTACACCATAGTCAAATTTTAACTATCTCAAATAAGAAGAAGAAACTATACATAAATTAATGAGTATTAGTGAAAAAAAAAATGTTTAAAAATTGATTAGGTCACAAACTACAAGCGATTAAAGTTGATTACTAATTGGATATAACGCGTTAGGTACTAAAAATTTGATTGGTCGCCTGATTTTAAAAAGGAGATTCGCGCGTCTACTGCGGTCGCCTTTAAAACATTATTGTAGTGCTGTCATGTCATAGGTTAAAACTAAATGTCAGTCCCAGTTGACGTTGTCAATTTATAACAGTACTAAAATGTAACCATATGGATAAAAATAATAAAATGTAGTGCTGTTATAGGTCAAAACTAAATGTCAGTCCCAGTTGACGTTGTCAATTTATGACAGTACTAAAATGTAACCATGAATAAAAATAATATTTATGTTAGTTACGGTAACGAAAAATAATAGTGTTTCATGTCAAAAATGTATTATAATTAAACCAATTTGTAATATTAATTAAATTAATAGTAATATTAATTAAATTAATATTGAAACTTTAAAATAGAGAAATACTAGCGCCATCCGTCGTCATATTTCGTGTCATAATATTGTTAAACGGTTTCAATGTTCTATAATTTATTAGGAAAAAAAATGCTTATTATTTATGTTATTTATACTTAATAATAATTTCTTCGTGAATATAACGTATATGTTTTTATTTAAAAAAAATTTCAGCTATGCAAACATAAAAAAAAATTGTTCCCTCTATAACTAACAGTTTGTCCATTGTTTGTGGATCACTGGTCACGCTTAAACTTTAAAAATTCATTTCTCGCTTATTACGTAAAATTTTTAAGTCGCGTTTGCATTAAAATTCTTATTTCATCCTGTTCTTAAAGAAAAAAAAATTAAGGTATAGGACCCTATTTAATTTTCGTATTTGGTGACCATCTCCATAACTCCATCCTTCATCTACCAATAAAAAAACTCATTCCCACTTACCTAGAAGACGTGATCCTGCGGGGGTCCCGAACTCCCGTCGGCTTCTTCAGCGATGAGTCTCAATCTGACTGTCTCCCCCTGGGAATCGTAGGCTGCGGTGACGGCTGCCACCCCGACGTTACCCCCACCACTAACCATCACGTTCTCCACCTCCACGGAGTCGGCTTTGGCGGGGGGGCGGTGCTCGCGGATGGATGCGCCACGGTGGATACCTGCAGGACCGCACCAGAGGGTGTTAGAGTTATAGAGAGGTATTGCAGAATGGAGGATTGAAATCAATAGATTTGAGTTTGTAAAATGTATAATTTTTAAAAAGTTTTGATAAAGGATAATGGAGAAAAAATGTCAGGCCTTGATGTTTTTAATCTTTCATGTATTTTTTTTACATGAAAATATTTAATTCATAACTTTTTGATAGGCCACAGATTTTCTCATTCAAAAATAATCATACAGGGTGTCTCTAAAATAGGGAGACATGGCTTAACCACAGATTCCTGAGGCTTAAAATTAGACGATTTAACTAAAGTTGCTTCTACCGGAAAGTGTACCATTTACCCAGTATTCTGCTTCAAAGTTCTTCGAAAAAAAAATTGCTTATAATAACAGAACGCTTTATTTGGATGAAATTTGGTATGACAGTTCATATCATTATAAGTCATCTTTTAAGAAGATACTTGTTATTATTAGTGAACCACTAATGTAAGAAACTTAGATTAGACCGTAACTTTTTAATGGCCACGACGATAAAATTATTTTTTTCAGTAAGACATTTAATAGTAAACTTTTCTCTCTCTGTTTAATTTGTGATATATGTTACGGTTCACACACAAAAAAAAATAATAATAAAACCTAAGTGACTGCACCGTGAAATATTTAAAACAAATTTTATCGAGTAGTTTTGGATAGACTGCTAGATTAAATTTATTTTAAAAAAGTCACAATGCAGTCACTCAGGTTTTATTTTTTTCTGTGTGAAACGTAACAGATATCATAAATTACAGAGAGAGAAAAAAGTTTGCTATTGAATGTATCTTTCTGAAAAAAAATAATTTTGTTATCGGCATGGCCTTTAAAAAGTTAGGGACTCCTAAGTTTCATACACTAGTGGTTCACTAATAATAACAAGTATCGTCTTAGAAGATGACAAATCCATATAAAGTGCCATATCAAATTTCATCCAAATCGAATAAAGTGTTTCGATATTATAAGCATTATCTTTTTTTTTTTTCGAAGAACTTTGAAGCTAGAGATGCACTCGATTTCGAGCTTTGGCTCGGCCCGGCACGAAGCCCGCCTCGATTTCGAGTTGATCATCGAGCCGGGTCGAAGATATTTTTTATCGGGCCGAATCGGGCTAATCATTTTCAAAAATCGAGGCGAGTCGGACTTTTTATTTTGGCCCGGCCCGAAAAATCTTATAGTTCAATCAAATGCACAGTCTCCTTATTTTAATGAAAATGGATGAAGTTAAAAAGGATCAAAATGATTTAATAACAACACACTTCACATATTAATAAATAAAAATGTATTATTTTACTTCAAGAATTCAAGGTTATTAATTAAAGCATAATAATTATATTGCGATGTTGCTATTATTATTGTTATTACTCGTATACCAAAATAAAAGTGATATTTGTTCCTACTATAATGATTTCTTGTCCTATTTTTGAGCAGAAACAAAGTTAAATAAAAAATCCTTATATAAATTAAAATTATATTTTTTTATATAAGATTTGTGAAAAAGTTGTTTAAATTCTTTGGTAAACAAAGTGTTAAATACTCGTAGGTCTGTAATTTTTATAACAAACTTACACTAGAAGGGTCTCTTTTTTAACTACTAATGTTAATTAATGTTGAAAGTTATAAGAATGTAAAGGTTTTTTATAAGTTTGACACGAAAAAAGTTAAACATTTCTCCTTAACATAAAAATCAACATTAGGAATGCCGGATGCACCCAATTTCGAGCTTTGGCCCGGCCCGGCCCGAAGCCCGGCCCGATTTCGAGTAAATTTTCGAGCCGGGCTACCTAATTTTTTTGTCGAGTCGATCTTCGAATCGGGCCGGTACTTTTTATTTTCGGGCCGAGTCGATCCAAACCTCAAATCCCGGCCTGGGCCGACTAGAATGCATCTGTATTTGAAGCAGAATACTGGCTAAACGGTACACTTTCCGATAGAAGCAAGTTTAGTTAAATCGTTTTTTGGACCCAGGAATCTGTGGTTGCCATGTCCACCTATTTCAGAGACACGCTGTATAATAAGGGCCTAATGATCCCTAAAGATAAGAAAAATGTTAAACAATTATTTCTTGTACTTACTTGATGGCAAAAGCGTTTCTTCCATCGTCTGGTTGTTCCCATTGCACGTCCTTTCGCTTCTCCAATTCCCCATTCTGCTGGCATTATTTGCCCTTCCACCAGACGGGTCAAAACAGGGCAAAACCTGCTTAAACTCCTTCCGGAAGTTCTCATTCAACCAGGCATACAAAAACGGGTTATAACACGTTGAAGACATTGCCAAAGCGTGTACCATAAAAAAGCAAAGATAGTAATATGCCCATGTACCAGTTGGGATGTAGAAATCATTTATGATATTAATGGCATTTAACGGAAGCCAAGAAACTAAGAAAATTACAACCATTGCTATCAGCATGCGATTGGTACGGCGTTTCCGCTCTCTATCAGCTTCTTCTTTTCTTGAATTTTTGTTTCCGGGTTTGCTTCTGGCGCGATCTTTCAAACGAAGTGACACACAAGTGTAACAAAAAGCCATTATAAAAAAAGGTATGACAAATTGCATTGTTGTTGTCATCCCTCCAAAAATCATCCGAAAATCTTCAGTGGGCCATTTTTCCTCGCAATATGGCATATTTATTTTTTCATCATTATAATTCATATATATGCCATATGGCAGTGTTACCAAAATTGAAAAAACCCATATACTCATTATTATAATGACACATGTTGATAGTTTCATTCGAGGATGAAACGGGTAAATAATTACAAAAAATCTGTCAATAGCTATTGAGGTCAATGTTAATGTTGAAATATAAACACTAATCCCTTGGGCGTATGGTACCAAATGGCATATTATCTTCCCGAAAACCCATTTACCCAGGAAAGTGTATAAAGGAGTAAATGGTACAGCCAGAACACATAAAAGTATGTCTGAAAGAGCTAGGTTGGTAATAAAAAGATTGGTAACAGTTTGCATAGCCTTGTTACGAAAAACTACGTAACAAACCAATACATTTCCGAAGATTCCCAATATAAAAATCTTTGTATACAAGATTAGAAAAAGCGCCTGGATTATTTTGTTTTCTATAATGTCGTTGTTGGTAGCATTGGGAAACACCAAACTGGAGGCATTTGGAAGGTTGGTAGCACTGTCCGACAA
Source organism: Ophonus ardosiacus (assembly GCA_943142095.1). Classification (NCBI taxonomy): domain Eukaryota; kingdom Metazoa; phylum Arthropoda; class Insecta; order Coleoptera; family Carabidae; genus Ophonus; species Ophonus ardosiacus. The sequence goes on from OW964835.1 coordinate 4,999,367, forward strand.
ATTTTCCAGTAACATTTTGATAGTTTATAACACTTAACACATTTTTATAATTTTAAATTGACACTTATCATTGTATAGTTATAGGTGAATGTTTTTATATTGAAACTGTTTTCTGTAAGACACTTTTGTTTAGATGTTTTAAATGGTATATGGCCGAACCAATGGCATCAAAACTATTTTCCTTTTAATACGATAGTTTTAGAAGCTTACTTGTCGAAAATAATTCATAATTTGATAAAAAAGAATAGTTTTTTTGAAAGAAATAATGAACTATAATCAATGTAATAAATGATTAATTTTAATTGCAGAATATATAAAACAAATTTATATTTAATATACAGTGTGTCCCATTTAGAAGAGCCACCATTGGGGAAGAAGAAAAAATCAACAATATTCAGTTTTTCGTCATTATCTAGTGCCCTATGAGAATTTTTGGAAAAACAAAAGCACATTTGAGATCGCCTTCCAAAGGCGCACAAAAAGTTCCATTTAACCGACTTCGTATCTGTTATAGTTCTCGAGATCTCAATGGTGGCACTTCTAAATGGGACATACTGTATATACAATATTATTAATGTGTATTCAAAATTTACAAATATTAATAAATAAATACATACTTATATGCATGATAAATACAAAACAAATATCTGTATGTAATTGGTTTCAAGTCTGTATTTATTTGATTTTATAATTATTATAATTTGATCAGTGACGCATCTGTTATTTTTATTTATATAAGTATATAAAATAAATAAAAGTTATCATTTAAGTTATACTTTTAATAGAATTTCAAGATTTCTAAAATACAAAAAATTATCTAAGAAACTATATTTAAAATTTAAACTATAATTTAAACGTTAACAATCATTTCTATATTGAACTAGGTTAAATAAAGTAAGTACAGTCTTATTTGATCTGTTGCATCTGATCCGCAAGTCAATTTTAATGGTGTATGATCCGTCTCAACGCAAACTATTTTTGGCTTCATGTCACAGCGACATGTTGGCGATTAGTAGGCCGAGATTCTAACCTTACATACAGCGCCTCTAAAATGTGCCGTACCACATAACATTCTGTCAATCGTACTGTCAATGTATAATCTGAGCCTATGTACATAATTTTAACCATTGATGGTAAGATTGGACCTTAATATATCATTATGGCTTATTAGCCAGTTTTACAATCTCCATTTAAGATTTTAACTGACAGTTAAATAAACAAAATTGAAACGAAATGAACTGTTATATACCCAAATCATTCAAGCAGCCAATGCACGTCATTAATAAAAATTGGATAAAAGTAACTAGATGTGTGACGTCATGTATTGATACGTTTGCAGAGGTTTTAGAATCTTTATGAAAAGAGTTATACAGATTGCAATCTGTATTATCGACATGGTCATGAACTGTCACATCTACAAAATAAATACTATATTTTCGTCACTGTCCATTTCTATTTTAATTATTTTATAATACTAACCTTATTTATACTTATGTATGGCATATACAGGCAATAAATAAAAGTGAGCCAAATTTCAAAGAAATATACCGAATTCTTCTGATTGATCAGAAGTGCTACCTTTGGCAGATACACAGATTTTGTGCCTTAACGGTCACGTTACGTCGTTGCGTTGCGTTTAACATTATTTTATTATAAATAGGCCTTTAAAGCGCACAAAAATGTTTCAAACACGATACAAATATTTTTCAAATAATATCTTTGACAGTATGAACATACAAATTATCAATGTTGCCAACTATAGCAACAATTAAATTCATGACATATACGATAAGTAATGAACTGTACTATTCATCTTAATAATAATTATATAAGGCTACACACTTTTTGACGGTTAAAAATGATTAAAATTTTATTTCATTTTTCACTATTAGTGATTTTAATGCATTTTAAGGTTTTTGCACTAAGTGATGATGTGCACTGGCTGCTTGAATGATTTGGGTATATGACAGATTTATCACTGATGTCAGGGGTACCGTGGCCGCGTGCCGGAGTGTCTGGTCGCGAAACTGGGGGAACCGGGTTCGATCCCGACTGAGGCCAAATATTTCCAATTTTAAATGGCACAAAAGTGACCCCTGTGGTGCACTCTCCACGCCAGCTATGAGTGCCCGTGAGGTGACGCCTGGTAAGCGCCCACACGGTAAAATATATCGTCATCATTATCGATGTCTACATGTGTTGTAGATACTGGCACACTCAGAAATGGGTAATATGCTGTGATGATATATTTATTTTATTTATCACTGATGTCAATAATTCGATTCAATATTGTTTATTTAAGTAACAGTTAAAATTTTAACCAGAGATTGTAAAACTGGCCCTAAGCGTTTCCTCACGGGCTCTGAAAGCTGTCATGGAGACCTTATCACAGAGGTCACTTTTGTGCTATTTGAAAATTGTAAATTACTTTCAATTTTCAGTAGAGACATCATCAGAGACAATTTATTCTCTAAATTAGTTGTAGTTTTGATGCAATGGGGTATTCCAGTGATATGGAATTAATGCAAAATAATATTTTTTTTCTATAGTTTTCATCTTCATATAGTAGAAAAATATAATAAAACATTTTAATAAAAAGTTTTAATTCATAATTTAATGTTACAAAATTGGAATTTTTAAGCTCTAGAAACGTCCTTTAAATTTGTGACGTCAAGTTGATAATCTGTTGCTCATTTCAAAGTAAATATTTTCGTTTAAAAACACAGATGGTGCCAGTAGTTAACACGCGCGGGTGTATTTCTTGTTTTACATTTCGTACACTTTATAATTATTACTCCTATTTTTACATAAACAAACACAGGACAAACACCGAAATACACGCTGCTACTAAAATCATATGTAAACAAGCAAATGGCTATCATGAACATGTGAAGTTTGTTGCAGATGTTACCATAGAGTTGACGTCATAAGCGCGCCATGATAAGAAAATTTGAATTGCGATGAAATTTTTTAAAATTCATATCTCATGTGATGCATACATTTTCTTACTCAAAGTTAGATATTCAGAGTCCTACTGGTCTGTACTAATGTAAAAAAATATTTTTGAAAAATGTCGGAATACCCCATTATGTACATAGGCCCGGATTATACATTGACAGCACGTTTGACAGTTAACACGTCATGTTAGTTCCAGAATGTTAGGAGGAGGAGTTATAACACCTTCTATATTTATTCACCTCACTTACTTTAAAAATGACAACCCAAAATTTTAATATGTCAAAATAATTTTCAAATCTATTTTTTTAATTTTGTGCGTCGATTCTGCAAGAAACGTAATAAGCATTGCGGCCAGTAGATGCCCTTCTACTGGTATCAGATGTATTGGAGATCTCGACTTCGTCTCAGTATCCAAAATCATCCTCAACTGGTAGAAAGCACTTAATATTAAAATAACTATAACTCTTTCATGGAAAATACATTTTTGTTAGCGAATCTTTATTACAAACAACAAATGTTAATAAACATTGTTAAGCCCGGTATACATTGAAACAGTGAGGCGGATCATTTACCATTAAAACTAACCTACAGATAAGATAAAACAAGACCAAGAAATTGTTTGGATATGTAATGTTTATTAAGCCATTGGTTCAGTCATATTTCCACTTTGTTTTAATAGTTATTAACAAACAAATAAAAAAAACCCAACCCAATATATCAAACACAAAAACCCAAATCACAACACAACAAAAAAAAACTTATCTTACATTTACCTAAACAGCATGTTCTCTCTCTCTACCCTCGTAAACCGGACTGGACCACGCACATCTCTCCGCGGTAGGCTCCCTAGGTTCTAAATACCTAACACCCGAATTCGTCACTGTTGACTGCAGCAAAGTATCTTGTGTATCATTTCCACAAAACCTTCTAGATACTCTTTTCGAAATACAGGGAAGAATATGTTTGAACTCTTTCCGAAAGTTGTCATTCAGCCACGCGTATAAAAACGGGTTATAACATGTCGAACTCATTGCTAAGATATGAGCTAGGAAGAAATACAAATGGAAATAAGGCCAAGCTTGAGCGAAATCATGAAGGAGGTTTATTATGTTCCATGGAAGCCAGCAGACTCCGAAAATTGTTACCATAGCAATGAGCATTCTGTTGGTTCTTTTTTTTCTTTCCCTGTCTAGTTCTTCCTTTCTGGCGCTTCTACTTCCGGGCTTGCTTTTGGCGCGCTTATTCAAACGTATAGAAATACAAATATAACAATATGCAATAATACAAAATGGTATTACACATTGCATGATTATAGTAAAACATCCAAAATATTTTTCTATATTTTCTATAGGCCAGTCTTCTTCGCAATATTTGCCATCACCAACTATGTTCATGTATATGCCATATGGTAAAGTTATAACCATACTAAAAAACCATATACTCAAAATAATACTAACGCAAGTACTTAATTTCATTCGTTGGCGAAATGGGTGAATTATAACGAAATATCTATCGATAGCTATAGCTGTTAATGTCAAAGTCGATACGTAAACACTTGATGCTTGAACATACGGCACTAAATGGCAAATCACTCTTCCGAATATCCATTTACCAATGAAGGAATATAACGGAGTAAATGGTACGGCCATAATACACAACATTATATCTGAAAATGCCAGATTCATAATGAATAGATTCGTCACTGTTTGCATGGCTTTGTTCGAACACACTATATATGAGACTAGGATATTCCCGAATATTCCAAGGAAGAAAATGATGAAGTAGAAGATGTAGAATATCACTTGTACGGCTACGTAGCGAATGATCTTCAATTCGATTTCTTTCGTTGTGTTGTCGGTGTGAGTGGCGTTGTTTTCCAAAGAAATCATTTTGTAAAATTCGAAGTTTAGTTCATTGTATCTGTTGAAAGATGGATTAGAACTGAACGCTATCAGGAGATTATGTTTAGTGTAACCTTCATATGTATTAATTAGATATTTATATTTGTTTATTTATACTATTATACTGGTTGTTTTAAAATTTACGCTCTGTTTTTATATTTTTTTAAATATTCTTGTTTTATTTTTATGCCAGTTTAATAATATATTACGTTCCAAGTTAAGAAAATTGAAAGTTTACCAGACGAGTATGACAAGTTTAAGGACAGTAAAATTTTTGAAAGAAGTCCGATTAAGGCCATCTACGAGTTGCATATATGAATTGAGATTTTGTGCTGTCAAATTTAGTAGGGTCGTTTACATAGTTTTTATGAGGTACACAAGATATTACGTACCCTCATAAAAACTAAGTAAAAGATACTACTAAATTTGACAGCACAAAATCTTAATTCATAAATACAATTCGTAGATGGCCTTGATCGGACTTCTTTCAAAAATTTTACTGTACCTAGTTTTTTTTTACATACTTTATGTTATTAAGCGAAAATTGAAGAATAAGATTATAGAATATTAGAATTTTTTTAATTTCAAAAAAAAAAAAAAAACGTTAAACAAGTAACCATTGAATGTATATTTTATTTAGTTGTTTTTCATTGTTACATTTTGTTTATTTTCACATAGCCACCTAGAATATTTGAATAACAATAATTTCTGGTATTTTTCAGTTATCTTATTTTTCTCGAATTTTTCTTTATTTGTGATATACAAATTTTTAGACCGTTGAAAAGAGAAAAAAAATGGCGGTTTATATTTTAGTAAAATAATTATAGGTTTAAAAAATAAAAGTTGATAGTCGTATCTTGTATACGAGACTTTATAAAAAATATCTATATCTATCATTAAATAGTATATACAAGTATAGTAAAATCACTTTTCTGACGCGGTGCGTACACTATTTTTTCCTATTTTATATTACTGTTAAAATTTGATTTTTTGCGGCATAATATTCTGAATTAAAAACATTTAAAGGAACATAGTAGTCTGATTCTCAATAACAAAGTAACTTGACATTTATTGATTTTGTATCTTACAACCTCCAAACATATTAATTTTTGGAAATCGATTTGCAAAACGATGGATCTAGATAAATAAAAAATAATGAAATAAAAATAAACAATTCCTTGTGTCAAAATGTATTTTAATGACAAAACCGTTGTTGTGCTGTAATGGTTGCTATGTTGTAAAGTAACCCATTACTGTACAATTTTGAGTATATTAAAATAGTACATTATTGTACAAAATACGGAAAATTAATTTTTTTGACACCTGTATTTCAATATCTCTTATATTTTTAATTATTAGACAATATGTTCGTGGCTTAATGTAAGAACAACCAATGTCAATATGAGAAGGAGGTGGTGTTTCTTTATTTACGAAAAAAAGCATTGGTTGCAAGATATAGGCAAAAATCTAAATTTTGAAGTTTTTTCCTCTCGCTAAGAGAGGTATTGGATTAATGTTGAAAATCGCATATCTAGATTTTAGTGAATAAGCACGTTTTAAGGTCCCTATAGAATCTTATAATAATTTCTTTACGATGATATTACTCTCTCTCTCTATTTCTCTTTCTCTCTCTCTCTCTCTCTCTCTCTCTCTCTCTCTCTCTGTGTGTGTGTGTGTGTGTGTGTGTGTGTGTTGGTTGTCATTTTTGTCATTTTTGGTGTGTGTGTGTGTGTGTGTGTGTGTGTGTGTGTGTGTGCGTGTGGATGTTAAAAGGCCGATTCCTCAAAAACTATAAGACTTAAGACCTGTTTAACTATGAATTTGTCAATCTGACATTTATGGAAAGAGCAGAAAAGGTTTTGGTAACAATTAGACAACCGAAAGTAATAGTTTCTTAAAAAAAATTGTAAATATTAATTTGTGTTATTACTAATATTGAAGAACAAAATTCTACATTTGACAAATTTAAAAATTTTATTATATCTTCTATAAATTTAATGACACTATAATATATAAAATAATCGGATGTACTAAATTGCACAGGCTAAACTACACAAATACAAATGTGTGTAATATAAAATAGTTTGTAAATGACAAATAAATGTCAGTGTCAAAAATCAATAGTTTAAGTGACATTCTCAAAGTTTTTTCTGGGCATTTAATACATCTTATTGTTTTATTAAATAAATATTTAAAATTGTAGGTAAATGCAAATATCCATAAGAAATACCGCCAATTTTGTTAACGAATTGGATGAATCTCTGACATTTAGGAACTTCCTAATACAATGAAAAAATAGATATAATTAGAATTGTATGTGAGCACAAGACATATTAAATACAATAAAAAACAAAATTTGGTTAATGTTTAGTTATTATAAAACGACGAAGTGCAGTACAATAGATATATAACATAAAATGAAAATGGCAAGAGGTATTGTGCTGGCCACAACAGATTTTTAATCTGTTACTGTGGTGGAGGAACCATTTTAATATATATATTTCAAGCAACAAGTATAACACATTAATTATCGGTTATCGTATGCAGTAAATTAAATATAGTCTGCTAATATGTAAATATGTATTTAGAGATAATTCCATAAAATATGTTTTAATAATATTTGAATATCACGTTTCAATTACGAATATATATTTTAAAATCCTCTATTATTTGAAGCTGTGGCAAAATTAATAATACATATGAGTAATTTTCAATTTATATTATCATAATGAGCGTATTACCCATTTCAATAATCTGACAATGTTTAAAATTTAATTCGGCTAACTTTAAAAACATCTACTGGTAGAGTAACTGAAGACACAAATTGACCACCTTTATTAGTCTTAAACAATGGAGTATTCCACCATAACAAAAAAAATTTAAAAAAAGTGTGGCCAGCACAAGATCTTCCGTCAATTCGATGTATTTTGTACAAATCCCATGCCAAAAGGTCCTTGGAACAGATTCTATATAATATCATGTAAAATCGAACACGAACACATACTATATTTTTTTTCTACAGGAATACATTAATACTTTGTCTATATATCTTGCAGATAAATTTAAAAAGTTTTTTTTTATTAGTCCCGAAGCCTAAGGTAAACACAATTCCTTTGTTATACAGTTCTGTAACTGACAGTAAATGTCACTGTCAAAAAACTAATCACTTCAAATTAATAATAGTGACATTTTAAAAAGAAAATATTAAATAAAGCAATAGTTTTATGCAATGGAACAGTTTGCAGCGTTAGTAAATACGTAAGTATGTATTTAAATTAATAAAAATAGGATAGGAATGTGTGGCGAAAGATGATTGTTGCGTAACTATTATTGTGGTCCGGATGCGGTTATTCGCTACCGAAAATCGGTCACTTTAATATGTTCTTATGTATGAATGCTATGATGATTGTGGACAAGGCGAAAGAAGAATGTTGTTAAAGAGTGAAGTAAGTCAGCTGAGCTCTTACTCTTATCCCTTTTCTTATTGTTACTATTGTTTCCGGGTTTTTGCTAACCCACTAAGTGGGAAACGCGTGATTTTATGTATGTATGTAAAAATTAAAAAGCGGGAGGTTTTGTGTTGGCCACATCAGATTTCTTTTATTAGTCCCAAAGCCTAAGATAAACACAATTCCTTTGTTACACAGTTCATATTTCAAATGAATGTAACTGACAGTAAATGTCACTGTTAAAAAGCTAATCACTTCAAATTAATAATAGCGACATTTATGTATTTAAATTAATAAAAATTAAATAGCGGGAGGTTTTGTGTTGGCCACATCAGATTTTTTTCTCTTGGAATAATACCATAACATATCTAAAAGATATTCATAAATGGCAATAAAGTATATGTTCGATTATAGTATATGTATCATACTAGAACTTTTAAAGAATTCCGTATCTTTAAATTTGATATACACTGTATCCATTTCTATATATTTGATTATCCTATCCAGCTTTTTATCTTTATTTTATCGTGTATGACCCGAGCTTTCAGGGCTTTCAATATTAATCAAAATCGATCGATTGACAAAACGAGAGCTTCTGAAAATGCGGTGGAAAATTATGGTTGTCAAAACAATTTCAAATGGAATTTAAATATCACCAGTGAATTTAACAAATTTTGAATGAGTTGTTATTTCAAGAAGCCCTAACTATTCATCTTCGAATACATTAGAGATCTCTCCATCTCAAGAAAAAAGAAAAGAATTATTCAAATGAAAGATGGATTATTTTATATGGTTTTGAAAAGAAAAGAAATAAAGTTTTGGGTGAACGATATGTGGAGAGAGCCTTCATAATCTGGCATTCCTCCAAAATTAAAATATAATCATCTGCTGATATCTATCAAAAGAATTACAGTTTAATCTTTTAAAGAAGAACGATCAAGGTCATCTACTAATTGTATGAATAAAGATTTTAGCACCGCCCATTCTGTCATATTCAGTAGTGTCGTTTGATTAATTTTTATGAGGGTACACATAAGATTTTGTTATTATAAAAATATACCGAGAGTATTTTTTAACGTAAAACATTAGGTTTGTCATATCCATGGATACGACTCTACATTTGATTGATAGCAATATATTTGCGTGTCCCATTTAAAAAACATAGGACATAGGGAACGAATTTGACAGAAGTATTATATTTAAACATTGTAAGAAATTTAGCCGAGTCAGAAAACCACTGGAGAGTACTAAACATATTTCGGGCACAAGGTACACACAATATTTTTTCTACAACTAAATTTAATTTAGAAAGCAGGTATAATTATTTAAACAAAATTAACCTCTATTGACATCTTGTCAAATATCAAATTCGTTCCCTATGTTTCATTTTAAATGGGACAGGCAAATACATTGCTGTCAATCAAATGTTAAGTCGTAACCATGGATATGACAAACCCAATGTTTCACGTTAAAAAATACTCACGGTATGTTACTCTAAAAGTGGTCCAAATTCATTAATAACTTAACTGGTAACTAGCAAATGTTGCAGTGTTGTAATAGTTATTTACATAATCAGTTATGAAAAGAGTATTATTATTCGATGAATAAAATATTTGCCAATTTTTTTAATTCCTCTAAAATAGAAAAAGTTTTAGATGTTTGATATTTCTATTGCGGCTCAATATACATATTTTAAAATCAATTTACCAAAGCGTCGCTGTAAAATAAATAAATTATTTTTTCACCTCCCGCTATCCTAGGTAAGGAAGGTATAGGGATCGTGCTAAAAATCGCATAGAGATTTTAATGAATAAGCACGTTTTGATATCCCCAGAATCCGATTTTAACATTTTTACAATGATGTCTGTGGGTATGTATGTATGTATGTGTGTGTGTGTGTGTGTGTGTGTGTGTGTGTGTGTGTGTGTGTGCGTGAGTGTGTGTGTGTGGATGTGTGGATCCTGTGGACACGATTACTCAAATACTATCAATCAGAAAATTTGGAAATACATTAAATATAATTTTTCAGCAATTTTTACTAATAAAAATTGAATATAATGGCACAATCTTCAGTTCTACGATAATAGCATTTAGTAAATAACTTTAAACAACATATAATTTATTTTCATACATCATCTTGCCTATGCGTCAAACAAAAACAATATTTTAATAACAATTTTGACATATTTAAACAAATGTCTCTCTCAAGAAGCAATTACATTAAAATGAATAATGAAACCGTGTTAAGGAGAATGTAGTAATAATATATATATTTGGTTTGTAAAAATAATATATTTTCAATCATAAATATTAGAAGTAATATTGATTTGCTTCATTGTGTTCCTTGTATTTCTACCCTATTATAATACGGAAAGAAACCATTAGATTTTAGTGTAAATCGGATAAACGGAAATGGCACTTTACTTGAAGCTCATAATAGTTTTTCTTCAAAAAATACCGTTATATGTCATTTTATCGCATTTTATGTCATTATGAAAATTAAAGATTATTGAATTTTGTACATTAATACTTTTATAGATAAATATAAAAACATTTTTCTTTTTTTTAATCCCGAAGCTTAAGATAAACACAATTCCTTTGTTACACAGTTTATTTTTCAAATGAATGTAACTGACAGGTAAACGTCATTGCCAAAAAACTAATCACTTCAAATTAATAATAGTGACATATTAAATAATAAAGAAAATCGTAAATACAGCAATAGTTATATGCAATGGAATATAATATAGTTTGAAGCATTACTAAATACGTAGGTATGTATTTAAATTAATAAAAATTAGATAGCGGGAGGTTTTGTGTTGGCCACATCAGATTTTTTTACACATGTTAATCTTTAATTATAAATTAAATTTGAGAGATACACGAACTTTACTACCTACCTCACCCCGTGTTCACCGCATAAAGCATACCCATTCATTTTACTCTCATCTATATTTACATTAAAGTGGTCATTTTACCATGTCGAGTTATATTTAGTGGTTATTTCTTCCCTCGTGTCCGCGTGAGCATATTCCAGCCGATTTGCCGTGACATTCACCCCCGTTCTCGTCCAGAGGGTTAGGTACATCCCCTGTATCACGTGCTGATGGATACACTATCGATTCCCCTCTCGGCAGCTATATTTATCTCTCGTCTGCGGGATCCACAGCGCGAGAACCGAGAACAGTACTCAAATATCACCGGTGATATATGAGTGGTATTTATTGTTGTATGAATGGAAGCAGCGATGATTATTGTAAATGTGAAGGAGTATATACAAATGTGAGTGGTTTTTTAAAAGGTTAAAGTATAACGCGATGAAGATTCCTGAAATGATAGGGAAATTGTTTCCATAATTTAGCAAAATGTAATAGGGTCCTCCACTATATTTTTTTACAAAACTTCATCTAAACTGAAAGTGATAAATAAATTTATTGTTATTCGTTAAGTCGTAATATTTTTTTTGCCCTCCTGACGTGTAATGGGAACTTTACAATTGTATACACAGCAAGTGTAACCTACATTTTACGCTTACTGTGTTGTAACTTGTCTAACTATGCGGTAAAATAATCAAAATACACTGGACGTTAATGGGCATTTAGAAAAGAAATCATCTTTACTATAATAAAGTTCATATACTTACCTACGTAAGTCATTTTTTTAATTTAACATTTCCTACATTTAAAACTAATTTATATAAACCAAAACCACGGCAGCGACATATGCCATTCTTGTAAAAATCCGCTGTTACCGACATAGTCACCGATCAATATACCTGTCAAATACGCGAGGCGAACATTGCTGAAATGTCAAATATCGACACCTACCTATTATTTATTACGAAGAAAACATGAGCAAATAAATATATTATCAGTCATAAACAACATCTATTATTACAAATAAATTTTCGCTAGAAGAAGTACTCTAATGAAGGTAAGTAAAATCAAATTGACTTAACCCCAGTATTTTAAACTAACCCTTTTCAGAAGTACAACCTATCTCATTAAAAAAAGTGATTTTCATTATCGTCGGCCAAAAAATTGGATACAATTCTCGTGCGTGAAGTATTTTACAGCACTTCATTGTTATTCGTTAAGTCGTAATATTTTTTTTTGCCCTCCTGAAGTGTAATGGGAACTTTACAATTGTATACACAGCAAGTGTAACCTACATATTACGGTTACTGTATTGAAACTTGTCTAACTATGCGGTAAAATAATCAAAATACACTGGACGTTTATGGGCATTTAGAAAAGAAATCATCTTTACTATAATAAAGTTCATATAAAAAAGTACTACCTACGTAAGTTATTTTTTTAATTTAACATTTCCTACATTTAAAACTAATTTATATAAACTAAAACCACGGCAGCGACATATGCCATTATTGTAAAAATCCGCCGTTACCGACATAGTCACCGATCAATATACCTGTCAAATACGCGAGGCGAACATTGCTGAAATGTCAAATATCGACACCTACCTATTATTTATTACGAAGAAAACATGAGCAAATAAATATATTATCAGTCATAAACAACGTCTATTATTACAAATAAATTTTCGCTAAAAGAAGTGCTCTAATGAAGGTAAGTAAAATCAAATTTGGAAATTGACTTAACCCCAGTATTTTAAACTAACCCTTTTCAGAAGTACAACCTATCTCATTAAAAAAAGTGATTTAAATTATCGTCGGCCAAAAAATTTGATACAATTCTCGTGCGTGAAGTATTTTACAGCGCTCCAGCTAATAAGGCACTCGCCTTAAGGGCTCTGTCTTAAACAAAGCTGTTGCGCTGTAAAATACAACTTATACGCACTCCAATGTAAATAACTATTATAATATTCTGTGACGTAGTTATAGAGATGATTTTTTTCTCAAACAGTGGATTTCGCTAATAATTGAAGTCACATAAATTTATTTTTTTCAGCACATAAAATGTATAATATGTTAAAATAACCCCTGTGGTCAATAATTGGAAATATGGGTGGATAATAAGTAATTCAATGTCATAATTAATAAAAATACTACGTATATATTATAGTCCAAGATTTGATTACCAGTGGTAGCCTATGTCACTCAACATATCTATTACTTTCATACCAACGCTTGTAATCTGTCATGGCATCATAAATTTAAACTAGTATTATTTGGTTTATTTCTATTGTTTTATTGTTATTTTCTGCATTTATATATTTGCAAATGGATTCGATATTTCCAAAAGGCGATAGCAGAAGGTTTGAAAATAGTAAGAATTTGGAATAGAATAATTGTGTGACGTAGATATAGAGATGAGGAAATGGTAATAAAAACTCGATTATTTTAGAAACTAATAACTATTTTTAAACTTTGATACAGTTATAAGGTCTAGTTTTAATATAACTGACCCTTGTTCTAATTTGTTACTACGGTAGAGAACCCTACTGTAATGATACAAGCTTGAATAATGGCTTATTTATTAAACAAGTATAATTCAAAATCCATGCTTAACAATGGGGTCCTCCATCGTAACAAAAAATTATAAAATATACATTTTGTAATCAGTAGCGCACCCAGGAGAAGGGGGGGGATGTCTTATTTCACTGATAGGACTTTCGTATTCGTGAAATAGGACTATACTTTTTACACTTGTTGCATAAATAACTAATAACGTATTATAAGCTGTAATTCCTTGCAAATATCTCATCAAATACAAACTTTGTATTCGTATATATTTCAGTTGTACATTACAGCAATTGTAGAATATCCTCCAAAACTTTTGGCGGCAGTTGATAAGAAATACCAACAGAATTTAAACCTACCGACTCTCTGGAGTAAAATACTTTTTGCTTGTAAATAAAGGGCGTGAAATAGTAGGGCTATAGAAGGAATTTATTAGGCTAACACGATCATGAATTCAAACAATGCATTCCGTGAATCCGAAGGCGTTGGTATGCAAAAACTGCCTGAAATATTCACAGAATTCAAATCATTCCAGAGGGTGCTAAATTAAACCACGAAAATTATAGCGAAAACAGGGAATAACTGTTATAAATGTAGGGCAATATTCAACGAAACTTTCCAGAAACTCACTAGAAATACAAATGAACTCATTTTGAATTTAACTACACTGAGACAAACTTCAAAAGTGGCTTATTTAGTACGAAAAATGTTATTAATTCCCACACTCAACAACTATAATATACTCTTTGTTTTTTGCATAAAGTTGTCAGAACCATGTCAAGTTTGGTATAAAATGAGAGGTATTGTTAAGGGCTGCCATGCATAAGTGTCAAAAATTTGACGGGTCGGTCGGCTTTTGTTTTTTGCATAAAGTTGTCAGAACCATGTCGAGTTTAGGTGCGTTCGGCAAATGAGTTCTGTTCACTCTTTTCACTCTGTACACTCCTAACACCGTTCGGTAATTTCATGGAGTGAGAAGCGTCTTAAAATGGAGCGTTCGGCAAATGCAGAATGTCAAGTGGAGTGAAAAGTGTTAACTCCGTAAGTCCAAGCTCGATATGCAAGCATACATGGAGTTTTTTTGTTTTATTTGACATCTGTCAGATCATTTTGTATTTTTATGTTGAAATATTTTATTATACACAATTATTTTATATTTATAATATTGTTTTGTAATATAACAAGACACAGTATGTCGGAACGGTAAGAATTCTGTACCATTTCTAATATATACTTTCTTCAGAATCATTAAAGAATAATACCGAACTGAATAACTTCTGTATGGTTCATTATTTATTTTTTTAGCAGTACAATAATCAGATTGTCAAAAAAGGAGGTTATTATATTCGTGCACCAAAATTTTAACTCCACTCGTTCGGTTAATCACAAATAAAGAAGTGTACCTTGTTCCCTCGATCTACTCCAACTCCAGCTCTACTCCCACTCCACTCCAACACCGCTTCGTAAATACTCCAACTCCGTATGATTTACCGAACGCACCTTTTGCTATCAAATTAGAGTTCAATCTGCTTCTGTTTTTTATTTAAATTTGTCA
This sequence comes from Ophonus ardosiacus, assembly GCA_943142095.1. Taxonomy (NCBI): domain Eukaryota; kingdom Metazoa; phylum Arthropoda; class Insecta; order Coleoptera; family Carabidae; genus Ophonus; species Ophonus ardosiacus. The sequence continues at coordinate 5,014,673 of OW964835.1, forward strand.
GAACCATGTCGAGTTTGGTATCAAATGAGAGGTATCGTTAAGGGCCGCCATGTAGAAGTGTCAAAAATTTGACAGGTCGATCGGCTTTTGTTTTTTGCATAAAGTTGTCAGAACCATGTCGAGTTTGGTATCAAATGAGAGGGATCGTCAAGGGCTACCATGCAGAATTGTCAAAAATTTGACAGCTCGATCGGCTTTTGTTTTATGCATAAAGATAAGTCATTTGTGTATCCGAAAAAACAGTTAGCGTTAGCATTTTGAGTTTCAAGTGTGCCTAGACGGATTGGGAAGACGTATAGACTATCCCCCTAGGGAGAGCTCGGCCGAGTTTTCGCTAGTAATATACTATAAGCTATAACTCCTTAACATGAAACAGTGGTGATATTATTACTGAAAAATCTGTTGTGGCCAGCACAAGACCTCTCGCCATTTTCATATTAGGCTATATAAGTATTGAACATATTTGACATTTCTGATACACACAAAAATACTTATCTTCTTTATACATTTTTATATTTTTTAATTCATTCTAAGAACAAGATTCTTTTATTCTTCTAATGCTCGAGATTCTTCCAATTCATTGATGAGATTAGCGGTATTTCTGAAGGGTATATATGTAATATAGGTATCTATAATTATAAATATTTCATTAATAATAAAATAAGAAATATTAAATGTACTTCCCAAAAAAGTCTTCAGTAATATCTCTGGCTTTTTGACACTCATTTATCTGTCAATTACAAACTCAAACAATTTAATTTTTCCACTTGTTTTCCATAGTCCGCGAGATCGTTTACAACTTATTATTTTATATATTTATGTGTCTCTATCTTTAACTCCATAGAAGATATAATAAAATTTTTAAATGTATCGGATAGAGATTTTTATATTCTTTAAACACAGAAATTTTCAAAAAATAATATGTAGAAGATTTTTTAAAGAAACTACTACTTCCGGTTGTCCAATTGTTACCAAAATCTAACCAGCTTTTATTTATTTATTTATTTAAATACAAAACCCAACAGGCAAAGCCCAATAATAGGGTTGAAAGTAAAAACTACATAAAGTAAATAAAACATTAGAAATTAAGCAATTAATTTTTTAAAGTAACTAGATTTGTGAAGGAAAATATCCACATGTGAGTACCTATGTTCATACAAGAAACACATACGGTAAATAGGAGAGATCATCAGAACATTAGAGCGAGCAAAAGGAAGATACAATGTTACAGTTGATTTAGTTCGAATAGAGGAAAACTGGAAATTAAGAAGGGACAGGCATTGAGGGTCATCAACGGTACTATCTATCAATTTAAGACAGGTAACTCACTACATTAAGTCCACACCGTTCATAAAGACCTTTGACATTAAACATAGACAGGAGTTCTAGATAAGAAATTGTTCAATCAGGATAGAGATTAAAAACCATAAAATATAAAAATTTCAGAAACTTTTTTTGGACTGCCTCAATAGTGTTTTGATGAGCTTCATAGATCGGATGCCACACTATATTACAATATTCTAACTTCGACCGCACAAAAGAGAAGTAAATAGATATGATGGCATGTATATTGTTAAATGATTTCGTATTCCTAATTACGAAGCCCAGCATTCTGATAGCAGATTTATAGATAGTATTGTAATAATGATATACGAAATTTAATTTTTCATCGAAAATCACACCCAAATCTTTAACTGAATTAACTCTAGTGAGAGATGTACCATTAATTGAATAATTGTAAAGTTTGGGTTTTAATTTTCTAGTAAAAGATAAGATAGAGCATTTAGCAAGATTCAGGTGGAGATTGTTAATTGTTCACCACGCTGATATTTTATTGAGGTCATTCTGAAGTTTCACATTGTCATCAATGGTATTTATATTGTAAAAGATTTTTAAATCATCAGCAAATAAAAGTTTCTCACAATCGATAACATTGGCGATGTTATTGATGAAAAGGAGGAAAAGTAAAGGGCCTAAGTTAGAGCCCTGAGGCACTCCTGACGATGTTGTAATCGGATTATAGGGACCTTAAAACGTGCTTATCCACTAAAATCTGGATAAGCGATTTTTAGCATGATTCCAATACCTCTCTTAGCGAGAGGTAAAATGTTCATCCATCTTGAATATAACTATACCAATTCAAGCTAGACTAGTGGCTCAATTAATCTTTAACTACTTTGGGAACATATAATTAAAAGATCTGATGTGGCCAACACAACCTACCACCGTGTAGTTTGAGGATATACGGGGTGTAACACGAAAACCGGGCCATAGGTGTTTAACATGGGAAAACAAAAATTCTTCAAATAAATGTTGTAGGGCCGGTCTTATAAACAATAAATTAATCCTTAGTTAGTTACTGCACAAGTAAATTAAATGGACCATTAAAAAAGAAATGGATATTATAAAACTAATATCACTATCAAATAACTAACGGGGGATTTAATTAAATTTTAGTAGTGCGTTTGTGGTTTTGTGAAAAGTTTTTATATTCACATTCGTTATAAACGTAAATCAGTTGATTTGACAGTTGGAAAAGAAACGTGATCGTGGGAAAAATCATATTGATATTAAAAATATAACCTATTAGATATTGTTGAAGATTATTTTCATATAATTTGGAACGACCCGGTTGCGTAAAATCGTAAGGTTATTACTAGCTGATTCATTGCGGAAATTGACATATTTATTAATGTTAGTGGTCTTACATTTCCTTCAAACTGTCCCAATATGTGTAACACACATTGTTTTGACAATCTAAATCTCTTTTTAAACTCATGGCTCGTACCACGATCATGGTTTTAACAAAAACGCTGTTTTAAGAAATGTCAAATTCAAATTTCAAAATGTAATTTCACCCTTATGTTAGAAGAACAATTTATTTAAAAATATTTGTTTGAGTACAAACTATGTTCTGCTTTAAAATCATATTTTGATAAATTTCATAGTATTTATTATCATCATTAAATAATGAAATTTGACATTTCTTAAAACAGTGCGTTAGTTAAAACCGTGATCGTGGTACGAGCCATTGTCATCATATATTTCATATGGATTTGTCCTGTTTCGGAACAATTTTGGTAGCCTACCTCGTGCAAATATAAATGCATCATCATTATCTGTTTATGAATCCGAGGACACTGATGATACAGACTCTAAAGATGACATACTCGACACATACATTTCTTAAAAAAATATTTAAAAAGTAAATAGTTCCCTATTTCAATTGTTTTAAAATAAACATAACAAAAAAAAAATACAGTTTGACGTTTCTTTAACAACTGATTTAAATCTAATAGCATGAAATTCCGCAGTTACTTTAATAGGTCTATTTACTTGTCATTAAACTTTTATAATACCCAAATCTTTAGTTAAATTAGTTTAGTAGCTAACTAAATTTTAACTGTTGATTAAATAGTTTTATAAGACCGGCCCGTAGAGTATTAAATTCTGCATTTAAATTAATAATCACATATTCTTTAAAATTTTGAGGTGGATTTTTAAACACATTATTTTTTAAATATGAGAAGAGAAAAAAGTCGGGACTTGTCAAGTCTGGAGATCTTGGTGGCCATAAATTTCTACTAATTAATCTATTATCAAAAAATTCTTGTAAAAATCCTAATGTTTGATTTGCTGTATGAGCAGGAGCATTGTTATGTTGAAAAAATCCGTGTTTCAGTTCTTCATTATCCAATTGTTCCATAAAAGGAGTCTATATTTGTTCAATATAAAATTTGCATTTACGTTTTCATGAAAAAAATTGGTATTATTCGACTTCTTGAAATTGCAATTCTAAGACCAAGTTTAAGCGGATGAAGAGGCGTCTCAACAAATCTTTATATAATGTCTATCTATTCATTTTGTTATTGTGATGTATTGATGTTTCCAGCCCCCTGTTATTGGAATACTTTGCGTGCAGTTGGGAGGTTGTAAATAAAATAAATAAATAATTCTAACCCCGCAGAGTGGTAAAAGGTTAATACGAAAAAGGTGGATCAAATTCCTTTCGGAACAACTACAATATATCACTAGAAATCACCAGATTTTCTCGTTCTTTTCTTGTTGAAAGCTATGAACATCTTATGAGGGTGTATAAAGTCAAGAGTTTATTTGCGGCAAGATGAAAAATATCCTTAAATTTCCCGTTTTTCGCAGTTTATACCCGGGTGCTGAAGAAACAAATAAGATGGAAATCGAACACTCAACTATAAACTGGAACATATCCTTCTCATTTCCCTCCACAGTCGAGGATTTACTTCTTTCGGGATGGATTCACTACAAGATGGAAATAGAAAAAGGATGCGAAAGAAAAAACATAAAGTTGATACAGTCAAATGTAGTGAAAAAGAGATATAAAATAGAAAAGTGTGTTTTGTGATTTGAAAATAAAATAATATTTTTGCATGGGAGTGTCACTCATAGCCCTTTAAAGCCCAAATAATATTTTTTTTAATAAAATAAAGTTATATTTTTTTATAAGCTTAAAATAACATAAAAGTTATATAAATAAATGAATAAGACCCGAAGGCCCAACGGTGTTTTTAAAAATATGGTGCTATCTCCGAATGACCACTAGGACAAAAAGTAAAATCAATTGTACGTAGAAAAAAATCTGTTGTGGCCAGCACAAGACCTCTCGCCATTTCCATATTAGGCTATATAAGTATTGTATTGCACTTCGCTATCGAACCGTCGTTTTATAACAAAATATCACAGAACTTTACCTAAATATTGTTTTTGATTATATTTAACATGTCTCTGCACACATATATAATTCTAATTATATCTATTTTTCATTGAATGAGGAAATTCCTAAATTTCAGAGATTCTTCCAATTCATTAACCAGATTGGCGGTATTTCTGATGGTTATATGCATTTTACCTATAATTTCAAATATTTAATTAATAATACAATAAGAAAGATTAAATATACTTCCCAGAAAAAGCTAACAAAATGTCACTAAAACTGTTGATTTTTGACACTGACATATGTCATTTACAAACAATGTTATAAACATTTGAATTTGTCATGTGGTTCCTTAGTGCCTTAGTCTCTGCGATTAGAATATTGTATATATTATAATGTCTTTATCTCTAAATCTATACAAGATATAATAAAAATTTTAAGTGTATTAGATGGAGAATTTTGATCTTCAATATTTGTCATAACAAAAATTTCCAAAAAAATATATTTAGAAGAATTTTTCTAAGAAACTACTACTTTCTGTTGTCCAATTGTTACCAAAACCTTTTCAGCTCTTCCCAGGAATATCAGATTGAGGAAACTGCAGTTAAATATTTTTTGTCTTATAGTTTTTGAGGAATCGTCCCTCCAACATTTAGACACACATACACACATACACACATACACACATACACACATACACACATCCACACACACACACACACACACACACACACACACACACACACATCATTTTAAAAATGTTATAATCGGATTCTAGAAACCTTAAATCGTGCTTATTCAATAAAATCTGGATATGCGAATTTTAGCTTGAATCCAATACCTCTCTTAGCGAGAGGTAAAAATATCTGTTGTGGTCAGCACAATACCTCCCGCCATTTCCATTTTGTTATACAAAGTATTATATTGCACTTCGGTATCGAACCGTCGTCTTATAACAAAAAAATTACAGAACTTTACCCAAATATTGTTTTTTCTTGTATTTAACATGTTTCAAGCACACATAAAATTCTAATTATGTCTATTTTTCATTGTATGAGGAAGTTCCTAAATGTCAGAGATTCTTCCAATTCATTAACAAGATTGGCGGTATTTCTGATGGATATATGCATTTTACCTACAATTTTAAATATTAATTAATAAAACAATCAGAAAGATTAAATGTACTTCCCAGAAAAAAAATTCATAATGTCACTAAAACTGTTGATTTTTGACACTGACATCTATCATTTACAAACAATGTTATAAACATTTGAATTTGTCAACTAGTTTCCTTAGTGCCTTAACCTCTGCAATGAGATTATTCTATATATTACAGTGTCTTTATCTCTAAATCTATACAAGATATAATAAAAATTTTAAATGTATCAGATGTAGAATTTTATGTTCTTCAATAATAGTAATAACAGAACAAGAGTAGAATTATGACATCAGTAATTCAATGGCACTCTGAAATTTGTAAATTGCGAATTTTAATTTGCTTTTTGTCGTAAAATAAGATGAAATTCTGATTAATTTTAGTACCATTTTGTAGTTTTTAATTCTGAACAACTTTTTATTTACAACTTTTCTCTAAATTTTATAGGTCAGTAACTATAACAAAATGAAAGAAAAAAACAACACTCTATTCCCTATATTACGGATTTCAAGTAGATACCCGGTATAAATAATATAAACTGTTTTCCTATTGGCTATGAATGAGTACGAACTCGGACGCCATAGGAGTGGTGCGATTGTTTTTCGTGACTATTTCTGGCGCTAGCCTTTTTACTAATAATTATTTAGGAAATAAAAAAAATATTATTATTTTTATTATTGTAAAAAATATTGCATAAGCTTTCATTTAAAATACTTTTTAAAAAATATATTTTATAGCCTAAGTTGTAAAACACCCTATATAAAACCAGTAGTATGTAATAATATGCAAATGATAAATGATGAACACAAATAAATATTCAACATTATTCGTTTCCTAAACATCTCGTAGGATCTCCATTTTACAGCCGCATTATCCTGAATATCCTTGCTGTAGTCCCAAAGGATATTCTGAGCCCCGCTTTGTTCCTGTCTCCAGGACTCACATGTCTGGAGGACAGTTAGCGTCAGGCCTGATTTACAGGCAAATGGAGACTCCAGATTTTATACGAGTTTTATTTCGTTCCAGAAACGACATTACCATGTTGGAAACATTCTTTAAGTTCATGCAATATTGTCTTTTATAGGATGATTAGTAAATATGATACAGTACGGTTAAAAAATATGGGTATATTTGCTGATTAAAAAATTTGTTGTGGCCAGCACAATACCTCACGCCATTTCCATTTTATGTTATATACCTAAGTATTATATTGCAGTTCGCTATCAAACCGTCGTTTTATAACAAAAAATTACAGAACTTTACCCAAATATTGTTTTTATTGTATTTAACATGTCTTCTGCACACATACAATTCTAATTATATCTATTTTTCATTGTATGAGGAAGTTTCTAAATGTCAGAAATTCTTCCAATTCATTAGGAAGATTGGCGGTATTTCTTATGGATATATGCATTTTACATACAATTTTAAATATTTAATTAATAAAAATATAAGAAAGGTTAAATATACTTCCCAGAAAAAGCTTTAAGAATGTCACTAAAACTGTTGATTTTTGTCACTGATCTGTGATTTACAAATTTAACTATGTTATAAACATTTGAATTTATTAACTGGTTTTCTTGTCTTAGCCTCTCCGATTAGATTATTCTATATATTACAGTGCTTTTGTGCCATTTAAAATTGAAAATATTTGGCGCCTGTCGGGATCGAACCCGGTTCCCCCGAGTTCGCGACCAGACACTCAGGCACGCGGCCACGGGACTCCTGTGGTGCAGTCTCCACACCAGCTATGAGTGCCCGTGAGGTGACTCCTGGTAAGCGCCCACACGGTAAAATATATCATCATTCCGATGTCTACATGTGTTGTAGATACTGGCACACCCAGAAATGGGTAATATGCCGTGATGATATATATATTTATTTATTTTATTTTATATATTACAGTACCTTTATCTCTAAATGTATACAAGATATAATAAAAATTTTAAATGTATCAAATGTAGAATTTTATGTTCTTCAATAATAGCAATAACAGATATTTTCCAAAAATAATATTTAGAAGATTTTGTTAAAGAAACTATTACTTCCGGTTGTCCAATTGTTACCAAAATTTAATCAGCTCTTCCCAGGAATGTCAGATTGATATAAAATCTTTATTCGATAATTAGTGATAGAGAAATATAAATATATAAAATAATATAATATATAGAATCTTACAGCTCATACAAAACAAGTAGAAAAATTAAAATATTTGAAATTGACAATTAAATGTGTGTCAAAAAACCAGAGACATTACTGAAGACTTTTCTTAAGTAGATACATTTACTATTTATTATTAATTAAATATTTATATTATATATATATATATATATATATATATATATATTTATTACATATGGGGTCCCGTGGCCGCGTGCCTGAGTGTCTGGTCTCACGAATCTGGGGGAACCAGGTTCGATCCCGACAGGCGCCAAATATTTCGAATTTTAAATGGCAAAAAAATTACCCCTTTGGTGCACTCTCCACGCCAGCAATGAGTGCCCGTGAGTTGACGCCTGGTAAACGCCCGCACGGTACAAATATGTCATCTTTATTACCGATATCTGCGACAAAGCAGATTGGCACACCTAGAAATAGGTAATATGCCGTGATGATATATTATTATTATTATTATTATTATTATTATTATTATTAAATATAACCTTCAGAAATACCGCCAACCTCATCGATGAATTGGAAGAATCTCGAACATTAGACGAATAAGAGTGAAAAGAATGAATTAAAAAAAATAAAAATATATAAAGAAGATATTTGTTTTTGTGTGTATCAGAAATGTCAAATATGTACTATCTTATATAGCCTAAAATGGAATTATAATTTTTTTTTCTGTGTAGTGTGTCCAACTAGATATCGAAAGACCCTGGGTTCAAATCCCAGTGAGATTCATGAATTTATCACATATCTGTCTTCGCTATTTATATCAAAATTATATATTCAAGCCTTAGTTCAGCATCGCGAATACTACTCGTAAAATTCTAAAATAATATGAGGGACGTGCCTTATTCTCATTTATTCCAGAGTGAAAATTGAAGCGGGTGAATCAAATGATGTGGGACGAAACTCGTAGTTTTATAAACATATTTTCAGTAGAAAACGTTAGAGTTTATAAATATTCATTACAAAATAAAATGTTTCCGATAAATTGCATTAAAAGTTTTTAAATGTTTCCGGTGGTGAATAAAATTTTAAAGTTAATTATGATTTTCTATTAGCAGACATTAATTAAAATTTTGCAAAGTTAGGATTTTCGCTGAAGTAAACTATTTTTAAATTTCCCGCCGATAAAAAGTTAACCTCTGCAGTCTATAGAAGATATATACCAAAGTTTTACTTAATTAGAAAAGTTAGGCATGAATTATATGTATAAAAACGCTTTTCATTACAAGTTTCCATTCCTATTTTTATATTAATTCATTTTATATTATATCATAATTTCATATTACATGTATTTGAAACAACATATACTAATTATCATTACAAGCTCACATTTTAAATTCAAAGGGTTCTAAAAATATTTAACGTCAGATTTTTATATAAAAACGTTCTATGAGCCACACACAATTACAAAAAAATTAATTAGTTATATTATAAACTTACTTTATACCTGCAGTTATTATTACAACATTAAAAAATTGTTATTTTATATATTTATATATCTCTATCTTTAACTCAATAGAAGATATAATAAAAATTTTAAATGTATCGCATAGAGATTTTTATATTCTTTAATATTATTAATAACAGAAATTTTCAAAAAATAATATTAGGAGATTTTTTAAAGAAACTATTACTTCCGATTGTCCAATTGTTATCAAAATCTAATCTGCTCTTCCCAGGAATGTCAGATTGAGGAAACTGCAGTTAAATATTTTTAAGTCTTATAGTATTTGCGAAACCGTGGTTCCAACATCCACACATTCACACACAGACACACATACAATTCTAATTATATCTATTTTTCAATTATATAAGGAAGTTCCTAAATCTCAGAGATTCTTCCAATACATTAACAAGACTGACGGTATTTCTAATGGGTATATGCATTTTACCTACTATTTTAAATATTTAATTAAAAAAATCTGTTGTGGCCAGCACAAGACCTTCCGTCAATTCGATGTATTTTGTACAAATCCTATACTAAAAGGACCTTGGAACAGTTTCTATATAATATCAGTTAAAATCGAACACGAACACATAATATTTTTTACAAATTCCATACCAAAAGTTCATTTGAAAAGGTTCTACAAATCCAATAAAATTATCACATAAACAAACACTAAGTAAAATGCACTTGACACTTCATTCTATTTGCTTCAGCTTTCCCCTATTTTATTAGGGGTCGCTGTTTCCTCTTTTCTTCCACTCATTCCTGTCCAACGCATCTTCTTCACACAGTCCTTCCTTTCTCAAGTTTTCTGCGATACAGTCCTTCCATCTTCTCTTTGGTCTTTCACTGCATGTCACTTGCGAAGAACACAATGACATACCAATGTTTGATCCTATACTTTTCATATTTGGTTTTGTACTTGCAACAGACATCTGTCAATTAGAATTTTTTTAATGTATCAGCTGTTTCCATGATAAATAGCAAAGCTGACTATATAATGCTTTAAATCTACATCTATTGAATATGAAGGAAAATGTATAATCAAACCGTATAGAGAAGAGTATTTTCATATATATATATATATATATATATATATATATATATATATATATATATATAATAACAAAATGTCAAAAAATAATATTTAACTGCTTTTTTTTAAGAAAAACTGTTAAAAACTTCAAATAAGGGTACTTCCGGTGGATCAGTTATAACTAAAATTTAATCAACTCTTCATATGGATGTACAGAAGAGGAATACGAAAGAATTATTATTTTTAGAATTGTAGTATTGAAGTTATCGTCGGAGAAAAATTTGTCACACACAGACACACATACACACACACGCATACACACACACACACACATACATACATACATACATACAGACATACAGACATCATCTTAAAAATAGTAAATTCGTATTGTAGAGACCCAAAAACGTGCTTATTCATTAAAAACTCACCACCGAATTTTTTGACCAAAGGCAATACCTTCCTTACCTAAAGGTGACGGAAAGTAAAAACAATAAGAAAGATTAAATGTACTTCCCAGAAAAAGCTTTCAGAATGTCACTAAAACTGTTGATTTTTGACACTAATATTTATCTGTCATTATAAACTATGTTACAAACATTTAAATTTGTCAAGTGGTTTCCTTCGTGTAGTTTAGTCTGTGCGATTTATTAAATCCGATTATTCTATATATTATAGTGTCTTTATCTCTAAATTTATAAAAGATATAATAAAAATTTTAAATGTCTCAGATGTAGAATTTTATGTCCTTCAATATTAGTAATAACACAAATTTTCAAAGATTTTTTTAAAGAAACTACTACTTCTGGTTATCTAATTGTTACCAAAACCTTTTCAGCTCTTCCCATGAATGTCAGATTGAGGAATTCATAGTTAAACACACACACCATTGTAAAAATGTTAAACTGGGATTCTAGTGACCTTAAAACATGCTTATTCATTAAAAAAATGTATATGCAATTTTTAGCATGAATCAAATACCTCTCTTAGCGAGAGATAAATCGTGAACGATTCAATTATTAAATACCGACAAATTTTTTTTTGTTTTTGGCATGATGTTGCCGATTATAAGGTCCTTTACATTTACGGTTAAATTTAATTTGTCTTGTAATAATTTGTTTCAAACAATTATCTAAATGATATATTATGTTGAGTCTATTATCTGACAATCGGAGTGACAGTGACGTCACCGGAACATCTGTTACCGGAAGCTGACCACGACATTTCCGGCGACAGAGCGGCCACCTGTTGCCCAAATCCCGGACTTCACTTAAACCTCGGGGGATCGAGAAATTTACATTAGAATAAATAAATAAATCAATCACAAAATTGCAAAGAAATTCATATCGGGGGAATTGTCAAAATTTCGATTTTGCAGGTTAGAACATGAAAATAAATAAAATCTGTGCAATATGATTTAGAGGTAAATTATAAAAAACAATAGCCGAGAAATATAAACCATATGAGTGATAAAAAGGAACTTCAGTGCCAGGTGTATATTAAATTTTATTTGAAATCAAAAAATTATTTATTTATTTATTTATTTATTTAATGATCAACCCAACAGGCTAAGCCCAGATAAAGGGTTGTAAAAAAAATACAAAATACACACAACAATACATAAAAATAAACAAAATGCTTATGACATATTACATAACATATTAATGAAATTTTTAAATTCCAAATGAAATATATCAATCCTCGAAAATTTACAATTATAAAGATTGCACATACGATATATAGGCGACAGCATTAAATAATTAGTTCTAGCACCCGGTAAATAAAAAGTAAAGCTACTTCTGGTACGAAAAGAGGGAATATGAAATTGGAGAGAGGAAAGAGTACAAGGATCGTCAACGCAGCTGTTTACAACTTTAAATAGATATATTATTAGGGCATTTTCACGGCGTTCAAAGAGATTCTTGAAATTAAACATATGTAACAACTGTTTATAATTTACAGAATAATCAGGGTAGTTATTATGTGCCTTGTAATAAAGGTATTTGAGAAATTTTTTTTGAACAGATTCAATCAGATCTTGATGAACTTCGTAAATAGGGTTCCAAATGATGTGACAGTACTCCAGCTTAGAGCGGACGAAAGAAAAGTATAGGTTCGTAATTGCTGATAAATTTAGAAAAGTTCGAGTATTTCTTATTATGAAGCCTAGCATTCTCATGGAACTGTTATATATATATATATATATATATATATATATATATATATATATATATATATATATATATATATATATATATATATATATATATCTTGTATATGATGTGTAAATGTAAATTTGGTGTCATATTTGACTCCAAGATCTCGTACAGTAGTAGATCGCGATAAGGTGACATTTTCGATCGTATAATTATGAACAATTGGCAATAGTTTCCTAGTAAAAGATATTACTGTACATTTATTTAGATTAAGATGTAATTTGTTAATTGAGCACCATTTTGAGAGTCTATCTAAGTCTTCTTGGAGAAGTTGGCAATCTTGTACTGAGAGAATTGGGTAAAATATTTTTAGGTCGTCGGCGAAAAGAAGTTTATCAGTGTGAATTACATCTGTCACATCATTAATAAAAAGAAGAAAAAGTAGTGGACCTAGATTTGAACCTTGTAGAATCCCTGAAGTCGGAGAGAAAGAGAAAGAATTGACGCCTTTGTAATGAACGTACATTTTTCGTTGACAAAGGTATGAGGTGAGTAGGGAACGTAAAGGGAGAGATAAAGAAAAGGAATCAAGCTTGCTGATCATTATACCATGATCAATTCTGCCTGTTATGAAAATATAAGAAATATTTATTGTATAGGTTAGGTTAATAATAATCTGTCAGTATGACATTCAATGTTGCTAACTTCGGACTTTGAAGAACGTTCAAAATTATGTTTTATCTCAAATTTATTCATATAAATAAATATATCATCACGGCATATTACCCATTACTGGGTGTGCCAGTAGCTACAACACACGTAGACATAGGTAATGATGACGATATATTTATACCGTGCGGGCGCTTACCAGACGTTACCTCATGGGCACTCATAGCTGGTGTGGAGAGTGCACCACAGGGATCACTTTTGTGCCACTTAAAATTTGAAATATGTGGCGCCTGTCGGGATCGAACCTGGTTCCCCAGGTTCGCGACCAGACACCCAGGCACGCGGCCACGGGACCCCATTGTTCATCAGAATTATGTAGTATGTTCTTCATTAGGTATGCATTCGGACCGGGCGGGACCGGGCTTTGAGGTTTGGATCGACTTGGCCCGAAAATAAAAATTGCCGGCCCGATTCGTAGATCGACTCGACAAAAAAATAGCTAGTCTGGCTCGAAAATTGACCCGAAATCGGGTCGGGCTTCGGGCCCGGGCCGGACCAAAGCTGGAAATTGGGTGCATCCGGCATTCCTAATTTTGATTTTTATATGAGGTGAAATGTTTAACTTTTTTTGTCAAACTTAAAAAAAAATACATCCTTATAACGTTCTACAAAGGTTAACATAAGTTATTAAAAAGGATACGCTTCTAGTGTAAGTTTGTTATAAAAAATACAGACCTACGAGTATAATATGCGTATACTTACATAACATTGTCTTTACAATCAAAAAATATTACTAGCAAGTTTATATCTCTATCCATTTTTGAATTAATGTCCCAAAATTCAGATAAAAACTTCAAAATTTTCAAAAATCTAATTATTATGTATCTAGATACTTCTTAGTACACTGATTCCAAATTTTGAAACCGCAGGTCCATATCTCATTTCGTTCTCGAGATATTTAGATTCAAAGTTTTGTTCAAAACTGCCCATTTTTGGGTAATAACCCAAAAATGGGTCGAGATATGAATTTGGCTACAACACCATTCGATTCTACGGGAAAAATTACATAAGTACACCAATTTTCATAATGTTTGAACACCGCATACAGTCTCTACAACAAAATAACTGAAAATGGCAAAAAATCGCAAAAATCGTAAGGGGTACCCCTTACGATTTTTTCAGATTTTGGCCATTTTCAGGGGTTTTCAAACTTTTATTCTTAAAAAATGAACCGGTTAGTCAAAAATTATAAAAACTGGTATGCTTATATATTTTTATCCGTAGAATCGAATAATAGTGTCGGTAAGGGGTACCCCTTACGATTTTTTCAGATTTTGGCCATTTTCAGGGGTTTTCAAACTTTTATTCATAAAAAATGAACCGGTTAGTCAAAAATTATAAAAACTGGTATGCTTATATATTTTTATCCGTAGAATCGAATAATAGTGTCGGTAAATTCATATCTCGACCCATTTTTGGGTAATAACCCAAAAATGGGCAGTTTTATGCTAAACTTTGAATCTAAATATCTCGAGAACGAAAAGAGATATCGACCTGCGGTTTCACAATTTGGAATCAGCGCATTAATTAACACCATGTATATGTAGTCATCATTGCAACTCTCCATATTTCTTTCTACGGAAGAATTGCTATTTAATCAACAGTATCATGATATGGATTAAGATCAAATTTATTTCATCCTAGAAGATGTCTTAATTGAAATTCCATCAATTTTTATTACAAAATAATCTTATAAGACACTGTTAGTAATAGAAAAGGATTATTTAGTCATATATTTCATTTCAAGAAAACAATAACACATAATAATAAATGATTACGGTTTTTTCTCATTTCTGCTGAATCAATTTTCAATTAAAATTTGATGTAATAATATACAGTGTGGGATTAAAGTATGGAATATCCAAAAAATCCGAACTCAGGAGGATTTTTTTTAAAACGGTGAAACACGTCGATTTTAGTTTTTAAAAATACACATTAATATGTGCGATTCATCTTCCGACTTTCATTTGTTTTTCAGTTATGACGCCATCACAAAAAAATTTAAATGGCAACATAGATTTTTAGTAGTGGAATCCAATAGTGATTTTTCTTCCCTTTATGATCATGCAAATAAATCATAAGGGTGCATAACAAAAATTTTGAGAAAAATCGAGCTGCACATCTAATATGTAATAATGAATAATCAAGATATTTTGATAAAAAAAAAATTGTGATGACGTCATAACTGAAAAACACATAAAAGTCGGAAAATGAATCGCACATATTAATGTGTATTTTTAAAATCTACAATCAACGTGTTTCAGCGTTTTTTTTTTAAACAGTCTAAGTTTTTTTTAAAAATAATCCTATTCTAATATAATAAATGCAAAAGTAACTCTGTCTGTCTGTTTGTTACGTTTTCACGCCTAAACCGCTGAACCAATTTTGATGAATTTTGGTATAGAGATAGATTGGACTTTCGAGACGGATATAGGCTACTTTTTATCGAGAAAATATAACTTAAAGGGGTGAAATAGGGATGAAAGTTTGTACCGCTCTATTAGTACAGTTGCACAAGTGAATAATGAATTGAAAGTCACAGACGCATGATGAGTAATTCTTTGGTTAATTGGGCAATGAAATTTTTGTCATTGGCGTGTAGCGCAAGATAAAACTTTCGTGAAAAAAATTGAATTATCAAAATTTAATAATCAAAATGAATCGAAAGCATAAACAAGGTTCTACAATAAATATTTCACAAAGTGCAGTAAAAAGGATTCTAGCTGAAAACAAAAAGAAATTTAAATAATCCAGAATCAAAATTAAATTCTCCAGGAAAGAACAAAATTGAAAATTTTGATTTCCAGGTATTTCTCATATTCTTTCTCACATCTATTACTTTTACAGTTTATTACAGTGTAGTTTTATTTGATTAGAACAAATAAACGCTCAAATACAAAATATTAAATTTGATTACAACAATGAAAACTTTTACAGTTAATAACAATGTAGTTTTATTTGATTACAACAATTTTCACCTTCAGTAGACTAAATCTGATTGCAATAATAAAAATAACTTTCACACAAATTATTGGCATCATTGTTACCTATATTGATTATTGTAATAAAAAAAAATTAATTGTGATTTTGATTTTTTCTTTATTTAGTTGCTAATATTAAATCTATACCTACTAATATAATAAATGTGAAAGTAACTCTGTCTGTCTGTTACGTTTTCACGCCTGAACCGTTGAACCAATTTTGATGAATTTTGGTATTTTGGAGAAGGACATAGATTACCATCTGTCGCGAAACTAATACTTGAAGGGGTGAAATAGGGGATGAAAGTATGTATGGAGAACCCATTATTTCTCAAGTTAGGGATATAAAAATTCATATTTGTTTCAGTGTTTTTCAAAAATCATCCCTCAAGGCGGTACAATAGGGGATGATTTCAATTACTTTTTTATCTTTGTATCTATAGTTAAGTTTTAATCGTTAGCAGATTTTCGATATTTGTCGGAGAGATAGCTTGCATCATATGTACATAAGTAAAAGTACCCGAGACATGTTTAGAATAGGGTGCTGTTAGTTGCGGTGCGGGGATCGGGAGGGCAGTGGGCGGAGCCTGTTACATGTACGATGCGAGGAAGGTTGCCGGCTCCCTACGCAGCACATGTCTCTGAAGTAATGTGAAAAATTACTGGTACACATGTAGCTAATCGTTATTCTAGCTTTACCCGTGCGAAGCCGGGGCGGGTCAGCTAGTTTTAAATAAATGATGGATGAAATTAAAAGATTTAACTTTTTGATAAAAAAATGTTTCTGCATATTTATGTAAATCTAACCTAATTATTAAAAAATTTCAAATTCTTTAAAAAGTTTTTTTTTTATAAAAGTTTTAACGTTCTTGTAATGGTATCATTAAAAGTTAATAAAAAACAAACGTTAAGTTTATGATGAACAAGTGAATTGAGAAAATGTAAATAAATGATAGATTAAATTAAAATATGTATTTAACTTTTTGACATAAATTTTTTTCTGCATACTCATGTAAATCTAACCTAATTATTTAAAAATTTCAAATTCTCTAAAAAGTTTTTTTATAAAAGTTTTAAGTTCTTGTAATGATATCATTAAAAGTTATAAAAAACAAACGTTAAGTTTATGATGAGCAAGTTAATTTTAAACTGAGTGTAATATATCAAAATTTCGCCGGTAACTGAGAAGTTTCAGACATTTCTAGACAGATACATGAAAAGTTTCCGTCAATAAACAGGTAGGTACACTTTCAAAACTTAGCTAGTTGCTTTAGTATATATTACGCATTACTGACATGAACTGTCGAATACAGATCTAATACTGCTTGAAAATTAAAATATCTTGTACAGAAATATACAGGGTTAGTTAAAAGTATGGAGACGGCGATTTATTGTAGTTAATATTCATTTTAGGAAATTATGTTCAATACAAAAGTTTTTTAAGAAATTTTGATCTACATTTCAGAATACTTGAATTTTTTTTTCTTCACTTGTTTTTGAGTTACGCTTGTCCGCGTAATTTTTTTAAATGGGAACTTATTAATTTTACTCTATCATTCGATAGAGTGTTTTTTTCTCTCTACAACAGTATATTTGTTTTTTTGTTTTTCAATTTATTTTAATAACATTTTTACAAGGAAAAACACCTGTTCAAGTATTTACGAATAGTAGGTATCATTAAAAACAAATTAATAACTAAGTAAATTACATTGTTCGAGTTTGTTTATCGCTTCGTTTTTGTCTATCTGAGATGTACCTACTATTCGTAAATACTTGAACCGGTGTTTTTAATTGTAAAAATGTTATTAAAATAAATTGAAAAACAAAAAAACAAACATACTGTTGTAAAGAGAAAAAAAACACTCTTTTGGTATGGGATTCGTACAAAATACATCGAATTGACGGAAGGTCTTGTGCTGGCCACAACAGATTTTTACCTCGCGCTAAGAGAGGTATTGGATTCATGCTAAAATTCTCATATACAGATTTTAGTGAATAAGCACAATGTAAGGTCCCTAGAATCCGATTATAACATTTTTAAAATGATATGTGTGTGTGTGTGAATGTATATGTGTATGTGTGGATGTTGTAGGGACGATTCCTCAAAAACTATAAGACTTAAGAACTGTTTAACTATGGATTCCTCAATCTGACATTCCTGGGAAGAGCTGAAAAGGTTTTGTAACAATTGAACAACCGGAAGTAGTAGTTTCTTAGAAAAAATCTTCTAAATATAATTTTTTGGATATTTTTGTTATTATATATTGAAGAACATAAAATTCTCCATCTAATACACTTAAAATTATTATTATATCTTGTACAGATTTAGAGATAAAGACAAAAATCAACAGTTTTAGTGACATGCTGATAGTTTTTTCTGGGAAGTATATTTAACTTTTCTTATTGTTTTATTAATTAAATATTTGAAATTATAGGTAAAATTCATATATCCATCAGAAATACCGCCAATCTGGTTAATGAATTGGAAGAATCTCTCACATTTAGTAGTTTTCTCATACAATGAAAAATAGATATAATTAGAATTATATGTGTGCAGAAGACATGTTAAATACAATAAAAACAATATTTGGGTAAAGTTCTGTAATTTTATGTTATAAAACGACGGTTCGAAAGCGAAGTGCAATACAATACTTATATAGCCTAATATGGAAATGGCGAGAGGTCTTGTGCTGGACACAACAGATTTTTTTTTATTGTAATTGGAATACATATTAAATACAGTTAATTAATTATTAAAACTACAGCGTATTTAATATTACTTATTTATTTTTCTATAAATAATTTGTATTTAATACATTTTTAATAGTTATAAAAAATTAATATTCTGTACAAATTTCTTTGTTCCAATACAAATGCGACAGGGTTCGCAACTATCAATTTATTTAAATTTTTAATGGTGCAGGACACCATTCCACGAAGAATAAAATTCATCATCAGAACAACGCTTCCACCATTTTTTTCCAATCTGTAAAGTTTACATTAGCTCTTTTTCTGAGTAGGTATGTGCGGAATTTGAACTTGTTCGTTTCAGGATCAATATTAAATACCCTGAAACGATACTGAAAACTCCTGAAACGATGAGCTTAGGAAGTCTGAAATGTTATCAGTGCTCTGAAAGTGTGTTTGGATATGCGTCGTTAAGTTAAACTATCTGAAAATATCCTGAAAATGTTCCTGCATTTTTCAGACGTACAAGTATTGGCGATACTCACATATTTATGTATGAAGGTGGTTCGGAAAGTAACAACAAAATAACAGCATTCCAGGAAAATGGCTAATGTAAGAATTTTTATAGGCGTTCTAAGGCTGTGTCTGATGTCGCATTTTGGCATTTAGTATTTAGGATTTAGGTATTCTTCACATAAATACAACTCCGAATGGCACACTAGTGATATCCATTGGTTTGTATGGCAACACTTTAGAACAACAAAAATGAATTATACAATTCGATTCAATTTGATGCTTGAGAGTAAATGTTAATATTATATTTCATAAAATAGAAGCTAAGAAGCTATTCTTTGACAGTAAATTTGACGTTTTGTACAAATTGTAGCAACGAACATGATTTGTTTAATTAGTGCGCGTCAACTTCAAGGCATAGTGTGCTCCTGCAAAACCCTAAAATCTAATTCCTAAAATCCTAAATAATCACTAGATTTAGGGCATATAAATTTAGGATTTAGATATTAGGGTGATAAAAGTGCAACATCGGACATCAGCCTTAGTACTTAATGTTAAAAGAAATTGTTTTTTAAAAGCCTTAAATTTGAAAATATCACGAAGTATCCATTAGATAAATAAATATATCATCACGGCATATTACCCATTTCTGGGTGTGCCAGTATCTACATCACATGTAGACATCGGTAATGATGACGATATATTTTACTGTGTGGGCGCTTACCAGGCGTCACCTCACGGGCACTCATAACTGGTGTGGAGAGTGCACCACACGGGTCACTTTTGCGCCATTTAAAATTGGAAATATTTGGCGTCTGTCGGGAGCGAACCCAGTACCCCCGGGTTCGCGACCAGACACTCAGGCACGCGGCCATGGGACCACATTAGATATTTTACAATAATTTTTAAAAAATGTTGAGGTCAGCACAATACCTCTCGCCATTTCCATTTTTATGTTATAAAAGTATTGGCATTGCATTCCGAAACGTAGTTTTATAATAAAAAAAATTACAAAACCTAGGCCAAATATTGTTTTGTTATTGTATTTAATGTCTTATGCACACATACATTTCTAATTTTATCTATTTTTTCATTGTATGAAAAAGTCCCTAAATGTCAGAGACTCTTCCAATTCATTAACAAAATTGGCGGTATTTCTAATGGATATATGCATTTTACCTATAATTTTAAATATTTAATTAATAAAACAATAAGAAAAATTAAATGTACTTCCCAGAAAAAGCTTTTAGAATGTAATTAAAACTGTTGAATTTTGACACTGTCATAAACTATGTAATAAACATTTGAATTTGTCAAATGGTTTCCTTGGTGTAGTTTAGCCTGTGCGATTTATTAAATCCGATTATTTTATTTTAATTTTAAATGGCACTAAAATTACCCCTGTGGTGCACTCTGCACACCAGCTATGAGTGCCCGTGAGGTGACGCCTGATAAGCGCCCACACGGTAAAATATATCGTGATCATTACCGATGTCTACATGTGTTGTAGATACTGGCACACCCAGAAATGGGTAATATGCCGTGATGATATATTTATTTATTTATATATTTTATATATTATAGTGTTTTTAAATCTATAGGATATAATAAAAATTGGAAATGTCTCAAATGTAGAATTTTATGTTCTTCAATATTAGAAAAAACACAAATTTTCAAAGATTTTTTTTTAGAAACTACTACTTCCGGTTGTTTAATCGCTACCAAAACCTTTTCAGCTCTTCCCATGAATGTCAGATCGAGGCATTCATAGTTAAACTGGTCTTATAAGACCATAAGTAATTGGATCCGAACACGGACTGTGAGGAACACGAGTTTAAAATATTAATTACAGTAATTAATTTGTTAAAAAGGGTTTGTAATCTTCAAAAATGAATCTGCAGTGAGTTTGCATTTAGTGAAAGATTTATATTTCGTTTTACTTAAATAGGGCTAAAATTAATTAATTATTTTCAGGAAAACCTTATAAATCAAAGAAAATTGCCCAAAGATATTATCTGAAATATTTAATAGGGGTATTATGAAAGAAAATTCCGATGGATGCCTGAAATTAAAATAAAAGGGAACAGCTACAGATACAGAAATTTAGTACTCGTGCCGATTTGTTATTTTTTAAAAATTTAATAAATTGACTTTCATTTATCTCTTTCATATTTGCAAGGATAATAATCGCGAGCAATAATATGACAAGGCGAGTGCAGAGCAATAACAAGTTAACAACTTTATTATAAATTCTTCTAAATTATGGTTTCAATAACAATATTTCAACTCTGTTTTCTTTGTAAGTCAAAATTCTGTTTAGATATAATATTTTTTTCTATTAACTATCTGTTTAGTCTAGATGTTACCAGTTTAAACATTTATAATGTTGACAATTAAGTCTAGAAGTTATTGCAACTTAATCGCACACATTTAAAATATAATTTATAAAATTAAGACTGAAATATGTTTAAAAATTTGTTGTGGCCAGCACAATACCTCTCGTCATTTCCATTTTATATTATATAAGTACTGTATTGCACTTCGCTATCGAACCGTCGTTTTATAACAAAAAAATTACAGAACTTTACCCGATTATTGTTTTTTATTGTATTTAACATGTCTTATGCACACAAATAATTCTAATTACCGTGAGTATTTTTTAACGTAAAACATTGGATTTGATATTTGATTGACATCAATGTATTTGCCCGTTCCATTTAAAATGAAACATAGGGAACGAATCTGACAGAAGTATTATATTTAAATATTGTAAGAAATTTAGCGGAGTCAGAAAACTACCCGAGAGAACTAAACATATTTCGGGCACAAGGTGCACAGGTGCACACAGTATTTTTTCTACATCTAAATTTAATTTTTAGAAAATGTATAATTATTTTAACAAAATTAACCTCTAATGACATCTTGTCAAAATGAAATTTAGCCGAGTCAGAAAACCACTCGGGCACAACTAATTTTAATTTAGAATGCAGGTATAATTATTTAAACAAAATTAACCTCTATTGACGTCTTATCAAATGTCAAATTCGTTCCCTATGTTTCATTTTAAAAGGAACGGGTAAATACATTGCTGTCAATCAAATGTCAAGTCGTAATCATGGATATGACAAACCCAATGTTTCACGTTAAAAATACTCACGGTATATCTATTTTTCATTGTATCCTAAATTTAAGAGATTCTTCCAACTCATTAACAAGATTGGCGGTATTTCTGATGGATATATGCATTTTACCTACAATTTTAAATATTTAATTAATAAAACAATAAAAAATATTAAATGTACTTCCCAGAAAAAGCTATCAGAATGTCACTAAAACTGTTGATTTCTGTCATTTACAAACTATGTTATGAATATTATGTCATAAAAATTTGAATTTGTCAAATGGTTTCTTTAGTGTAGTTTAGCCTCTGCGATATAGTACATCCGATTATTCTATTTATTATAGTGTCTTTATCTCTAAATCTTTACTAGATATAATAAAAATTTTAAATGTATTAGATGAAGAATTTTATGTTCTCCAATGTTAGTAATAACAAATATTTCCTAAAAAATATATTTAGAAGATTTTTTCTGAGAAACTATTACTTCCGGTTGTCCAATTGTTACCAAAACCTTTTCAGCTTTTCCCAGGAATGTCAGATTGAGGAATTCATAGTTAAACAGGTCTTAAGTCTTATAGTTTTTGAGGAATCATCCTTCCAACATCCATACGTACACACACACACACACACACACACACACACACACACACACACACACACACACACACAAGAGAGAGAGAGAGAGATAGAGAGACTTCATCATAAAAATGTTATAATCGGATTCTAGGGACCTTAAATTGTGCTTTTTCACTAAAATCTGAATATGAGATTTTTAACATGAATCCAATACTTCTATACGAGAGGTAAAAATCTCTAAGAATAGAAGAACAAATAATATTACTACATATCTAAATTTAATATCTATTCAAATTTAAATTTAAAATTTTTCCACCTAATTAAAGAACCGTAAAATTCAAATATCGAAATCTAAGTTCTTTATTAAATCCAATATGACAGAAAAATATTTTAATATGAAGTCATCTGAGACGGAAATTTTTCAGATATGGAAATCCTGGAAAATATTCAGTAATAAAAATTGGAAAGACAAAATACAATTTCTGTTTTATTATCCACTTAGTTTGCATGGAATATGAAATAGAAATCTTAGTAAATGTCGAGAAATATTCCAGAAAATTTAAAAGAAAATTGCTTTATGCAAAAAGAAATAGAACACTTGACCTAGTGCTAGTGCACTGCGTAGCTGCATGTGGTTGTTGAAAACTAACCTAAGAATGCAATATTTTCCACACAAAGGTAACTCTTCTCTCTTCACTACAGCTCTGAATGTCTGTATATTATTTATTGCAAATATTTTAGCCTTTTAATGCCCATTTGCTCCAACAAGGCTTAAATTTTAAGCTAGGCTTAAACAAAAAAATCGAAATTTTGACATCAATATATTATATTTCATTTGACATTTCATTTCGATGCAATATTGTCAATTTAAAACGAGTTTAATATTTAAGTTACGTTGGTGCAACCGGCCATAAGTGACTGGCGGTACTTTAATAAAAAAAATCTGTTGTGGCCAGCACAAGGCCTCGCGCTATTTCCATATTAGGCTATTATAAGTATTGTATTGCACTTTGCTATCGAACCGTCGTTTTATAACAAAATATCACAGAACTTTACCCAAATATTGTTTTTGATTATATTTAACATATCTTCTGCACACATATATAATTCTAATTATATCTATTTTTCATTGAATGAGGAAATTCCTAAATTTCAGAAATTCTTCCAATTCATTAATCAGATTGGCGGTATTTCTGATGGATATATGCATTTTACCTATAATTCAAATATTTAATAATTAAAACAATAAGGAAGATTAAATATACTTCCCAGAAAAAAACTATCAGAATGTCACTAAAACTGTTGATTTTTGCCACTGACATATGTCATTTACAAACTATGTTATAAACATTTGAATTTGTCAAGTGGTTTCCTTAGTGCCTTAGCCTCTGCGATTAGAATATTATATATATTATAATGTCTTTATCTCTAAATCTATACAAGATATAATAAAAATTTTAAGTGTATTAGATGGAAAATTTTGATCTTCAATATTTGTCATAACAAAAATTTCCAAAAAAATATATTTAGAAGAATTTTTCTAAGAAACTACTACTTCCGGTTGTCCAATTGTTACCAAAACCTTTTCAGCTCTTCCCAGGAATGTCAGATTGAGGAAACTGCAGTTAAATATTTTTTAAGTCTTATAGTTTTTGAGGAATCGTCCCTCCAACATCCAGACACACATACACACATACACACATACACACATCCACACACACACACACACACACACGCACACGCACAGACATTATTTTAAAAATGTTATAATCGGATTCTAGGGACCTTAGATCGTGCTTATTTATTAAAATCTGGATATGTGATTTTTAGCATGATTCCAATACCTCTCTTAGCGAGACGTAAAAAAGTAGAATAGCGCCGCCATGTTTCACAAGTTTTCAGCACCTGAATCATCAGATGCGGCCGTACCCATCTAATAACCACAGACGCGTTTCGCCCTTTTTGGAGCTCATCAGTGAGATGTAACTGCAGTCTCTTTGGCAGAGACAATAGGGAACTATACCATAGTCAATTTTTATCTATCTTAAATAATAAAACGAAATATACATAAATTAATGAGTAATATTTCACAAATGAGCCTGTTTCACATTTTTCAATAACTATTTTAAATGAAAGTTTATGCAATGATTTTCTTAGTAATAATTTTTATTTTAATAATTTGTTGTTATTTGTGAAAATAAATAAAAAGATTGGCGTCCTGAAAAACTACCCCCCACTCCTGTGACGTAGAGGCGCATACATTACATCATTAATAGCCAATAGGAAAATAGTTTTTCCATCACCTACGTTTATTCATATTATTTATATAAATAAACGTAGGCTAAAGTTTGTCACATGTTAGTAAAAAATCTTTTAATTTGACATTTGACGCTGACATTGCTCATTGTAATTGAATAATAAAGTAATAATGGCTAATTCAAATTACACTCAAGCTAAGTCGGACAATTTACCGAAGGTCGATAGCTGGATGATGGCTGAATTTACATCAGAACGATTGTTTTACTGCTACCGAAATAAGGGGTGTAAAAGAGTTGAGGTAAAATAAAATATAAAAACTGAATTTACTATATAAATTGATAATATATTTTACTTTAAAGTTCTAGTCGTGATTCTTACATTGAATCTGCTATAGGATATGTAGATCTATTATAAAGTGAAGCAATAAAAATATACTGTTATCGTGAAGGTGGATGAAAGTTGAAATGATCTTCACAAACATAAAGACACGATTTTTCTGACAAATTATCAGCTCTTCGACCTACTGCTTCTAGCCACAATTTTCTTTTCTTCTCATCTTTTGTAAAATTTATAAACTCTGTAGTAGGTTTGTTCCCAACAGTATTTTTGTAAGAAGGTACAATACAATATCGTAAATTACTCATTTTATTTTGAACTTTTTATTACCTACATATTATACAACTTGAACTAATCTAAAAATTTGACACTTGTTTGACAACTTTGACAATACACTTGACACCTTAGAACCGCTGAAGATGTATGTACTCTGACGTCACATTCTGTTTCAGATCACGTGACGTGATTTTCAAAATTTGAGGCTCTTTAAAGAACAATATCTTTTAAAATTTAATACTTAGAAGTCATATAAAAATTCTTGAAACAACCCTATTCTTGCTTTGACCTTTATACGTATTGTTATAATAACACGAGTACATTGTTTATTTGTTGAATAAAATTAAACGAATATCATTCATCAAAATAAACAAAAGTATACAATGTGCTGTAATAATTAGTCTAGAACACAAAAGTATGAATAAACAATAACAATAGAATGTTTCCCCACTATTGTTTTTTTAAACTTCTACGAAAAACAATTAAATGTAATTCTTTACATTTATTAGAAGAGAACAACTGAGTTTATTATACAGAATCTTGAAATATATAAACAATAGAAAAAGGATGTTACTATTGTTTTAAGTTTTTTGTAGGAACGCTGTTCATTGAGAATTTTTATTTTGCCAGTTTTACATTTTTACCTCTCGCTAAGGGAGGTATTGGAATCATGCAAAAATCGCATATGCAGATTTTAGTGAATAAGCACGATTTAAGTTCCCTATAAACATATTTTAACATTTTTACGATGATGTGTGTGTGTGTGTGTGTGTGTGTGTGTGGATGTTGGAAGGACGATTCCTCAAAAACTATATAACTTAAGACCTGTTTAACTATGAATTCCTTAATCTGACATTCCTGTGAAGAGCTTAAAAGATTTTGGTAACAATTGGTCAACCGAAAATAGTAGTTTCTTAAAAAAATTCTATTAAATATATTTCGGAAATTTATGTTATTACAAATATTGAAAAACATAAAATTCTTCATTTATTACTCTTAAAATTGTACAGTTTAGAGATAAAGACGCTATAATATATAGAATAATCGGATGTAATACATCAAAGAGGCTAAACTACACTAAGAAAACCAGTTGACAAATTCAAATGTTTATAACATAGTTTGTAAATGACAGATGTCAGTGTCAAAAATCAACATTTTAGTGACATTCTACTCTGAACTTTGAAGCAGAATACTGGCTAAATGGTACACTTTCCGGTAGAAGCAAGTTTAGTTAAATCGTCTTATTTTAACCTCAGGAATCTGTGGTTAAGCCATGTCCCCCTATTTGATATATATACAGGGTGTAAATTTTAAAACGGGTCATAGGGCTATAACATAGAAAAACAATTTTTCAGGCGCCAAAAGTTTCTGTATTAATTTATTGAAAAAATAATTGGTGCCTATTATAAAGAAAAAATTTACGAATTTTTTACTACCAAACACGTTACATATCTGTTTCAAAGAAAGCCAGAAAATAAATTTAAAAAATTTTACAATTAAGAAAAATTATCATTAGCCATGAAACTGATAGTAACAAAACATTGTCATTTTTTAATATCATGATAGACGACAATTAAAGATTAAAGTTATTAATTTATGAAATAATACAAAAAAACACAAAATAAAGTAAACATTAGGATATTTATTTAAGAAACAATTATAAATAAATAAATGAATATATCATCACGGCATATTACCCATTTCTGGGTGTGCCAGTATCTACACCACATGTAGACATCGGTAATGATGACGATATATTTTACCGT
The DNA here is from genome assembly GCA_943142095.1 of Ophonus ardosiacus. Taxonomy (NCBI): domain Eukaryota; kingdom Metazoa; phylum Arthropoda; class Insecta; order Coleoptera; family Carabidae; genus Ophonus; species Ophonus ardosiacus. The sequence goes on from OW964835.1 coordinate 5,042,581, forward strand.
GTGGGCGCTTACCAGGCGTCACCTCACGGGCACTCATAGCTGGTGTGAAGAGTGCACCATAGGGGTCACTTTTGTGCAATTTAAAATTGGAAATATTTGGCGTCTGTCGGGATCGAACCCGGTTCAGCCAGGTTCGCGATCAGACACATGTAGGTAATAAGAAATAGTTATGAGAAACGAGAAAAACTGCAAACTACAAGGGAACAATTATAATCATTTAATAATTTTTAATTTTTCTTCATGGGACAAAAATATTAATAATTTAACAAATAATGTGTATGAAACGTTTATTAATGAGTGTCGCAAGTCAACAATTGTTTTGTTTTGTTTGTATCAGTTTCATGGCTAATGATATTTTTACTTAATTGTGCAAATTTTTAAATTTATTTTCTGACTTTTTTAATAAATTAATATAGAAACTTTTGGCGTCTAAAAAACTGTTTTTCTATGTTATAGTTATATGACCCGTTTTAAAATTTACACCCTGTATATATATATACAGGATATCCAGGATATGGTGCCCAATAGGCTAACAAGAAGATCTCGAAAACTATAATGGGACAACGTTTAAATTAACGGACTTGTAACTCTTATAATTTTCGAGATATCTATGCAGGGAGTGTAACTTGGTACACCCTGTAGATCAAAAATATTTGTATATAAGAGATATTGAAATTACTTAATTATTCAAATATAAGAAACTATTTTTATTTATCATTTTTTGTACGTAAGAATTTAAATATAATTTTATTTGATTCAAAAAATTATAAACATCTTTGCATTAAATGTTTTTTATTCTGACATAACCCGTATTATTCTTCATACATTTATACCCATTTCTAAGTATGAAAACTCTACCAAAAATCCTACTACTTTTTAAAAAATTTGTATTATAGGAAATAATATTAATCACGATTTGAATAACACAATATTGCAAATTTTTATTACAATTTACTTTATGTACATCCGACCTTATTTACATATCTATATTTGATTTTTATCATCACAGCACAGCATACTATAATATAAAATACAGAACGTGTTTTATACGACAGAAATTTCAATAAATATTTGAAAATATATTTTATATTATTATATTTATTTTCTTTATAGAATTTACTGGTTGAACAGGAAAATCCGTGACATACACGTTTATTATGGGATGACAATTTTTCTTTCTTTCAAATAATATTTTTAAATTGATTTACACCTATAATTTTAGAAAATAATATCCTGAATTTTTACTGACAACAGCATATTACATCCGAGATGGGAGATGTTTCATTAGCCGAGGGCTTATGTATATTACCGAGAGGCGAAGCCTCGAGGTGAGATAATGCGCGAGGCTGTTATGAAACTCCCACCGCGGTTATGTATATTATTTTATTCACAATCATTATAGTAATATACAGATTCTTAACCAGTTGGAGGTTGGAAAATAGGTCATTCCTAACTTTAATGACAATCTCTTGGGTTGGAAATAACAGATTTCACTTCCATCTCTTAGGTTGGAAATGTTTATGTAGGGGTTGCCTAGCAACATTGCCGTAGATCCCCATAATTAAGTAGGCTAAACAAATTTTAAGACAGCTGTCAAAATATTAATAAAATTAAAGGTTATAATTCATTGATTTATTTTGAAAATTATTGATTTAAAATGAGAATGATTGTGAATAAAATAGTATACATAACCTCGGTGGGAGTTTCATAACAGCCTCGCGCATTATCTCACCCCGAGGCTTCGCCTCTCGGTAATATACATAAGCCCTCGGCTCTAATGAAACATCTCCCACCTCGGCTGTAATATACTATTATTCACAATCATCCTCATTTTAAATCAATAATTTTCTAAATAAATCAATGAGTTATAACCTTTAATTTTATTAATATTATTGACAGTTCTTAAAATTTGTTTTAGCCTACTTTATTAAAAGGATCTATGACAATGTTGCTAGGCAACACCTACATAAACATTTCCAACCCAAGATATGGAAGTGAATTCTGTTATTTCCATCCCAAGAGATTGTCATTAAAGTTAGGAATGACGTAGTTCCCAGCCTCCAAAAGGATAGGAATTGGTATATTACTATAATGATTGTGAATAAAATTTTTAAATTCCTGACTTAAGTGATCGAGTATACTTAATTTAAAGGCGTAGTAAAATCAGATTTAGTAATTTTAAGAAATGAGCGTTAACGTAAACTAAATATCAAATACAGTTTTTGACATTTTTCTTTGACAGTTTACTCGTCGCTCTTTTTTACCTCCCGCTACCATTGGTTCAGGAGGTATAGGGATTGTGCTAAAAATCGCATATCGAGATTTTAGTAAATGACCACGTTTTAAGGTCCCTGGAATCCAATTTTAACATTTTCACACTCTAACTCTAAACTATCTATCAAAAAATTTTGCAACCTTGTATTTCAACCCTATTCTAGCATGGAAAGAAACCATTAGATTTTGGTGTAAATCGGATAACCGGAAATGGCACTTTACTTGAAGCTCATAATGATTTTTCTTTGAAAAATACATTTAAATGTTTTTTCACAATTTATGTTATTATAAAAATGAAAGATTACTAAATTTTCTACAGATATGCATTCATACATTTTCTATATATATACAGGGTGTAAATTTTAAAATTTAATTTATTGAAAAAAGAATTAGTTCATATTATAAAGAAAAAAATTACGATTTTTTTAATACCAAACACATTACATTTCTGTTTCATATAAAGCCAGAAAATAAATTTAAAAATTTTTACAATTAAGAAAAAATAACAATAGCCATGAAACTGACAGTAACAAAACATTGTCATCTTTTAATAACATGATAGGGGACAATTAATGATTAAAGTTATTAATTTATGAACTAATATAAAATAACATAAAATAAAGACAACACTAGGTTTTTTATTTGAGAAACAATTATATTTATTGTAATAGGTATTTTCAAATTAAAGATGATCTACATGTAATTAGAAATAAGTTATAAGGAACGAGAAAAACTGCAAACTATAAGGGAAAAATAATTTGTAATTTTTCTTCATGAGACAAATTATCCATGATTTCTTGTTAATAAAACGAAAATAATAATAATTTAACAAATAATGTCCAAAAAATGTTCAAAAATAGTTTTGTTTTGTTTCAAGGCTAATAATATTTTTTCTTAATTGTGCAAATTTTTAAATTTATTTTCTGGCTTTATATGAAACAAAAATTTAATGTGTTTGGTATCAAAAAATTCGTAATTTTTTCCTTAATAATATGCACTAATTCTTTTTTCAATAAATTAATATAGAAACTTTTGGCGTCTAAAAAACTGTTTTTCCATGTTATAGCCCTATGACCCGTTTTAAAATTTACACCCTGTACATATATTGTATACATATAATTTATAAATTAATTTAATTTTTAAGTCGAGGAGCCTATGTATCAAAGTTAAACACAAATCCTTTGTTATATAGTTTATATTTCAAATATATGTAACTGACAGATAAATGTCACTGTCAAAAAACTAATAATTTCAAATTAATAATGGTGACATTTTAAAAAGAAAATAGTAAATAGGGCTCTAGTTATATACAAAGGAACTTAATATAGTTTGCAGGATTAATAAATATGTAGGTATGTATTTAAATTAATAAAAATTAAATAGCAACAGGTATTGTGTTGGCCACATCAGATTTTTTTAAATTATCTCATATTAAATCCATTTTTGTGGTAAAAGTAAGTTTACTCAGACAGCAAGCGAGTAAATTTTAAAAATTTGTAACCCAAAATTTTAGAATTTTATTCTCTAACACATGTTTGAAAAAACTGTTTTCCCATATTAAATGCTTATATCACGGATTTTCGTGTTCATTCCGTATAATAGTACATACTACTTTACGCCTCTGAATGAAAAAAAAAATACAATAAATTAAAAAAATAGATTGATTACTGAAAGATCAGACAGAAAAATTAAATTGATACAGAAAATGTTAAAAATTAGTAAATTTTATCTGATAATCATAGAAAATAACATTGTTTCGAAAAAATTACAGAACAAGTGCGAAAAATAAAATTTTCCAGACTAGTGCAGTAAAGTTTTATTTTTACATTAAATATTGTACGGAAAATGTCTATTTTTTTATATATATAATTTAAATATGTTATTAAAAATTTTATGGATTTATTATTAATATATTTAGTTTAAATATTATCATATTATTAATATAGTTTTAAAATATTACTTCATATAATTTTCCATTTTTTCAATACATTAAATATATATTAATATACATTGATGGTCATAAATAAATACATATAATAAATAATATAAGCACACATACAATATATAGTTAGTCTAACTAATACAAAAACAGTGCAACAAAACAAAACTAACTGAACAAAAAAACAGAACACTATCATTACCGGTAAAACAATTGCAGAAAGACAATCACACACTTGACGTTGGCTGTCAAGTTAAACTAACTCGTCAAGTTAGTTAGTTATCTAACTAAAACGACAGAAGCGAGAAAAAATAACTCAGTCGAAATCCTAACTTTAAATTTAGAGAATTTTATTCATTTTTAGAGTTCCCCGCACTTCGTTTACGAGACGAAATCTGCCGATGGTAAGCGATCTAAGTGCTATGTAACACGACGGCAACCACGGGTAAACTGACAGACGCCGAGCGTCGGGACGACCGGCAATTGTTCGCGCATGGAAACCAACGCACACCGCGATGAGAGAGACAAAAGATGGAATTTTAGAAGGAGGGGATTGAAAAAGGGTAGATGGAAGGTGTGATTTAATAAGCACAGAACATAACCAAAAAAATCTGTTGTGGTCGGCACAATACCTCTCGCCATTTCCATTTTATGTTATACAGAGTGTCTCTCAAATAGGGGACATGGCTAAACCATAGATTTCTGAGGCTAAAATAAGACGATTTAAGTAAACTTGCTTCTACCGGAAAGTGTACCCTTTAGACAGAATTCTGCTTCAAAGTTCTTCGAAAAAAAAATTAATTTTGCTTATAATAACAGAACGCTTTATATGATTTGGATGAAATTTTGGATGATAATTCACATGGTTATAAGTCATATTTTAAGGTAATACTTGTTATTATTAATGAACCACTAGTGCATTAAACTAAGGTGTCCCAACATTTATTAGACCGTAACTTTTAATGGCCACGCCGATAACATAAAATTATTTTTTTTTTAGAAAGATACATTTAATAGTAAACTTTTCAATCTCTGATTAATTTGTGATATCTGTTTCGGTTCAGACAGAAAAAATAAAACCTGAGTGACTGCAAAGTGAATTTTTTTAAAATAAATTTAATCTAGCAGTCTGTCCAAATGCCAAACATCTAATTTTTAATGATTATATTTAACATGTCTTCTGCAAACATACAATTCTAATTATATTTATTTTTCATTGTAAGAGAAAGTTTCTAAATGTCAGAGATTCTTCCAATTCAATAACAAGATTGGCGGTATTTCTGATGGATTTATGGACCTATAATTATAATTGTTCTCGTCAAGTATAATATTTGTTGTAACCATATTCAGTTATTGTTGTAATCAAGTACCTATAATCAGTTGTTACCAAGTTTAGTTATTGTTGTAATCAAGTACCTATAATCTTTGTTGTAATTAACTTTTGTCATTGCTGTTACACTTTTACCTCCCGCTTCCCTTGGTAAAAGAGGTATAGGGATCGTGCTAAAAATCACATATCGAGATTTTAGCAAATGACCACGTTTTAAGGTCCCTAGAATCCAATTTTAACATTTTCACGATGATGTCTGTATGTGTGTATGTGTATGAATTTTGTTGACGCTGTAACTCAAATACTATCATTCAGAAAATTCTGAAACCTTGTATTTCTACCCTATTGTAATATGAAAAGATACCATTAGATTTTGGTGTAAATCGGATAACCGGAAATGGCACTTTATCTGAAGCTCATAATGGTTTTTCTTCAAAAAATACCATTAAATGCCATTTTTTCGCATTTTGTCATTATGAAAATTAAAGATTATTGCATTTTCTACAGGTATAGATTAATACTTTTTCAATATATTTTACAGATAAATTTAAAAATCAATTTTTCTTATAAATCCCTATTCCTAAGATAAACACAATTCCTTTGTTACACAGTGCATATTTCAAATGAATGTAGGATTGCCTATTTCTAAACTTTAAGGCGGGAACTTACAAAATGGGGTATAAGAATTTATAACATGCAATATTATAAAATTATAGTTATTTATAAACTAAAATGTGCTGAAGTTAATAATATAAAAGTAACCTAACATTTTGTTTTTTTGTTCATAAGAATTTTTATACCGTGAATATTTTTACCGTGAAACATTGGATTTGTCATATCCATGGTTACGACTTGACATTTGATTGACAGCAATGTATTTGCCTGTCCCATTTAATATGAAACATAAGGAACGAATTTGACATTTGACAAGACGTCAATAGAGGTTAATTTTGTTTAAATAATTATACCTGCTTTCTAAATTAAATTTAGTTGTAGAGAAAATATTGTGTGCACCTTAAAAAATACTCACGATATGACTAAATATTAAAAGATATTGTTCTTTAAAGAGCTTCAAATTAGAAAATATCACCAAATATCCATTAGATATTTTACAATTAATTATTGAAATTTGTATATTTTGAAGAAGTCACGTGATCTGAAACAGAATGTGACGTCAGAGTACGTACAATTTAACATGTGACAAATCGCCTATTTTTATTTATATAAATAACGTAAATTGTTTTCCTATTGGCTACGAATGACATGTTGTATGTACTGAGACATCACAGGAGTGGGGGGTTGTTTTTCATGACTATTGCTGGGGCCAATCTTTTTATTTGATTATTTATGAAAATAACACTAAATTATTATTATTTTTATTATTACTATGAAAAATATTGCATAAACTTTCATTTAAAATATTTTTAAAATATGTAAAACCGGCTCTCAGAAAGAAAAAACTAAAATAAATTTCTTAAAAAACAAGTAAGTATACTTATTTAAACAAAATCTATTTCAACTCAAAAATATACCATTCCTGTTTCTAAATATAACAAAATTTACATACTGCTCTGAAGATATTTTCGTTCGTTACAAAAATAAACATTTTTAGTAGCTCTGGTACATGTAAAATATGTTTCACATATCACTTATATATTTACATATTTTAACATTTAAAAATAAAAAAAATAAATGAAACAATAATAATAAGCTTACTTTTTTACGCAGGATTCGGAAATGTTGTTGCTGGGCGGCCATCTTGGACCAACTGTAAACAAAGATATTGTTTATTTATTAAATAAAATAAATACAAAAACTTGTCTGGTAGTATGAACAACGGATTAAGGGAGATTAGGGAGCAGTTGCCGAGCATTATTTTTTCTCTATCAATCGTTTATGGATAATTTTAGAGAAAAATAGTTCAAATATTAGTTATAGAAAAATTCATTGTACGTATCTTTTATTTGAAGTATTTTTCTCCAAAATAATCCATAAACGATTGACAGAGAAACAACAATGCTAGTCAACTGCTCGCTAATCTCGTTAAATCAATTGGTCACACTAATACCCGAGACACACTACGAAAATTAATTATCATTAACGGTTAGTTATAGTACCACAAAAAACAAAATATAATTTTGTCTAATTATAATTAAATAAGGCAATATGTCTAATAATTTAGTATAATTTACAAATCTTAATTTAGCATTTTAACTAATCCGAAATAGATAATAAATATTTTGTAAAAAATCGTTAATTTAAATATGTAAATAGTTTTTTAATTACTTATTTTATTTAATTTTTCTATATTTTGGCTTCATTAGTTTTCTCCTACAATAGGGGATTACACCATTTTTTTTTTTTTTATATAATTTCATCTGAAAATATTAGGAAAACTAAGACTATTGATGAAAATACGGTAAAAAAAATCCTATTAATAAGCGAGTTATAGTCTCCCGAATTTTGAAAAGATTGAAGTGACGTCACATTTATGTGTTTTTATATCAAACTGTTTTCATCATGGACCTAAATGTTCTTGAAATATATGCTATTTTAAGTTATATTTATATAAAAATAAATGAATATTATAACACTGTATAAGTCTACGTACTTTATAATTACAGGTGTATTTAAATTATTAAGTTTAATGCAAGAAATTTATGTTAAAATAAAAACTGTTTGAAAACTGCAGTACAGGAATGTTAGCCCCTCCTTTCGAATTTGAATTTCTTAACTTCCATTGGTAGTAATCCCCACCTCCTAACACGCTATTTGCAATGCATGTATAGGCGGTTTCTCGGTCACCAATCAAAATATTTTCATATTAGTGTCGAAGCGCTATAACAAAAAACCCTTTATTTCCGAAATATCTCAATTATACCATTTCATTTTCTTATTAATATTCGTTATTCAGCATATATATATTTTTTTACTATTTTCCTTTAATTCGATTGAGCCGTAATCCCCCATTTCAGTGATTTATTAGGTAAGTAAATAGAAAATTTAAATATATATTTAGAATTTCTTTATATATATATATATATATATATATATATATATATATATATATATATATATTTAGTTCAATACTAACAGTAGTCATTTAATCTAATGTTGTATTTAATTTTACTATAATTTATGATTACAAATTTAGAAAATTTAACTAAATCAACTTAGACAATTTAATGAAAACATAGTAGGCTGAAAATTACAGATTTGTTTAGTTAATTCAAATACAATTTAGATGTTTTTTTTTTTCTGTGTATGCGCACGTGAAGTTGAGACTGATGACAGATGTCAAAATTACGTCTATTAACAAACCAGAAGCACGTGCTTGCTATAGTCAATATTTTCTGGTTTGTTAATAGACGCCATTTTGACATCTGACAACAGTCTCTACTTCACGGGCCCATACTATAACTAACCGTTAATGGTCATTAATTTTTTTACTGTGTCTAGGGTATTACGGTCTGCTTAATACAGTGTGTTAAAAAAAATCTGCAATGAAACATCCCCCACCTCTTTGTTCATAGTTCGTTTTTAAAACACTATTTTCATGTATTTTCTTTAAATATAAATATACAGAGTTACCTATAAATAGTGCAACATGTTTTAACAGTTTATTGGGAGGTCATTTTGATTAAAAAGTCATATAAACCTTTAAATACAGTTAATACACGATACATTAGTTTTGCAGTAATTTAAACTATTCTAATTTAGCAAATACTTATGTTCTAAATTAGACATTTATACTCTTTAAAATGTTTAAAACCTTTAACTTTCATATAAAATATTCATATATTTTTCACGTATAATTAATACTACCAGTGATAAAAAAAAACTCAACAAAATGTAGTTGACGTACAAATTATGCATATAACGTTGACGTTCCAATATGAAATTACGAAATGACGTCACGATCATGACCTATTGACTCAACTATAAATATCATTCAACCTTGTACCACAGATGGCGTTACTTGTACTGACAGCTTTCAAGTAGAAAGTAATGTTTGTATTCGTTACAGTTTGAATTTATAACTGAAATTTTGTAGGAAATCGGGGAAAATTAGTAAAAATAGGAAGATATTTTGCTAAACATGGATACTACTGTACGTAGAAATATCTTATGTTGAGATTTAAGTAGTTTTAATGTATATTTTTGTTGCAGATGGATCGTTTGAGCATGTTTTTTGAAGAAAAGCGGCTAGAAAGTTACAAAAAGTGGCCTTTTTCAGACAAAGATGTTTGTAATATTACAAAAGTAAGTTAAATACATCAATTTATCCAATAATTCAACACATATTTTGATGATATACGTGATTTCCATACATTGTTTGGTTATGTTTCGTTTTACGAATGTAATTCATCATTATTTCAACAATTACTGTAACAAACTCATAAATAAACTATTTTTTATGATTACAGCTTGCAGAAGCGGGTTTCTTTTGGGTAGGAACACTAGAAGAACCAGACGTAGCTCAATGTTTTGTCTGCAATAAGTCTTTAGATGGTTGGGAATCGTCCGATGACCCATGGATGGAACACAAAAAACATTCTCCAAACTGCATCTTTGTTACGTTTGGTAAAAAAGAAAACGATTTGACTTTTGAGCAATTCCATGAAATTTGGCGAACGATGGCTAAAAATTTAGTCAACATTTCTCTCAACGAAGGGAAGAAGAAGATAAAAGAGCAGGCTGATAGTATAAGAGAGGAGTTGCTTAGTTTTATTAAGAATGGTAGAGAAATAAAATAAGTTTTTGTGTATTTTTAAAAAAGTATGATTTGAAATGTATTACTGTACATCATTTTTTGTATTAAAGTATATATTTGTATAATAGTTGGATGAAAATATAGTTTTTATACCCAGAAATACATAATTTAATTGTTAAGTTTAAAAGAGTTAGTAGTTTTTATATATTCTTACTAAATAAATGCAAAATAGAACGAAAGGAAACCAAATTTATAATGTCACACAAAAACCACGTGCATCTGTTTAAAAACAAAAGATATGTCAAATGATTTAGGCTGCCAGTGACAATCAAAACGGACTATTTATATAAATTGAGGATTCCGTTATTTTTACATTCCGTCACCTTTAAGTAACGAAGGTATTGTCTTTGGTCAAAAAATTCGATGGTGAGTTTTTAATGAATAAGTTTTGGGGCCGTACAATACGATTTTACTAAATTTACGATGATGTCTGTATGTGTGTGTGTGACAATTTTTTCTCCGACGTAAACTCCAAAACTACAATTCTAAAAATTATGAATATTTATTATTCCTCTTCTTTACATCCATATGAAGACCTGAAAGTTCCCATATATGAAGTTCTTAACAGTTTTTCTTGAAAAACGCAGTTAAATATCATTTTTTGACATTTTATGTGATTATCAATATGAAAGAATATCTTATTCACTATACGGTTTGATTATACATTTTCCTTCAAATTCAATAGATATAGGGTTAAAGAATTATAAAGAGATTAACTTTCAAAAATCAACAAGCTTTTTTATAATCATGAACAGGTGATATATTCAAAAAAATTCTAATTGACAGATGTCAGTGTCAAGTGTAAAACACAAGATGGAAAGTATAGGATCAGAAAGTGATATGTCATAATGTTCCTCGTAAGTGATTGCACTTGCAGCCTCGCCTCAGGATTGGAACTTTCAATGCCAGGAGTACGAAAAAGGCTAAAGAGAAGATGGAAGGACTGTGTAGCAGAAGATTGGAGAGAGGACGAAATGTGTGTGGATAGGAATGAATAGAAGAGAAGTGTAAGACATAGCGACCCTTAATAAAATAGGGAAAAGCTGAAGAAGGAGGATGCGTCAAGTGCAATTTACATAATGTACGTTCGTGTTATAATTTTATTGGATTTATAGAATCTTTTCAAAGGAACTTTCGGTATGGAATTTGTAAAAAAATAGTGGGTTCGTGTTACAATTTTACATAATATATAGAATCTTTTCCCAGGAACTTTTGGTCAAAAGAGTAATTCCTATTAATAAGCGAGTTATGGTCCACCGAAATTTTCATATCAACTGTGCTCTTCCATTCGCACGTAGTAAACTTCTTACAACTCTTGCAATGTAATTTACTATTAAATAAAGATTCATCACTAAAGAAATTGTGAAGGACCCATTATACAATGTGTAGTAGTTTATCGTCAAATATAATCATCCATTATTCTAAAATTATGGAACAATCTAAGATAATACTTATTTATCTCAAACAAGATAAAAAAAATTATAAATCAATTAATTAGTCCAATAGTTCATATATTGTGAAATAATAACGCAAATATGTTGAAAATATCTTTAATATTATTGCTGTGCTTTTCTTCTGGTAATTATTTAAATATATATATTGAATATTTATCTATTTTTATTTTTTTTTTTAAAGCATTTGCAATAAAAGGAGTCAGATTACTGCATTCAGACAAATATATATATGCAGTAGCTCAACAATTTGTGTATGAATTAGAAGATTATGGAGTGTGCAACACAAAACTGCCTGATATGTTTCAAAATATATCGTAAGTAAAGAATACTTAACAATTTCCTGCTTCCTCAATTATTTTAGGAAAAATAATTTCAAATAAAAGTTGTAGAGTATAAAATTCACCATCTGAATCAATAAGTAAAATTAATAGAGGTCATGAAAATGAAAAAATTAACAAATGTTTAACAGCTGTCCACTTGGGGATGACCATTTTAATAGTGTATTTTCGAAAAAATTACATAGGTCACTAGATATACGCAAAAATATAAATTTTGGAGTTTTTATGGATTTAATTTGTTTCAAATAGCAAAAATGTAACAATAGGGTACTATACCATAGTCAAATTTTAACTATCTTAAATAAGAAGACGAAAATATACGTAAATTAATAAGTATTAGTGCAAAAAAATGTTTAAATATTAGCTTTGTTCGATGACATGTACTAGGCCGCCCTAGTGTTAACTTTCTTACACTAACATGTTTTATGAGAAACGGGCAGCTTCTGGCAGGCTGTTCGATGACAAAAATTTTAAGAACTAGTGCTCACGTTTCTGACCTGACTCGCGAGGTGGTGTAGAAAGTGCAAACTAGGAGTGGGGGTAGCTAAATGTTATTCGGTAGACATTTTAATTCTATCCTATCTACATATCTGTTTATTAACCTAAAATTTTACACATTGAGAAATTAAAATAATGGATTCAGATATAGTATATTCTCTTAGTTTTGTTATATAAAGAATTAATTAATATATCTGTCTCTGAATCTGCTGAAGAATCAAGTGATGATTGATGTTCGTCAGAATCGTTTATTAGTTCAAACATTATGCTCTTTAAAACAGACATTTCTGCAGTCACTTCTTTGCAGCTTTATGATATGACTGTGTTTATAAACAACCTAACCTTTTACACCTTTGGCTACGCTTGGCTTGATTACTCACAACTGAGCAAACTTGCCCAAATATACACTAGTGTGTTTTATGAAACCACAAGAATTATACTGTACTAGTGTACACTACACTGCACTGCACTATTCTGCTCTGCACTTCAAGCACTTCTCATCAAACAGAGCTATTGATTAGATCACAAAATACAAGCGATTGAAGTTGATTACTAATTGGGTATGACGCGTTAGGTACTATGAATTTGATTGGTTGCCTGATTTTAAATAGGAGCAGATTCGCGCGTCTGCTGCGGTCACCTTTAAAACATGAAATGTCACGTTGATGTATAACCTAACAAAAAAATTAACAATTTTGTGTTTGATGAATTTGTTTAATTATAATATCGCGTTTGCACTAACATTCTTATTTCACCCTATTCTTACAGAAAAAAAATCTTCAATTTTACGCACTATCATAGATAAAATAATTTAAACGTCAACTTTCATTTGTTACTTAAAGTTTCGATTAACGAACAAATTATTTTTTTACAGAATCGTAAACTTCTTTGGAATGAATGTTATTGGTGATATTACGTATACCAATGGATTCCTCAACACTTTTCAAGAAGTTGGAATAAAAACAAATGTTCAAGAAGCAACGATCAACGACATAGAAAATACAGCGTATATGTATGTTGATTTAGTAATAACATCCTTGATGATATTTTACGACTACCACGCTTCTTTGAGTGAAGGCGAATTTTCGGGAACGGTTGCTATACCCAAAACAAATATAGTAATCCAATTACAGGTAAGTGAAATAAATTTCGATTTTTCAGTGGCACAAAACGACCCGAGTGGTGCACTCTCCACAGAACAGATAAACTAATATTGGACCCATATTGATTAAGCTTTTTTTTTTACTCATTTTGGTCAGTACTGGGCGTGTTTCTTCGGACAGTGATTCGTGATAAAATTGAACAAAGTGAACATGATCAAAAAGAAAATTGTTTCTTCGTTCGTTATTCGTTATCCCTACTCTTTCATTTTGTGATCACAACAAACTATTCCCCTTTCCCTTCTGAATCGGTCTTTTCGCATGATCACTGTGATTGAAATAACAAAAGATTTGAAAATGGCGGAAAAAGCAAGCAATGAAGTATTGGAATGTGCAAATTTATGTCTACATCAGAATCATCCGAACTACTAGAACTTGAGTCAGTAGATTCTTCATTCATTATTGGTTTCGATTTTTCTAATATTAGATTCTGTAGGTACAAAAAAAAGTAAGAGAAACTTGTTTTCATATTTACTTCACATTCCGTACCAAAAATATTATTTCTGCTTCAGCACAATACATCTTTAAACTATTTTCGATTTGGGTATTACTTCAATCAAAATAGCTGATTTTATCATTTGAGTTTGTCGCTAGTTCGTTCAACGTTGTGTAGGTTTCGCGTTGACCGTGTTCATTTTGTTGTTTCTTTGGAATTAAATTTAATCATGATTCGAAGGAATCATTATTGAACAAATCATTATTTAGAAAATCATAATCACAGTCCGAAGAAACACGCCTATTATATACCCTCATAATTTATAACATTTTTTAACACCCTGTACAGTATGTCCCCGGATTGAGTTTACAAGATGAAAAAATTTTTTATTTTTGATTTTACGAAAAAATGCCAAGGGAAGAAAAATTTTTGCTTGAAATAAAACGCATGTTTCAGTTATTAAAACTTTTAATTAATGTAAGGTTCTTTGATTATAACGTTTTTTTCGTATTTTGTCCTCCAAATAATACAGTTATTACATTGAATCTAACATGATTTTAGTTAGCTTTGAAATATTGACAAATGATTATTAATTCTAATTTCAGATAAAAAAGAGTTAATTAAATACACTACAAGTATTTTGATTTTCGCCGTTTCTTTTAAATTAGTTAAAATTTTGTGAGAGTGATTTAAAATTTTTTAATTCACTTGTGAAAAAAGTGTTACTTATAGTTGTTGCTATGGAGTTAATAATGGCAGTTTAAAACGTCAAAATTGAATAAAATAATTTAAACGTCAACTGTCATTCGTTAGTCATTTTATACAAATATTCCATCATCATTACCGGTATCTGTGTACAAAGCAGATTGGCACACCCAGAAATGGGTAATAAGCCATGATTTATTATTATTGTTTTACATTGTAGGTGAAAAAAGATTTCAAAAAGCCAGAAGTTCTAATTCATAATGTAGTACTCGATGCAAATTCTAATGCAGCTATTGCTACAGTATGGGATTATATTCCTTCTAATAAGTATACTGAAGTTATCAATAAAAATGTAAGTATTAATCGTAATAATGAACCGGTTTAACAAAAATAATAATTTGTTGTTATTTTCGTAAATAAATAAAAAGATTGGCGCCAGAAATAGTCATGAAAAGCAACCCCCCGAAAACAGTTTACGTTATTTATATAAATAAAAGTAGGCTATAGTTTATCACATGTTAAATTGTATGTACTCTGACGTCACATTCTGATTCAGACACGTGACTTTTACAAAATATTACACAAATTTCAATATTTAATAGGCCTATAAACCATAATAAAAAATAATAAAATGTACACTTTAACTTTAAAGTACTACTCAATATATACCGATTAAGATAAAAAAAAACATTATTTTTAATAAGTACTTTGCGAGATATTTGAATTTATTTCCAGGGATACAGATGACGTCACACTATTGGTATCTTTCTCGCGCAGCCTACTACAGAAACTGGTGTTAGAAAGATAGCTATAGGTTTCTTTAAAAATTAAATGCAGCTATACAAAAAACAATTATGACTTTTTGATACCACGAATTGCTTCAAAATTAAACGAACTTTCATTTAAAAATATTATTTCTACAGTCACTATAGAAAGTAGCCATTTGCGCTCTCTTTTGTCAACGCAAAATGTCACTTTGCCGCTCATGCGCGACAAAGTAGAAAAAACGCTCGCTGTCCAAATTTCTAAGTATACAATGTTGAAAAATGTCACTTGTCTATATTCTTAATGAAAATGTTTAGTTAGGAACTAATGACACTGTAATTACACATTTATCACGTTCACAAGTCAATTTGACATATGTTCTGTCGGTATTTAACATAACCTAACAAAATGCCACACTGCTGTGAAAATGAAATAGGGCATTCATTTACAAAAACTAAAGTATAAAATGCTTAGATTAGATTGAATAAAAACTCAAGAAGAATGGAAAATAACGATAAAATAAAATTAAATATAAAATAAATTGTGTGAACAGTTATGTTTAGTAATAGGAATGATTGTACACAGATGGCGGTAGGATAGTTGCGAGTCGTACTGACATCTGATCTCTAGTTAACTATTTATTTAATAATAAAGTTATTAGTTATTTCGTTACTTAAATAATTGCGAGAAGTCAGTCAATGCACATACATGTCTATATAATCAAAAATTCCTTGAAATATTTGTTAATTTTTTCAGTGTGACAGGCGTGACAACTAACCATACATTTTGCTACAAAAACTCATCAAATCATCACAAATCCTTGCTTCCACGTTCTAATTTTGTTTTTTTTTTTTATGGAATAGATGGCTAATGTAACGATATAATCATTTAAAAGCCTTTTTAAGTTTAAACCGTATCTTTTGTATTAGCCAATCGTTCTTTATTGAGTAGTACTGTAAGTACAAAGTGCACATTTTATTATTTTTTTTTATGGTGGAGGACCCCATTGTGGTGACTGTAGAAAAAATTTTGTTTGTGTTTCGAGCGCAAATGGACATTGTCGATTTCGAGAGAATGCCGCGCTCCTTCGTCGCGCGGCAACAACCTCTCAATCGACAATGTCGCATTTTGCGCTCTTAATACACAAATAGCTATTAAAAATTGGTTTATGGGCCCATTATAAACTATCTGATGGATATTTCGTGATATTTTCAAATTTGATGCTCTTTAAGGGACAAATATCTTTTGAAATTTAGTACTTAAGAGACATAAAAATTCTTGTAACACCCCTTTCGCACCCCGGCGAGAATAGTGACACAAGTCAAAATTTAGAAATTCTAAGTTCATCTGATAAAATTAGTCAAAGTCAAAAATATTCTTTTAATAATCAGGAATAGTGACATACATCAAGATTATATTTTTCGAGAGATGGAGCTAATGTCGTTTCATTTCGAGCTAATGTAAGTTACTTTACTTCTTTAATTTAAGTTCTACGCAAAACTATTTTTTGGACTTGTGTCACTCTTCTCGCCGGGGTGCGATATGATAATATAATAAAATATATTACAGATAATGCTGAATTTAAAGGACGATGAATTCAAGAAACAAATTGAAGAATTTTGGACGAAAATTTTAGGGAAAGCAATTAAGAAGTTGCCATTTCCTCAAATGTGTTACAATTGTTAATCATTGTATGGATTTTTATTAATAAACATCCGTTTTTACCTATTTTATTATCATCTATTTGCATAATATCTTTAAACAAGTAATTAATGTAATTTAAAATAATTCAGAATTTGCACATCAAGATAAACTTAACAAATGGTTATTGTTTTAATATTAAAATTATTTAAATTAGTCGAAAAAAGTGCAAAATTCTGAATTTGTGCCATATAAAAGAAAATGTAATCATATATGGAACAATATATCGTAAGAATAACACAGTTTAAACATTTTATAAAAATAGTTCAGTGTATCACATTTTCTAAAATGAGTACCACGTATTATATCTTAAAAAGTATTGTACTTATTTTAATTTTATTGAAAACAGGTAAATATATTTTAAATTATTTGTTTAAAAAAAGCGTTTTGCCTAAATATATGAATTGAGGGTTCTTACTAACCCACATTGAGTCAATATATTGATTTATTATTATTTTAGTTTCATCATACGAAAAATTACAATATAATACAGCTCCCGAGATATTACGGCGTATATACTTTTTATTTCACAAGGGGTACGTACATTTAATAGCCATAGGATGTTTTGCTACATATAACCGAGTATGGGATGATAATAAATTAATAGTTATTAATATGAATAAAAAGTAGGTATAGCTTTTTTCACGAATAGGAAAGTAGAAGTGCTCGTCAAATCCTATAAGTGCAATAGAAACTTTTTACTCTAGTTGCATTCAAATTTGTTTTTCTACGTCTACAATAAAAGTGTGAAAAAAGTGCCATAGCATTTTTGCACCCGCTTGCGTTAAAAAAGTGCACTTTTTGCATGCTTTTATTGTGTCAAAAAAGACATACTTTATAAATCTATTTTAATAACAAAAAAGTGTACTTTTTAACAGACGTAAAAAAAACGTGTAAATAAAATAAAAACACCTGGGCTGGTTTATGATGAATTTAATTTACGAATTTACAACTTATAATTTAGATTTTAAAATATAAACTCACTTAAAACGCATACGATGGTTTATAAACGATTTACAAATTTAGAAATTTGAAATTCAGATTTGGAATATAACTATATTTTATATTACTAAAAGTGTATTCCGAAATTGAACCACACTAACCGCGATTACATTTTCAGTAACTGGTTATATTTTCGGAACGCGGTTACTGAAAGCTGGTAACTTTTTTGTAACCACGCTAACCGCGCTAGATCGGCGGTTGTGGTATGGTTACATATTGGCGCAGGACAAATGAGTAGTATTTGTTTCAACAACTATTTTAAATTTGTCAAGTTGAGGTTAGCTGTTAGCTAGTTCGTTTTTTCAGTGCGGTGTCGGTAACATTATAACCGCGGTTAAACCGTAACCATTTCGACCAATCACAAAAGAGAACTGTTAAACTTGACGATAACGTATGACTTTTCTTTATCCGTCAGCTGTCTTTTCTGTTTTGAAGATGGATTCACAAGAACAAATGCAAATGAATGGGGAAGTTTAGCGATTTTTTTTTTTTATTCTTTTATTCCATGGGAAATGACTTGAAAAATGATGTAACATGTTTTATTTTTTTCAAAAATGACCAGATTTTCCGGAAAAGCCGATTTTAAGCTGAGATGACGTCGGTAGAGGCTTGGTACAACGCATGTCTTTTATACACTGACGCACGCGGTTGCGGTTACCAGTCACTTGAGACTGAGGTGTTGTTCGACCTACGTTCAAGTGGTTCGCTTTCACCGTTCTGTCTGAGTTTGCGCATAACTGACTTGTGACGTACTTAGAGTTTACCCAAAAAATATTAATTATAAATAAATGGAGCAATAATTTTAATTTTTAATTTCAATTTCAGCAGTCATTTGTGTTATATTTGTTAGAAAATAGTATGTTATGCAGAATTTTTACCATGCTAAACTTCCCCATTGTACAAAAATAAAAACGTTTGCATAATTTCGTTGCAACGAGGGATAGCAAGGAATTAATTAAATACATGCACACTCATACGAGTATATTTGAAGAATTGTTCATGATCTTGTTATTTCATTTTCAAAAACAAAGTATGATACTGCCCGTTGACAAATCAATGTGTTCATAGGCCCAACCTCAACCTAACAGACCATCTACATTTTTTAAGTTTGTGTTTGTTTTATTTTTTTATTGTACAAATCAACAATAGTAAAAAAATCCTGATATTATTAAAAAATTATCTTGTTCATTTAACAAATTCATGGCTATGAAAATAAAATTGTAACCTTAAATCTCAACTGAACGTTAAATGTCAAGCAGAGACAAGTCACGTGATAAGTACTGATTGGTCAGATCCAGAATTTCAAAATCGAACATATACCAGAGAGAAAATTGCAAATTTTAATTCAAAATGTATAAATATATCATCACGGCATATTAGGCATTTCTGAGTGTGCCAATCTGCGTTGTACCCAGATTTCAGTAATGGTAATGACATATTAGTACCGTGCGGGCGTTTACCAGGCGTCACCTCACGGGCACTCATTGCTGGCGTGGAGAGTGAACCACAGGGGTCACTTTTGTGCCATTTAAAATTCGAAATATTTGGCGTCGGTCGGGATCGAACCCGGTTCCCCTGTAGTGGTAGCACGCACTTTAGAATTCTATAAAAAAAGGCATTTGTTTTCGCTTTTCGCCGCGAAGCGAAAATTTGGTAGCATGCGTTTATCAAAATATTCGCCTGCAAGCGTACGACTCGAGGCGAAAGTGTCAAAGTAACGTCATTATTTTGCCACAATTCTATTCAAAGCCAATTTATATATAATTTATACATTTATTATGTACAACTGTCATAATATTTTTTATTTTAATAGTATAAAATCCAATAATTTCCGAATCAAAAAATGGATATAGAATTCTAAAGTGCATGCTACCAAGATTCGTAAAAGTAAAATCGTATTCGCCTGCTTTCTATAATATAATTCTAAAGTGCGTGCTACCATTACAGGTTCTCGATCAGACACTCAGGCACGCGGCCACGGGACCCCATAATTTCAAAATGTAAATTCATAAATTAAATTCATCTTGAACAGCCCTTTTTAAAATAAAACAAAAGGTATAATATTTCTTAATTTTGCAGTCCAACAGTGAATGATTTTATAAAAATACCATATGAAGATGCATTATCCATTTCGGAAATTTCTGAATTTGATTCAAATAAAGAAACTGTTTTTTATTTGCATGGATGGACAGAGACACCCTCAGAAAGTGAAGAAAGTGTTGATACTATAACAAAAGGTAAATAAATACGATATACTTATGCCCATATTCATAAACACTCTTAAACGGTTCGTTATAATATTTATCAGAAGTAATATCACAAGACCTCCTGATTTGATCAAACTGTGATTTTGACGTTTTTGAATGACTTTTTTTATACAGTAGTGGAATTATCAGTATAATACTGTTCCCATTGGTTGAATTTTCAAGTGTTTTGCATCATGATTGGTTAAAAACTAGTCGTTGGAATTTATCCAATAAAAACATCCGACAATGAAAAAAAATCAAAATTTTATTTGTTATGTTTGATTCTATTTGTCAAAAATTATAACGAGCCGTTTTGAAACTTTACGAGTGTTTATGAAAATGTTCATTAGAATGAATTTGCCGAGGTATTCATATTCGTATAAAATTATGATGCATTTCAGCGTTTCTAGCTAAGAATTCTGTGAATTTGGTCGTCGTAGACTACTCTGATCTTGTAAAAGGCGATGGACTACATAATTACTTGATGGCAGTTCGAAATATTTCAGATATCGGTATTGTATATTATTGTTTACATTATTTTGAAAGAAGTATGTGACATATTTATTTATTTATTTATAGCCCAATCTTTGGGATACGTTTTGAAAAATTACATACCAAATATACAACCAGTAGAAAAAGTTCATTTGATTGGACATAGTTTAGGATGTCAAGTAATGTCCAAAACTGCTATTGCTTTTGGTAAAGGACAATTAAAATGGCTGACAGGTACGACTTAATATAAAAATATATTTTTATATTCTCATATTTTAAGTAGCACATCTCAAAAGATGGGTTCGTGTTTACACAAATGAAAAAGCTGGTTAATTCTTAGGCTGTGTCCGATGTTGCACTTTTATCACCCTAATATCTAAATCCTAAATTTATATGCCCTAAATCTAGTGATTATTTAGGATATTAGGAATTAGATTTTAGGATTTTGCAGGAGCACACTAATACCCGAGAGCCGAGACAGACGACAAAAATTAATGATCATTAACGGTTCGTTAGATATAGTATACGCACGTGAACTTGATACTATTGACACATGCAAAATTGCGTCTATTAATAAACCAGAAAATATTGACTGTATGAGTACAATACAATAAGTAGTACGAGCTTACTACATTCAATATTTTCTGGTTTGTTAATAGATACAATTTTAACATCTGTCAATAGTCTCAAGTTCACATGCGCATACTATATCTAACCGTTAATGAACATTAATTTTTGTCGTCTGTCTCGGCTATAAGCCTTGAAATTGACGCGCACTAATTAACTAAATCATGTTCATTGCTATAATTACTACAAAATGTCAAATTTACTGTCAAAGAATAGCTTTTTAGCTTTTATTTTATGAAATATAATATATACGTTTCATCTCAAGCATCAAATTGAATCGAATTGTATAATTCATTTTTGTTGTTTTAAAGTGTTGCCATACAAACCAATGGATATCACTAGTGTGCCATTCGGAGTTGTATTTATGTGAAGAAGACCTAAATCCTAAATACTAAATGCCAAAATACGACATCAGACATAACCTAAATGTTAATATTATACAGTGCGTTCAGAAAAAAACCTAATACGGAGTAGGCTATAAACACAGAAACAAATGTCTGATCATTATTTATTTTAAAAGTCAAGTTGTTAAAATTGATCGTGAAATGTAATTTTAAGGAGAAAGGATAATAGAGAAGGGTACAGAATATTACCAGTCAACGTTTTCTAATTTATTTCATTTCTAAAATAAGGATTCAAGAAGAAAAGCTTTGATTTCTTTAGATAACTTTCAAATTGACATACTTTTTTTTCCATAACCTATTCATAAAGCTATAGATCAATCCAGAACAAATGAATTTCATGAGGGGCAGCTGTCAAAAATAAATTTCATACATAATTTACTCAATTATGGAGCCATGGAAAAATTTATGGTTTAATTTTATAAATGAATTGTATCAAAATCAAAATTTCTCGATATTTATCATAAAATATATAATAATTAAATAATATTTAAAAATATTCAAAAGTGAGGTTAAAATCACTCATGTGGAGGGCAGGTGACGTCATTCTGGAATGGTCTATTCTTTGACAATAACTTTGACGTTTTGCGCAAATTATAGCAACGAACGCAATTTATATAAACAGCGCGCGTCAACTTCAAGGCATAGTGTGCTCCTGCAAAACTCTAAAATCTAATTCCTAAAATTCTAAATAATCACTTGATTTAGGGCATATAAATTTAGGATTTAGATATTAGGGTGATAAAAGTGCAACATGGGATACAGCCTAAGTCAATTCTTAACTGGATTAGAGACCAGAAATGATTCCATTTTTAGCCTTGGATCCTGCAGGTCCGTTATTTAACATTCCAATGATAGACCATCTTTCAAAAGATGATGCACAGTTTGTAGATGTTATTCATACCGACAGCTGGGGATACGGAGATGGTAGATCTATTGGTCATATCGATTTTTTCCCAAATATGGGTGCAAGAATTCAACCTTATTGCAAAACCAGTCAGTATGGTAAGCAAAAAAAAATATGAGTGAAATTGAATGTTCTCGCCGGTTACTCATTCGATTTATTTATTTTATTTTTTCTAAAAGTTTTTCCCAGTCACATTATTAGTCAGTAAAAATTTGGAAAATTAATAATACATATTATATTGCAAACAATTTATTAATAGTTATAATAGTTATTTACATTCGAGTGCGTGTAAGTTGTATTTTACAGAGCGATAGCTTTGTTTAAGGCACGAGCCCTTAAGGCGAGTGCCTTATTAGCTGGAACTCTATAAAATACTTCACGCACGAGAATTGTATCAAACTTTTTAGCCGACGATAAGGTAAATCATTTTTTTGCCCTCCTGAAGTGTAATGGGAACTTTACAATTGTATACACAGCAAGTGTAACCTACATTTTACGTTTACTGTGTTGTAACTTGTCTAACTATGCGGTAAAATAATCAAAATACATTAGACGTTTATGGGCATTTAGAAAAGAAATAATCTTTACTACAATAAAATTCATGTAAAAAAGTACTACCTACGTAAGTTATTTTTTTACTTTAACATTTCCTATATTTAAAACTAATTTATATAAACCAAAATCACGGCAGCGACATCTGTCATTATTATAAAAATCCGCCGTTACCGACATAGTCACCGATCGATATACATGTCAAATACGCGAGGCCAACATTGCTGAAATGTCAAATAACGACACCTACCTATTATTTATTACGATGAAAACATGAGCAAATAAATATATTATCAGTCATAAACAACGTCTATTATTACAAATAAATTTTCGTTGGAAGGACTCTAATGAAGGTAAGTAAAATCATATTTGGAAATTGATTTAACCCCAGTATTTTAAACTAACCCTTTTCAGAAGTACAACCTATCTCATTATAAAAAGTGATTTTCATTATCGTCGGCCAAAAACTTTGATACAATTCTCGTGCGTGAAGCCGTCGCGCTGTAAAATACAACTTACACGCACTCGAATGTAAATAACTATTTTAGTGAGATAGGTTGTACTTCTGGAAAGGAATAGTTTAAAATAATGGAGTTAAGTCAATTTCCAAATTTGATTTTACTTACCTTCATTAGAGTACTTCTTCTAGCGAAAATGTATTTGTAATAATAGACGTTGTTTATGACTGATAATATATTTATTTGCTTATGTTTTCTTTGTAATAAATAATAGGTAGGTGTCGATATTTGACATTTGAGCAGTGTTCGCCTCGCGTATTTGACAGGTATATAAATCGGTGACTATGTCGGTAACGGCGGATTTTTACAATAATGACAGATGTCGCTGGGAAATGTTACAGTAAAAAAATAACTTATGTATAGTAAAGATATTTTTTTTTTCTAAATGCCCATAAACGTCCAGTGTTTTTTTGATTATTTTACCGCATAGTTAGACAAGTTACAACACAGTAAGCGTAATAAGTAGGTTACACTTGCTGTGTATACATTACACTTCAGAAGGACAAAAAAAAATATTTATTATTGACAAAAGTTTTGTTTCATGAATTTAAATTATTTATTTAATGCATGTAAAAACGGTTGACTCTCAAGCGTCATCTGTTACTTTCTCACGTAAAATGAAGTGTTTATATATTTTTAGAATTTTGCAGTCATCATATGTCTTGGAGATATTACGCAGAGTCTATATTAAATGAAACTAGTTTTCCGGCTAAAAAATGTGACTTGCATTTTTATTGCACACGTTATAATATGAACTGGTGCTGTAAACAAGATTCTATTACCACTTACATGGGATACGGCGTGGATAAAAAATTAAGAGGAGATTTTTATTTAAAAACAGACATCAAGTCACCTTATGGTTTAGGAAAAAATGGATTTTATGTATAAATAATAAAATGCATGTAATGTATTTAATAAAGAATTATTCATGAACAGAAAGTGATCCTAACACCTCACTCACAGCTCCGAAAATAAAAATAAAATTATACATAAATATAATAATAACGATATAAAAAATAGATTCTTATGAAAGTGTTCACAGCTCTCGAAAATAAAATTAAACATGGCAAACACAAGGATTTGCAAATGTTAAATATTAAAATTGTTTGTTTACGTCTTAGTTACCAGGGCGAAAAATTGAACATTACGCCCACTGGGCTTTTGCCAGTTTTACTGTCCGTCGGGCTGTAAAAAATCCAAAACGCCCGGTAATGATACCTATATTTAATTAAACATATGAATTTAAAAAAGTATTTCTTTAATTATTTATAATACAACGACAAAATAAGGTTAACCTGGCCACGTAATATTTTTTACGCACATCTGCTTCAAAATTGTTCGTTTACATTGTAGTTACCATGGCGGAAACTGAAAGATTACACCCTGTGGGCGGTAAAGTAACATATGCGGGCAGTAAAATACAGAAAGAGCCCGCTTACTGGTAAACAAAACATCAAAAATACAATTGGAAATGTAATCAAGACTCTTATTTTTAAAAAATGTTATTATTTCCGCTAAATTTTCAGTAGATTTTATTAGAATTGCTTAAGGAATTACTTCAGAAATTGTCTCAAATCTCCAAGTTTGACATTTAAAAAATATTCTTATAACCAAATAGTTAGCAATGCAACGCATCGCCTTATTGCTTTAAATGTATTTAAAAAATAATTTTAAAACATTTCATTTGATTGCAGTTGTGCGTAAAACGTTGTACATACCTCGGGCTACGCGTCGGGCTTCAAATTTCGTCCGCAGGCGTAAACTTTTTCTTTCGGCCCTCTACATGTAAATAAATATTACAGAAACATAAGCATATACATAATAACTGTCATTTGAGCTGTCAATTTACATTCTGGCAAAAAGATTTCAATTTAAATATTATTTTAAAAAGTTGTCTTAAACAAAGGTTCACATATATGATTGCGTACAGTGCTTTAAAAGGTATGACGTTATTATTGCTTGTTAATTATGAATATATATAATGACAGTTGATGTTTTATTTTCGAAGCTATGAATACCAACTATAAAGTCTTATTTATAATTTTATTTATATTTTTTTATTTTCGTGGCTGTGAATGAGCCTCAACCTTTGCAAATCCTAGTGTTTATGTCTTATGTTTAATTTTATTTTCGAAAGCTTGAATACTTTCATAAGAATCTATTGTTTATATCGTTATTTTTATGTATAATTTTATTTTTAACCTCTCGCTAAAAGAGGTATTGGATTCATGCTAAAATTCACATATCCAGATTTTATTGAATAAGCACGATTTAAGGTCCCTAGAATCCGATAATAACATTTTTAAAATGATGTCTGTGTGTGTGTGTGTGTGTGTGTGTGTGTGTGTGTGTGTGTGTGTGTGTGGATGTGTGGATGTGTGTATGTGTGTGTGTGTGTGTGTGTGTGTGTGTGTGTGTGTGTATGTATGTCTGGATGTTGTAGACACGATTCCTCAAAAACTATAAGACTTAAAAAATATTTAACTGCAGTTTCCTCAATCTGATATTCCTGGGAAGAGCTGAAAAGGTTTTGGTAACAATTGAACAACCGGAAGTAGTGCTTTCTTAGAAAAATTCTTCTAAATATAATTTTTTGGGAGTTTTTTTTATTAAATATTGAAGAACATAAAATTCTCCATCTAATACACTTAAAATTTTTATTATATCTTGTATAGATTTAGAGATAAAGACACTATAATTTATAGAATAAACTAATCGCAGAGGCTAAGGCACTAAGGAAACCAGTTGACAAATTCCAATGTTTATAACATAGTTTGTAAATGACACATATTTGAAATTATAGGTAAAATTGTGGTAAAATGCATATATCCATCAGAAATACCGCTAATCTGGTTAATGAATTGGAACAATCTCTGACATTTAGAAAATTCCTCATACAATGAAAAATAGATAGAATTATATGTGTGCAGAAGACATGTTAAATACAATAAAAAAAAACAATATTTGGGTAAAGTTCTGTAATATTTTGTTATAAAACGACGGTTCGAAAGCGAAGTGCAATACAATACTTATATAGCCTAATATGGAAATGGCGAGAGGTCTTGTGCTGGCCACAACAGATTTTTATTTTCGGAGCTGTGAATAAGGCTGTAAAGTGTTCCTAATGTTTGTATACACCGTTTCCTAGTAACACAGTTACCAGGTGTAAAAGGTATATTTGTTTACATAGATACAAAATCGATGTGACAGTGTCAAACAGAAAGAAGAAAGTGTTTTAAAATATTGTTAAATGAGTGAAAAAGTTGGAAAAAGTGGTTGCTTTCTCTTACAAGGCAAACAGGTATATCAACAAATTAATTTACAATAAGTTACAAGTTAAACTATGGTTATATTTATAAGAAAACTATATTTATTTTACTTGAAAACTCTTTTAAGTATGAATTTTTACGTACTTATATTAATAAAACAAATATAATTTATACAAAATCTACACAAATGATTAGAAATTTCTACCGAGACACACAATGAAAAACATCCTTGCAAAACATAAGAATACATACAGAAAAAATATGCTGAGCTTAGGGATACATTGCCTAATAAAAGTAAAGCCGGTATTATCAATAAAGGCGATGTAACTCAATGTTAAATGGCGGAATATTCGAATAACAAATTCAGTTTTTGTAACTTTAAAATCTATACAGGGTTTTAAAAAATAAGTGTCCCAAATTATGAGGGCATATAGTACTGACCAAAATGAGTAAAAAAAGTTTAATCAACATGGGTCCGATCTTCAATAGTTCCCGAGATAAAAAGCAATGAAAAATGAGTTTTTTCGGTGTTTACCTCTGCTATCTCGAAAATTGTAAGAGTTACGACTTTGATTAAATGAGACATTTTATTTTCCTTTCAGAGGTCATCTTAGATGTGTTTTTGTTTCTCACAAAAAATCGAATAATGGGGTCATGCCAAAAAAAATGTTGCTAATGTTTTTATAAAAATAGAATCTATGACACTTATTATACATATTGCAACATAGAACATCCCAAAATATAATACTTTCCATTCATAATTTACTTAAAAGATATTCGCGCTACGATTTTCTGTGACGTCATGTATCGGCTTCTCACACAACGACACTAGTCACACGTACATGAAGGTCACAATGTCACAAACTTCAAACGCGAAATTAAACGTAAGATCGAGTAAACTAACCAAATATTTACAAAGCTGTCAGAGGAAAAGTGCGCTCTAGTCAATCTTTTTTGTTTCATAAAGATTTATTTATTTCATTAGAGAAATATTATTTTTAATTGCTGGTTTGTGTGCTTGATATGTAATTTAATACATAAAAGTGCAATAATTGTATATTTATAATGATAATAATGATAAATCATGGTGAAGAAGAACTGTGCAGTTCCAACTTGTGGAAACAATTTATTTAAAAAACCCAAAAAAACTATTTATAAACAATCTTAATTTACATTTTGTCCGCCAGGGTGAACTGGAATCGTTCAGATACATGACGTATACGCTCACGTGACCTCATTGAGATTTGAAATTGACCCCTATTTTTAAAAAATTATATCCGCAAAACAATGCACACAAATGGCGTGAGAATATTATTTACATATACTGTGACCGGTAGACTTCCAGGAAAAAAATAAAACAGAAAATGTGGCATGACCCCATTGTACTAAGACAAAAGTTGTGGCGCCCTTGGCCGATATTTACTTTTCAAATAACTTCATAACTATAAGAAAGTGAAAAAAATGTTTCATATAATATGTTATTGTTTTTTTATAGTCTATTTACTGGCATAGACAAAATTTTGTTCGACCACTATCTTAGTCTGTTTTTCTTCGATTCTAATACAAAATGGCGTCTTTCTCGAAAACAGTTGAAGATCGGACCCATGTTGATTAAACTTTTTTTACTCATTTTGGTCAGTACTATATGCCCCCATAATTTGAGACACTTATTTTTTAACACCCTGTATTTTAAACTAGTCGAAAGAAATTTGTAGAAATTCGCACCATTTGCGTAGGTTTTATAATTTGTTTGAAAGTATTGTATATTATTGTTGAAGAATGTTGGAATTTGTTGAAAGAATAAAAGTTTATTTTGGACAAATTTTAGGTAAACTTCAACAAAAGAGACCTTTTTAAGGGTATTAAAAATACTCAAAACTCAATAATGTCACATCGTCCCCTTTCAGCTACTCATAAGGTTTGACTCACTTCATTTTTATGGAATATTCTTATCTATCAAGTGGTTTTAGAAGGAGAAAAACGTTGTTTTTAACCTAAGACGACCATTATCTGCTGATACAATATTTTGTAATGAACTGTACCAGCAAGACTACGAAAATATGAATAGGGACACATATTGCGAAGCTACTAAAGGTAAATATTATTAAAATATATTTTCATAGTACTTCAAAGTATTCGCATTAAAATATAAAGAATACACACTTCTTTTAACAATATTTTAGATCAAAATTCAGAAATTCCTGATCTACCAAGTTCAAAAATATTACAATCGTTATTATCTGAATCTATAAACCGTCCTTGGGAAAATACAACTTCTAGAAATTTTGAAACAAGTTTTATTGAATCTGCAGATAATTCTGATAAAAATACGAACTCTAAAATAAAAGAAATTAACTCTAAATTAGACTCAAACGCTGGTATTTTAGCTCCAGGGTTAAAAAGCAAACCACCTTTACCAGAAAAAAAGAAAAAGACTGATTTACATCTAGATATCTTCCCTAAAGATAATATAAATAATTTTGATACAGATTTTAAACTTAATTTAGAAAATGATGCATTTTTAGAAGATTTAGAAGATGCAGGTAAATTTCAACAAAATATAACGCGACCCAACGAGCTATAAGTAAATATAGAGTGGCGCATAGCATGCTGAACGCGTACTTTACCCGTACACAGTTGAATGCTTAGGTCGGCGGCCATTACTATAACTGAGCGCTCAGCTCAGACGCTATACGTTGTTTTTCTCAGCGCTTATTGCACTATTTATTAAAAATGCCCGCAAAGTGTGTTGTTCCTCAGTGTGGAAACAGACAAATTAGAAATAGTTGCAAGTCGTTTCACAGGTAAATTTTATATTCAAAAATTTTAACTCGAAATTTTTAATTAGCGACGGATTTACGATTTTACCGCCTGTAGTCTGATAATAATTTCTCGCGTAAATCCAGCAACGAATATAATCAATTTATTTTTATGTAATTACTGATATTTATTATTACAATCAAATTTTCTTTATTGAAACAAAAATTTCTGTTGTAATTAAAATAAATACAAGAACAATTATTATAGGTAATCAATTTTTTGTGTAAATAGTAGGACTGTTTCTACAGATATTTAATGAACTAACATTCGACAATTTTTGACCAAAACAATCATATTTAAAGGTCAATAAAAACATTTTCTATTTTATATATGTAGTGATTATTTTCACAATTTTGTTTATTTTATTTAAAGAATATGTTTTTGTTATTGTATTTTATGTTATGTTTTTTATATACGTTATTATTGTCATAATAAAATATATAATTTAATTTCCACTATTTTCGTTTTTATGTATATTTTTACCTACCTTGCTACTTTTTCAATATATTATATTAATGCAGTTACATTTTTCATATTAATTGTTATTTATTATCGTAAAATATTATAACAAAATAAGGATTCACAGTAAAAATTCTTAAATTATATTAATTTATCAATAGTTTCACATCCATATTATATATCTGTGAAACTATATGTATTAATTTATTTATTTATTTCGAAATATGATATATGTCAGAATAAAACTTTTCACCACAAATTGCATTATTTATATTTATAATTCTAACATAAAAGGTAAATTATTTCGTTAAAAATAATTCAGAAATATTACTGGTAGGCTGCAACTTGCCTGGCAGGTTATAGTAGACATGGCGTATGGCGTCCAAGTGTGTACGGCCAGTAGCGCTCATCCGCCACTCTATATTTACTTATAGCTCGTTGAATGCGACCTCATAAATAATTTGTTAAATTTTGTAGAAAAACTCGAAATATTAAACATAGATCTGTCTCCAGACTCAAACGATAACTTATCTAACACTTCTTTTAAAAACTGGTTACAAGAAAACAAAAATTTAATGCTAGAAACCAAATTACTAGAAAATGAGACTGATTTAAGTCTTCAAACGGTTCACAAACACCAAGAAGAATTAAACGAAAGTATTTTAAACATTGAACCACTGTTTTCACAAGCATCCACCAACCTAACCTCAAAATCAGAACCAAAAAAGTCAAAACCAAAGTTCTACCGTACCGAATTCCAACCAAAGATTAAAAAACCACAGAAAGAAGTTAAAAAACCACCAAAAAGCATACTTAAACAAAAGAAGATATCCCTAAAAGAAAGAAAGAACCCTAAAGAAGATGAGGAACAACATGAAGATCAATCGTGGATGTCTTCAGCAAAACACGAAAGTTTTCTCGAATTTTTGAACAAATTAGAAGATTTAGAAGAAAATGAAGAAAGTTCCAGATCTAGACCGCTATCTCAAAGGTCTTTTCTTCAAGATATTCCGGAACATGATGAAGAAAAGAATGTTTCTTCAACTTGTGATGAAATTGCTTCCATTTTAGAAGTTTTGGAGAAGGAAGACTTAAAAAGTCGTAAGTTCTGTCCAGGGCATCGAACCCGAACCTGAACCGAACCAAACCGTAACATTTTAGGGAACCCAAATCGAGAGCCGAATCTCAGATATATTTTTAATTGAACCTGAGTCGAAACCGAACCGAGTATTAAAATTCAGGTTCGGGGTTCAACTCCGGTTCAGGTTAAAAGTAAATACAGCCGATAATCGACGTCTTAGGCGTCTGCGTTGCTGTCTGGGCTGACTTTTCGTGAAAATTGTGTTCGTTTCTTGTTGCTTTTGCGTAAATTCCGGCTCTCATTTTACATTATTTCGAACCTGAACCGCGAACAAAACCGCAAATTTTATTAATGCTTGAATAAGAACCGCTCCCAAATCTATCTTTCAAAAAACAAAGTAACCTGAACCCAGGGGCGGATTGTCCTATCGGGCGATCGGGCAAATCCCGAAGGGCCGAGTGGTCCAAAGGGCCGGTTGACCACCTTCAATTAAATAATGTAGTCAGAATATATTTTTTTATAATTTAAAAATATAAATTTTGGACAATTACTCTAATATTTAGAAAACGTGTTATTTTTTCGTGGAACTTCGATAACTCGAATTTGAATACAAGTATGCCAGAAAAAAATGGATATCTGTTGGAATAAAAAAAATTTCTTCCTGCACATACATATAAATTTTTCGTCCAGTTTCAAAACTTACAAATCAAACCAAATAAAAAGAAATAGGAGTTTCCCCAAAATATTAGACTTAACGAAGTTCTGTTTCTGATGGATTCCAGTTTTCGGTTAAAATTACCAAGAATTTCGAGTAATTTTAAGGTCGAGTTATCAAATAAAAATTTTATGCATTTTTTACCCCAGGCAATATTGCCAATGTATTTCGTTCCAAATATTAAATACTAGGGTTTTTTTTATGTTGGTATCATCGGAAAATTTGATTTTCAAAGCCAATCCTATTAGCCTATAGGCCTAGGCCGGTAACATGTTTCTGGACAATTTTGAAATACATTATATACAATTACTTACCGGATGGAGACACAAAAAATATATACATATAACAATGTGATAATTTTCATAAATAAAAATTATTACACTGATGGACAAAAAAGTCAGACATTTTGATTTTTAATTTTTATTTTTGTCATTATCTCGAGAACTATCAGAGGTACGAAGTCGGTTTATTAGTGTAGCGTGAAATACAGTAGTGACAAAAAATGGATATCGCCATAAAAAGTGTCCTACAGAAGTGCAAATCAAAATCTGGAATCATTTCATACTTAGAAGTTTTCAAAAACAAAAAAATATCTATAAAATTTACATATTTGTCTGTATCTAATGACCTATGTGTTTCTTCTGAATAAACAATACATTGCTGAAATGGCAATCTAATATAGGACAACTTTCGTCTAATTAACCGACATCGTAGCTCTTATAGTTCTCGAGATAATAACAAAAATTAAAAAACCAAGTGTCCGATTTTTTTTCAGCAGTGTACATATACGAGTATGTAATATATCATTTTCACTCTGAAAAGGGCCGGACTAAGAATAATCGCCCGGGTCGATTTACTTCTTCAATCCGCCACTGCCTGAACCTAAACCGAACCCAGTTTTTGGCGGGTTTGATGCCTTGGTTCTGTCCAAGTATTACAATCTGAGATGTAAAAATTAAAATTCATTATATTATTCATAATATGTATCGCTCATTATCACATATTTAACGAAAACAATAATTGAAATGTACTTACCGTGACAGAGCCGTTTTCTTTCTTGAAATCACATTATTTTTTTGGATTCACTATATGAGTTTTACAACAAAATGTCTGCGAAAGATTAACGAAACGACTGCTATATAAATTATTATTAGTATCAAACATTTAACTACAAAATCTTTAATTTATTGCCCGACAATTTATGGATTTCTTACTCTCACACACGGGAAAAGGAGACTGAATTTTACCAGTCGCTATATGACTGTTCAAACCAGTTAACACGATCTACATTTCGTAATTTATTTATAGGAAGTTTATTGAATCTGCCAGCACAACGCTAGGGATAAATAATAAAGAATAGTTTACAGTTACAGTCCATGACACGAAAGAAAAGTGCTCTTAGGAATATTAAATGCTATCAGAATTTCTGTAAGCGGCACTACTGTGCCCTAAGAAAATTTCATATATGATTCTGTTGTAAAATAAATCGCGAAAATAGAAATTTATGTCCAGGAGTTTATTTATTTATTTTGTAGAAAAATCTATCGAAAGTTACAAAGAAATAATAAACACAGAATTAACTGATACTACCCCAAAACAAACTAACATTAATAGTGATACTGCATCAAGTTCTACTTCTAGTTTGGAATCAGCCAATTATAAGTAAAAATTCTTATAAGTTCTTTTGACAAACTGTTAAATTTGATTGAAAGTTGTTTATATTCTAGTGATTTCTTATCATATTTGGAAGAAGTTGATAAAAATTGTATGAAAACTTTACAAACCGCCAAAGAACGAATCAAAAGTGTAACAAAAGTTACGAATAGTATTTTGAATTTGGATAGTATACCAAAGTAAGTACAAACTATAAAAAAATCTGATGTCACCAGCATATTACCTTCCGTCAGTTCTATGTATTTTGTACAAATCCTGTACCAAAAGTTCCTTGAAAAAGATTCTATATATGCAATAAAATTGTAACATGATATAGGTACTATTTTTTACAAATTCCATACCGAAAAGATTCTATAATTCCAATAAAATTACAACACGAATATACACTATGTAAATTGCACTTGACACTGACATCCGTCAATTAGAATTATTTAAATATATCAGCTATTTCTTTGATTATAGCAAAGCTGGCTGATTTATAAAGGTTAATCTCTTTATAATTCTTTAACTCTAAATCTATTGCATATGAAGGAATAGCATATTGTACAACAAGAGTGGATATGATATGGGCATTCCACTCGAGTTGTACAGTATACTTTTTCTACGACAAAGATATTTAAAATATATAAATGGAAGAACCTTGTATACAAAATTGTATGTACCAGCGAAGAGGTTTAATTAATTATTTATTATTTTATTTAAAATTCAGTGCAGTATACAATCTAGGTACTGATTTAGTAGTATTAAAATTAATTCAGTTGTTTTTCATATCCACCCTAGAGTGGATATGACTATCATATCCACACTGTTCAACGTGCGAATTTTTCATATCCACCCTAGAGTGGATATGACTATCATATCCACACTGTTCAGCGTGCGAATATAACATCATATAGTGTAGGGAGTAGGAAAAATATATAATCAAACCATTTTAGACAATAAAATATTCTTTCATATTGACAATGACATAAAATGTCAAAAAATTATATTTATCTGCGTTTTATCAAGAAAAACTGTTAAGAACTTCAAATAAGGGAACTTCCGGTTGACCAATTAGAACCACAATGTAATCAGCTTTTCATATAGATGTAAAGAAGAGAATACGAAAGAATTACAATTTTTAGAATTGTAGTGTTGGAGTATTGTCGTAGAAAAAAATTGTTACACACACACATACACACACACACACACACACACACACATATATATATATATATATGCATGCATAGGTACATACATACCTACATACATACATACAGAACAGAGAGACATCATCGGAAAACTAGTAAAATCGTATTCTACGGGCCCTAACCTTGCTTATTCATTAAAAATTCACCACCGAATTTTTTACCAAAGACAGTACCTTCCTTACCTAAAGGCGACGGAAGGTAAAATGTTCAGTAACAGTTAAAAATAAAATATACAGGGTGTAAATTTTAAAAAGAGTCATAGGGCTATAACATAGAAAAATAGTTTTTTAGACGCAAAAAGTTTCTATATTAATTTATTGAAAAAATAATTGGTGCCTATTATAAAGAAAAAAATTACGAATTTTTTAAAATCAAACAAATAAATAATAAATAAATTTAAAAATTTGTAAAATTAAGAAAAAATATCATTAGCCATGAAACTGACATTAACAAAACATTGTCTTTTTTTAATAACATGATAGGGGACAATTAAAGATTAAAGTTATTAAATTATTAACTAACACAAAATAAAGAAAATACTAGGATATTTATTTTTATTTAAGAAACAATTATTATTTATTGTTATAGGCAGGGTTCGAAAATATCATGATATTTATATAAACATCATATCAAGCGATATATATCGGATATATATCCGATATATATCATTCTGTGAAATATTTTATTATTAAATAAAAATGCACACATTTCAGACGTAAACTTGTATTTAAAAACTAAATGTGTACATAAACTTAATATATGATCTTGGATAATAATAGTACAAAAGAATAATAATTTATAACAGAGTTGAAAGAGGCATTTCTTCATCTGAAGAATCATTTATGAGATCACTGTGACCTTCAGTGGAATCTGATGATTCCCATGTCCATCCGAGGTTGGTCTTCTTCTCGTTAGTCTTAGGGAGGTATTAAGCGATCTGCTCATGTGTGATATTTTCGGAAGAATCCAGATTTATTTAGAATAAAATAAATGAATATATCGTGATATATATCAAGCTATAAATATCATGATATATATCATGATATATATCTTCCGAACCCTGGTTATAGGTATTTACAAATAAAAGATGATAAGTTATAAGAAACGAGAAAAACTGCAAACTACAAGGGAACAATTAAAACCATTTAATAATTTTTAATTTTTCTTCATGAGACAAATTATCTATGACTTCTTAATAAAACGAAAATAATAATAATTTAACAAATAATATGCAAAAAACGTTTATTAATGAGCGTCTTAATTCAACAATTGTTTTGTGTTGTTTCTCTCAGTTTTACGGCTAATGATATTTTTTTCTTAATTGTGCAAATTTTTAAATTTATTTTCTGGTCTTACTTGAAACAGAAATGTTGTGTTTGGCATCTAAAAAACTGTTTCTCTATGTTATAGCCCTATAATCCGTTTTAAAATATACACCCTGTATATTACCATCTTTATAATATATTTATTTTAATGTTTCAAGACTAGAAGATCTCATAAACTTAACACAAGTCGATTTATCTCATCATATAGTCGACTTAAGTCTTCGATTAAAAGAACGCACATCATCTATATCAACTTTACAATCAGAAATATCGAAATTGCGATCTATGCTTACAAGCAAATCAGAAGAATTTGAAAAAATATTAAAAAATAAACTCAAACAACTAAAAGACGAATATGAACCCGCAATAAAACGTCATCAAAAGTTTATAGATCAGCTGATAGCTGATAAAAAAGCTCTGAATAAACAATGCGAAGGCCTAATCAACGAAATGAAAGTACTAGAAGACAGATATAACACAAACATGAAAGCTATTGAGCAAAGACATAAAATTGAGCTACAAAAAGCGAAAGATATGCACATGGCAGCCGAAAGACTTCGACGGGAAAAGTGGATTGAAGGAAAAACACAAAAAATAAAGGTAAACTACTGTCATACAAAAAAGTCTCCGTACGACAGTAGTTTTAATGTATTTTAGGAAAAATAGCAGTCTAAAACCCAATATATTTAATTTCTTTTTAATCCAAAATAAAACGCACTATATTACGTTATTATTAATATAAAATAAACAAATAATTTAATTTATTTATTTGTATTATGGGGTGAACATTGAAAGTATTCATAATTTCATGACAAAAACGTCTCCGTACGATAACCAAAACATTTAAATAATAAACCATTTATTTATGTTTCATAAAGAAATATAATATTTCCAGGGTTTTCCTTTGGTTTTTCCACCAGTAACTAAGCGATGAGTCATTGAATCCACCAAATTTTTGGTCACCGATAGCATTATATTCTGCCATTTTACTTGTAAATAATTTTAAATTCTTTTTTGCTTTACATTCTCATTTATTTAAAGAATTTTCCGCACTTTCTCAATCTGATTAAAGTGCGGAGACTGTGAGGGATGACTAAGCATATAATATTATACAGTACGCATTCTCTTATACAGCGAAATATTTGTCGAATTTTTCTGATGCACGAAATTAAAATTGTCTATTAATGCCCTATTTTTCGACACATTGTTTAAAATTTGCTTTTAAAATGTCGAGGGAACCTTTGCTATCCATTGTTGCAATAATTACTAATTTTCGTACTCCCACTGAGGAGCTATAGCCCCTAGACATAATGCTGTCACCGCCGTATTTAACTTACATTTAAATGAATAATAGAAGTATTTCGAACTTTCATTGTCTTTATTTTTTTGAGTTACACAACGTTTCGATTGATAAAATCTCCAATCGTTATCAAGTGAAAACTGAACAATAATCCTTAAGGCTACAGCTTATATACTAAGGGTGTGTGATGAAGTGTGAAGTTGGTTGAGCTGACCAATGAGAGGCGAAACAAAAAGACCACTCGCCGTAAGACTAAAGGAACACAAGAAAAACACACAACTGGGAGATATAGAAAAATCAGGTATTGCACATCATGCGTGGACAGCACATCATCATATTAAATGGAACGAAGCACGAATCATTGACAGAGAAGAACAGTGGCAAAAAAGAAAATTCAAAGAAGCAGTGTACATCACCAACAACAGAGATGTGTTCAGCCATCCCAGCATAGACATTCGGTCCATATGGCGCCCTCTCATTGGTCAGCTCAACCAACTTCACACTTCATCACACACCCTTAGTATATAAGCTGTAGCCTTAAGGATTATTGTTCAGTTTTCACTTGATAACGATTGGAGATTTTATCAATCGAAACGTTGTGTAACTCAAAAAAATAAAGACAATGAAAGTTCGAAATACTTCTATTATTCATAGTCAACCATTGTCTACAACCTTCAAACTTACATTTAAATGTTGTAGATTTTCTACTTTTAAATTAAAAGTTTTAATTCTTTATTGGGTTTACTGGTAACGTAAGTAAGTAACTATAATACATACAGATTAGATAGAAGGCAAAAAAAAATGGAGAAAACCTAAAATTTAAGGCATTTAATATTAACAGTTAAATACGCCGGTGATAGCATTATGTCTAGGGGCTATAGCTCCTCAGCGGGAGCACGAAAATTAGTAATTATTGCAACAATGGATAGCAAAGGTTCCCTCGACATTTTAAAAGCAAATTTTAAACAATGTGCCGAAAAATAGGGCCTTAACAGACAATTTTAATTTCGTGCATCAGAAAAGATCGACAAATAATTCGCTGTATAAGAGAATGCGTACTGTATAATATTAAAAATATGCTTAATATAATGCTATCGGTGAACAAAAATTTGGTGGATTCAATGACTCATCGCTTAGTTACTGGTGGAAAAACCAAAGGAAAACTCTCGAAATATTATTTTTCTTTATGAAACATAAATAAATGGTTTATTATTTAAATGTTTTGGTTATCGTACGGAGACATTTTTGTCATGAAATTATGAATACTTTCAATGTTTACCCCATAATACAAATAAATAAATTAAATTATTTGTTTATTTTATATTAATAATAACGTAATATACTGCGTTTTATTTTGGATTAAAAGGAAATTAAATATATTGGGTTTTAGACTGCTATTTTTCCTAAAATACATTAAAACTACTGTCGTACGGAGACTTTTTTGTATGACTGTATATCAAAAACTATTAAAACATAACCTATTTGTAAAATTATGACAGGAAATGACAGTAAAAGGCCTGGAACCCGAGCTACAAAACTTGCAAGCAAGACAACAGCAAGAAATTTCTGATTTGCGGTCATTACACAAACGAGAAATCGAAGAATTAGAACTTAGAGGCGCCAGAAAAACTCAACAACAATGTGAGCAACTTCGACAACAATTAAGTATGGAAAGAGAACAAGCAGTTGCTCATGAACGAGAAATTCTTCGACAACGGTAAAAAATATTTCATTTTGTTTGATGCGAAATAATCAATTTTCAAAAGAAAAGTCTGAGTACCTTAAATTTGAAAATGTTAACAAATTTTATCGAGTGGTAACGTAGAATTCCGTTTGAAAACTGTTGGACAGATTTAAAAATGGACATACGAGGTCTGTCCGAAAAGTATCCGACCTTCCTCTATATCTTCGCGCCTGACAATTTTAGCGCCCTCTGCCGGGTACGAGTGTCAACTGTAAAGCTTCACGAATTCCCTAGATGCCGCAGTTTTGGTCGGGCCGCCTTAGTTTACGTGCAGCATGCGTTTGTTTACAAAGTGTTTTTTACGTTTGTCGCATTTTGCTATTGTAAAAAATCTGATGTGGCCAACACAAAACCTCCCGCTATTTAATTTTTACATACATACATACATACATACATACGTAAAATCACGCGTGTCCCACTTAGTGGGTTAGCAAAAACCCGGAAATAATAGTAACAATAAGAAAAGGGATAATTCATACATAAGAACATATTAAAATGACCGATTTTCGGTAACGAATAACCGCATCCGGACCATAATAATAGTTACGCAACAATCATCCTTTGCCACACATTCCTATCCATTTTTATTAATTTAAATACATACTTACTAACGCTGCAAACTATTCCATTGCATTATTTCACTATTATTAATTTGAAGTGATTAGTTTTTTGACAGTGACATTTACTGTCAGTTACATTCATTTGAAATATGAACTGTGTAACAAAGGAATTGTGTTTATCTTAGGCTTCGGGACTAATAAAAAAAATATTTTTAAATTTATCTGCAAAATATATAGAAAAAGTATTAATGTATTCCTTTAGAAAATTCAATAATCTTTTCATTTCATTTTCATAAGACATAAAATGCGAAAAAAAAGCTTTTAATGATATTTTTTAATGAAAAACCATTATGAGCTTCAGGTAAAGTGACATTTCCGGTTATCCGATTTACACCAAAATCTAATGGCTTCCTTTCATATTAGAATGGATAGAAATACAAGGTTTCAGAATTTTCTGAATGATAGTATTTGAGTTAGAGCGAAGACAAAATCCCTACACATACACACACACACACACATACATACACACATACAGACATCAGCGTGAAAATGTTAAAATTTAATTCTAGGGACCTTAAAACGTGGTCATTTACTAAAATCTCGATATGTGATTTTTAGCACGATCCCTATACCTCCCTTACCAAGGGTAGCGGGAGGTAAAAATGACGGAAAGATCGGAACAACGAATTTGCATTAAATTTTGCTTAAAACTCGAAAAGTGTTGTGTGGAGACCATCGAAATGATGAAGACGGCATTTGGGGACGAGTGTATGAGCAAAACACAAATAAAAGACTGGTATAAACGGTTCAAAGATGGCCGCACATCTGTTGATAGTAACCCACGTTCTGGGCGGCCTTTGACGACAAAAACACCGGATAATATCAAACGTGTGCAACTTGTGATCAATAAAGATCGTCAATTGACTGTGCGAAAACTAGAATGTGATCTGGGAATACCGAAAACTAGTGTTTGTAAGATTTTAACTGAAATTTGCTAACGGTGGAGCAGAAAAACATTTGCCTTGAAATCGTTCAGAACAATTTGGAAATGGTCAATAATGATAAAAATCTCCCAGCGACTTTTGGCTGTTCGCAAGATCAAAAATGTCGCTCAAAGGACACCGATTCGACGACAAAGAAACAGTCGAAACTAATATGACGAATGCTCTAAAGATAATACCAAAAAACGAGTTCCAAGACTGCTTCCAAAAGTAGAAAGGCCGTTGGAAGCGTATTCTTCAATCAAATGGGGACTACTTCGAAGGATGCCACCAGCCCGATGACGCAGAATAACAGCAGCGGGGAAATATAAAGGAAGGTCGGATACTTTTCGGACAGACCTCGTATATTGTCAAAGTTATTATTTGACAATTTGAAAAATATTTGCATCGTGTTTAAAACATTTTTGTGCGTTGTAAAGGCCTATTTATAATAAAGTAACGTTAAACACAACACAACATTCAAATTTAATTTTATAATTTAACATTACCACACAATATTCGCGTTGCATTTGTTAACACCTAATCAATAAATCTACCCCATCAACATTTAGATTAGAAAAACTAGTCGAATCAGAAGAAAAATCCTACCAAGAACTCCGTCGCCGTCTTCAAGCAGAACACAGTGCCCGTCTTTCTGAATGCGAAGACCGAATTTCGTTAATAAACTCCGAAAAAGATCGCGCAATCGAAGCTACAAAGTCCGAATTCGATGATAAACTTCAAACAGCTTTACGCAGACACAAACAAGAAATGAAAAACGTGAGAGAATCTTGCGAACTCGAATTCGAAGTCTGGAAGACGAATTTCAAAAAACAGCAAAGTCTCAAAGTGACAGAAATGGAGTCTCAACTGCGAGAATTGTGCAAAAGAGAACGGGACAGAGAAATAGAAACTGTAATAGAACGACTAGAAAAAGAAGCCGAAGAAATGAAAGACCAAATAGAACAAGCCACGGAAAACAGAATAAGAAGAATGAGAGAAAAATACGACAGTGAAATTAAAGATTTGGAGAAAAACACTGAAGATTATAAAGAAAAATATTCAGACACCCGAGAAAAACTTCTGTCTGCAGAAGATAATATCTTAAACTTGAAAACTAATTTCAAGCAGTTACAAAATCAACTTGACAAATCGAAGAAAATCATTGAAGAACTCTCCATGGATAAAGACAAAATGAGGGAACAAATCAAAGAAGAATTCATGACAGAAATGAAACAAATGGAGGAAGAATTGAAGAATTTGAGAAACAACAGAGAAGAAGAAATGCAAAAAATATTTGCCAAGTAATAACTACAAAAGTCCTGCCGTAAATACTGTCACAAGGTTTACAGGCTGCGAAAAATTTGTAAAAAAAATAAAACATTTTATATTGCAAGTAATATATTGATTCGAGTATTACAGTGGAAAAAATATATATCACTGATCTCTATACATATCTGGATAGTGTATAGAGGCACTGGTATGACACTATAGGCCATCCAGCGAATCAAGCGGTTTACGTCATAAATACAATATCACTAGAAACAATGACGTCATATGTTAAAAAGTTTACATGAGCATGTAAAACGGATTAAAATATATATGATCTGTGGGTTGCCTTCATATATCCAAATCTTTCTTAAAAAGGTAACACGTCTGGTATCATTTTTTTTCAGCGAAATCCAATTTTATTTAAAATATTCTGAACGATATTGCTTACGCCGTTATAAATACTTCACTCTTGTAGTATATGTAACAAACCATCTAGTATTATGTGAGATCCTTAAAAAAAATACAGAATACTGCATACCATACAATTTCTAACTATTTCTGTACATATAGATTTAATTTTCAAATTATTACTAATAAAAAAACGAAATATTACCTCAATATTACAATTCAGTGAAAGTAAGAGCCCACCAAACTATTTTTCATTTTCAAAATAAGTCAATAATTTAACTACAAGCTCTTGAATTTGACATGACAGAGCATTTGACATTTTGTCAATGAACAACAATACAAAAAACAAAATGAAATCACAATACAGGTTGAAAAGTATAATGTAGACATATAATATTTAGTAATATCAGGGATTTGTTAACTACTGGATGGAGCGAGTGAATCTTTACCATGTACCCGGCCAGATCGACAGAGATAGTCATACATAATTCCGATTTGTTGTCTTTGTTTCCGTTACTTGTCAAATCTTTTGTTTGACAGGTTTGACAAATTTTAGGTTATTCTTGATATCATTATTGAAATATAATTATTTTAATATATGAGAATGGTTCGAAGGTGTTGTGTTGAAAATTGTGTATCAAAATATGTGATGAACGGTTCTGTGTCGTGTCATTAGTAAGTTATGATTAAAATTATGATTTCTTCAAAAAAATAATTTGACAAATAAACGACTTATATTCTTATAGGTGTTCTTATTTAGCGTTGCATTGGATGTATTCGTACTTATTTCACGTTGCATGATCAAATATACTTAAACACAATTAATTCTTGACGTGAATTTGACAGATGTGAATATGAATATCAAATTCACTTGTCTAAATCGGAATTATCTACATCTTTCTCACTCACACTTCCTGTGTTCTCTCTTAATCTAGCCGGGTACACAAGAAATACATATATCGATATACACTTGCTCCATCCAGTAGTTAACAAATCCCTGAGTAATATACATGTTCAGAATTACCAATATTAAAAAAATATAATCAAACGTCATTTTGCAAAAATTAACAAAATTTTACTTAATAATAATGGCTGGTAGCACAAGCCCTGTTTTAACTAAAACACTGTTTTAAGAAATGTCAAATTCAAATTTCAATATTTAATTTCACCTTTATGTTTAAAGAACGATTTTTTTTTAAATATTTATTTGAATACAAACTATGTTCTGCTTTAAAATCATATTTTGATAAATTTGATACTATTTATTTTTGTTATTAAATAATGAAATCTGACATTTCTTAAAACAGCGTTTTAGTTAAAACAGGGCTTGTGCTATCAGCCAATATTTCCAAATATAATTATTTCTATTAAAGGTTTCAAATACTTAATAATAATAAAAAAACCAATAAAATACCGTTAATAAAATATATTTAAAAATATAAAGAAAATTTCAAAAATCCCTGAACGATGACGTAAACCGCTTGATTCGCTGGATAGCCTATACCGGGTACGTGTATTTGAGTCTGGTGACCTTCAACAGGCTCGCTTTACGCAACCTTTGCGCGCTTGCTACGGCGTACGTAAGATATCTGCCTCGGTGTCCAGGAAGAAATATTATTTATTTTGATATCAATGGTAATACTATAAAACCTAAACATTTAAAGCCTTTTACGCAACAATATATAGCACCCGGAATTATGTCTAATAGTCTAGTGTG
The DNA here is from genome assembly GCA_943142095.1 of Ophonus ardosiacus. Classification (NCBI taxonomy): domain Eukaryota; kingdom Metazoa; phylum Arthropoda; class Insecta; order Coleoptera; family Carabidae; genus Ophonus; species Ophonus ardosiacus. Next base: position 5,087,214 of record OW964835.1, read on the forward strand.
GTAGTTGTAATATCTTGCGCTGAACTGTCCTACACACGAACGTCGTCAATCCGTCACTGGCACAGCCGGGCGTACTGCAGTACGCCCATTCTCCTTGCGTTACCCCTCCCTGGTCAAAGTTCACGCACACATAGCTATGAGCACACGGACGGCAATACATACAACAGTGTCACTTCTGTTGACGTTAGTCATGTATATTTTGTGGCAGAAAGGCTAGAGTGTCTTAAGACTTGCGTTAAAGCCAAAGGCGGCCATTTTGAATAGATATATTTTTTTCTTCTGTAAATACTCGACTTAATAAATTACTTTAGAGCGTATAAACCATGTGACAGAATTTATGGCAATAAAATAAATAATTTCCAATTTGTATTTGAGACACATGTTATTGTTTCAGAGTAAAATTAACAGTAAATCACAAGGATGAAGTCATGAAAGAACTAAGTCAAAATAATGCGAACTTACAAGAAAAATGTACCATGTTGGAGAATCTTTTGGAGCAACAGAGAAAAGACTATTTAATTAAGTAAAACTTCCATAAATATTTTCATACAGTGTATTTTATATTATAATAAATATTTTCTTGTACGAATTATTTTCTTTTATTTAAAACTTGAATGAATCTTTGGGTATGTAACTGGACTTGAAAAATTCAAAAATAAATATGGCAACTTCATATCTCCACCCATTTTTGGTTTTGTTGTCATTTCCGGCTAAACTATCAACTTCAGAGAAAAAAATTGTTCAGAATTTAATTTTGTGTGTGTGTGTGTATGTTTGTTTAAAGTTTTAAGCAAACCTTTACTAGAATTAAATTCTGAGTAACTTTTGTCAATCTCCTAAAGTTAACAGTTCAGCCCAAAATGATGTCGACTTTAGTCTACTTAATAATTATGAACACAGGCATTGTGTATTTTTAAAGCTTCGTTTATTTTAAATTCGAATTGGGAAGAAATATTTAGCTAGAAATAATTGTTATTTGTATAGTTTTTGGATTCGTATGAGTCGGACGTTGATATGAAATAAAACAAACAAAATTCTTATATTATTTATTGATATTTTAAATAAATGCGCAGTATAAAAGTATTGAAAATATTAAAATTATTTCATTTTAGTTCAGTTCTTAGACGATAAAACATTTATCCATGAAAACCATGATGTTTTCCATGAGATCCTTCGTGATTATGACTAGGAACATGTTTTAACGGGAACAATTCATCCCATTTTGTATATCGGTCCTCGTACAATTTCTCTTCCATTTGCAATGTTTCGTTAATGTTCAAATACTTTTTGTTGTCCGGTGTTAATCTTGTCCAAAGTTCTGGAGTTTCCGGTGTTGGATTGCTGTAAAGTAAGTGTTTATTTCATTGTTTATTTATTTATTCATTGTTTGTGGATCTTATTTTGTGTATAAATTGTTTATTGATATGTTTTGTGTGGTATATTTGTGTTGAAACATAAGTTGAGGTTATGAAAATAGTTAAATGTTTTGCGTACCCTGTTCTGGCAAAATTTGTCCATAATGAGGTCATTAGTTCGACAGTCTTTGATTCAGGATCAGATTCTTTAAAAAGCGGGAAAAAACTTATATGGAATAAGTAAATTAATTCATCGTGGTGTACTGGTCCTACAATAATATAAATTCGGTAATACAGCTGTTTGGATTAAAACTACACATTTTGCACGCACCATAAACCGTATTGTTTGTTCCTGGTATGTAAAAATGACTGTATCGTCCTTTATAAGAAAATCTGTAATAATATACTGGATTTATATTAGAAGCAGCTACTAATTGTGCTAATCTATGAACTCCGAAACCAATTACACCATCTGCGTACAACTGCAATCAAAATTTAATTAAAAAATGTTTAAAATAATTTGTAAACTGTATATTACTTCAGCAAGGGCTGTAACAGTATTATTACTTATTGGCTCATCTGGAAAATAGAATTTCTTCAAACCTGCACTTATTTCTTTGGACTTTTCAGTGTTTCTCTCATATATAAATGCAATAGGGGCAACTTTTTCAAAGTTTGTGTTCATTTCTTGAAGCAGAGTTGCATTATTTACAACATCTATAATGAACAGAACAAAATATTAATAATTTAAAGAGAATTTCTAGTTGGTATTTGCTAGAACATTTTGAATATTTAAAGACACAAATGAACCATTTTGATTTTCTACAAATATTTATTAAAATGGACCTTCCAAACAGTTTCATTTGCGTCTTTAAAGTATGTATATTCCTACTGTAAGCCGGGTAGACAAACTCATATTCCGAAATTCCAGTCATTAATGGCACTTGAGCCTGTTTTCCTTGCACATACATTTCTGTAGGATCTTCAAGTAAAAATCTTTCTTCACCAACGTCTGGTTCAATAACTGGAAGCCAAATTAAAATTGGGTCACTTCCGTATTCCTAAAATGTATATACAAACTGTCAAACAAAAGTAGATTAACCCTAAACTTTCAAGCTTGTATTTCTATTACATAGACTCAAATATATTTGAATGGAAAAGTATGCAAAAATATAAATGTAAAAGATGAGAAAATGATCTGCATATCTTACTTGAAATCCAGGGAAAGAGTCGCCCAATTCCTTAGCAGATTTGGTCCTCAAACATTTAATAATTTCAGTAGAATTTGTGGTAGGACATCCAACTAATCTTGCTTGCTTTTCTGCTAAATTTATTTGATGTTTTGGTACTCTCCATTGAGCGGTGCAAGATCCAGACATTGCTATAGCTCTGTGGAACAATCCTGCAAAAAAAGACAGACATAAACAAATAACTAATCAGTATATATGTTTGTATTTACCTCTGGACATTGGAGAAATCATGTGTAGACATACGCTAATACCTCCAGCGCTATAACCAACAATAGTGACCAAATCTGGATCGCCCCCGAATTGTTCTATGTTTTGTTTGACCCATTTTAGGACCAGGACTTGATCTTTAAGGCCATTGTTACCGGGAGCTTCTTTATCTCCTGTACTAATGAATCCTGAAAAATATATAACAATATGGTCTAGTTTTCGAAACGTCTAGACGAATAAATAATTAAGTTATATTATTTATTTGTTGTAAATATACAAACCTAAAGAGCCCAATCTGTAATTGGGAGTCACTAAAACTATTTCTTTGTCCATCCAGTACTCAGGACCTTCGAAATAACTTTGACCAGACACTCCGTAAAAACCTCCAGCATGGAAATAAACTACGACAGGTCTTTTAGGGTTCTTGTCGCCTCGTTTCAACTATAATTCATAATAATAAAAAAATGTACAAATTTATGAAATTATACGAAAACGATAAATAATATTAAATTTAAACTTACAGCTGTGGAATAAACGTTCAAAACTAAACAATCTTCTGATGTAGGTCTGTCTGTAAGTTGTGGACAAGCTGGTCCATCTTTGGTTGCATCTAGGGTTCCGTTCCAGGGTTCCACAGGTTGTGGAGGCTGCAGACATATTAATAAATAACTTGTATTATCTGCAGAAATCTGATTTTTTTTTCTACTTTACTCTTTGAATTTATTAATTTATTTATATATTAATCTCTCAACAGGAACGAATGTTCCCAATTACAGATGATTATTTACAGAAAAAAGAATAAATACAGTATGGTAACAAGAAAAATTTGAAATAATCTAGTCCATCCCGGGCCCTACCAGACAGAGGTGCCCCCCATTTCCAGGTTAAACAAATTATATTTGAATAAAAATGTAATGTTCAAATAAACTAAAAGTTTCAGTCCTACGATTTTCCACTAAATAATCATCACCTTCATAAATAATCGAGTCGGCCGTCTTGATTTGTAGACATATTTAAGCCGAATCTGTTTCTATCGACCAACTAATTGGGGCAAATATATAACTTAGAATTAATGCAAGAATGATTAATTATTACGCTTTTCTTTTTTACCTTCCGTCACCTTTAGGTAAGGAAGGTATTGTCTTTGGTCAAAAAATTGGTTTTTTATTTCTAAAAATTCAGTTGTTCAAATACTCTAAAAATGCGTTCATTTACGTAACATTCTCTTTACAATCAAATAATATTACTACCAAGTTTATATCTCCACCCATTTTTGATTTATTGCCGCACATTTAGATAAAAACTTAAAAATTTTCAAAAATCTAATTTTTATGTATCTACATACTTCTCAACGCACTGATTCCAAATTTTGAAAGCGCAGGTCGATATCTCGTTTTGTTCTTGAGATATTTAGATTTAAAGTTTTGCTCTAAACTGCCCATTTTTGGGTATTAACCCAAAAATGGGTCGAGATATGAATTTGGCAACATCACCATTCGATTCTACGGACAAAAATACATAAGTATAGCAATTTTCATAATTTTTATCCAACCGGTTCATTTTTTATGAATAAAAGCTTGAAAACCCCTGAAAATGGCCAAAATCTGAAAAAATCGTAAGGGGTACACCTTAGATTTTTGCGATTTTTGGTCATTTTCAGTTATTTTGCTTTAGAAAGTGTATGCGATGTTCAAAAATTCTGAAAATTGGTGTACTTATGTAATTTTGCCCGTAGAATCGAATGGTGTTGTCGCCAAATTCATATCTCGACCCATTTTTGGGTTAATACCCAAAAATGGGCAGTTTTGAGCAAAATTTTGAATCCAAATATCTCGAGAACGAAAAAAGATATTGACCTGCGGTTTCAAATTTTGGAATCAGCGCATTGAGAAGTATCTAGATACATAAAAATTAGATTTTTGAAAATTTTGAAGTTTTTATCTAAATGTGGGGTATATTGACTTTTGTGGCAATAATTCAAAAATGGGTAGAGATATAAACTAGGTAGTAATATTATTTGATTGTAAAGAGAATGTTACGTAAGTGTACGCATTTTTAGAGTATTTATATATGAGTATACATAATATATATTCATGTGATAATTTTATTGGATTTATAGAATATTTTCCAAGGAACTTTCTGTATGGAATTTGTAAAAAATTGTATTGTGTTCGTGTTACAATTTTACTGGATATATAGAATATTTTCCAAACAACTTTTGGTATGGGATTTGTACAAAATACCTACATCAAATTAACGGAAGGTCTTGTGCTGGCCACAACAGATTTTTTAATATTGTGGTAGTAGCGTTATTATTATGCTATATGGAAACCAGTGAAACAAAAAAATTATACTTCATGTATAGTGCAATAGATTTTGTCAATTTTAAACATAAAAGTTTATTCGTGGTCAGTATATCATGTGGATAGTAACTAGCATTTTTTTTCATGAAGTACTGAAGCGCTGCTTTTATAAAGAGTGCATACAAAACATTACAAAAATCCCTAAACTATTACTTACCTTAAACCTGAGTTCTCCCGTGGGCGGTTTGGCATATTTTACCCCTCTGAACGCAAAAATATTCTTCCCTTGCCTCGTCTTCATAATACTCCCTTGGAGCAATCCCAGTGGCGTGCTTACAGTGGGGTGTGTTGTCATCTCCGCCACTGCTTTAGCGTCAGGGTAGGCCAAACAGGAGCCAAGCCCCATAAACAAAGCGAACATCATTGTAAACAACATTTTGGAAAAGAATGAACTGTCAATATATCAGGATAACAGAATGTAAACTGAGCGAACGTACGAAATGATGAGGTTTATATACTTAGCAGGATAATTGTTAAGGATTGGATAATTCAAGATAAAGGTTATAGAATAGATTAAATTAAATAAAGGTCAATATGAAACTAGATAAGCCAGGGAAAAGTTAGTAGAATCTTGAATAAGAATGACCAGTGAATGATCGAATTATTTTGCAAAAAGTTTTACATTCTTTTCTTGGGAAATACCTACTTTATACTAAACATCGCAGCACTTATTTATTTTGAAAATGCAGTGCTTATATTATTTCGTTTAAGGAAAAACCGTGTAGATAATACGTATATTTATTTATTATGATTTCTGGGAACTGGGAATGTTATTGATATATTTTGCAAGATAACTTTTATTTTTTGCGATAATTCATAGAAAGATAAATTATTCTTATCATATATATTTATTATCTATTTAGGGCTTGTATACAACTGTCGCCGTTTACTCTCCAACCGGACTCACCGAGCCGTAATGCTTTACCACTGCCGTACTGCCGGATAGATATCAGCCATTGCTACTTTTATTTCCAAAAGTTCCCTGAAAAAGATTCTACTCGTATACATCCAGTAAAATTCTAACACGAACATATACTATTTTTTACAAATTCCATACCAAAAGTTCCTATATATATCCAATAAATTATAACACGAACATACATTATGTAAATTGTACTTGACACTGACATCTATCAATAAGAATTTTTTGAATATATCAGCTCTTTCCATAATGGGCTACTTGCGTACCTTTTTTACCTCCCGCTACCCTTGGTAAGGGAGGTATAGGGATCGTGCTAAAAATCTCATATCGAGATTTTAGTAAATGACCACGTTTTAAGGTCCCTAGAATCCATTTTTAACATTTTCACGATGATGTCTGTATGTGTGTGTGTATGTATGTATGTATGTATGTATGTGTGTGTGTGTGTGTGTGTGTGTGTGTGTGTATGTGTAGGGATTTTGTCTTCGCTCTAACTCAAATACTATCATTCAGAAAATTCTGAAACCTTGTATTTATACCCTATTCTAATACGAAAAGAAGCCATTAGATTTTGGTGTAAATCGGATAACCGGAAATGGCACTTTACCTGAAGCTCATAATGGTTTTTCTTCAAAATATACCATTAAATGCCATTTTTTCGCATTTTGTCGTTATGATAATTAAAGATTATTGAATTTTCTACAGGAATACATTAATACTTTTTCTATATATTTTACAGATAAATTTAAAAATAATTTTTTTTACAAGTCCTGAAGCCTAAGAAAAACACAATTCCTTTGTTACGCAGTTGATATTTCAAATGAATGTAACTGACAGTAAATGTCACTGTCAAAAAACTAATCACTTCAAATTAATAATAGTGACATTTTAAAAAGAAAATAGTAAATAAAGCAATAGTTTTATGCAATGGAACAGTTTACAGCGTTAGTAAATCCGTAGGTATGTATTTAAATTAATAAAAATTAAATAGCGGGAGGTTTTGTGTTGGCCACATCAGATTTTTTTATTTAATATTTTTGAAGAGCAGGTAAAAACTTGCTACACATTTTTTTCTTTTGATAAATTTTTTTATTAATTAGCCAGAAAAAAATAATGAAATTTGATTATTTGAATTCCCGCCATATATGACGTAGAATTACGCCGCACCAATGAATGGTCGTAAAGCCATAGCGTTTGTTTGTACGGGTAATAATAGATCTCCTATTTCACATTTCAACAATAGTTTGGAGGTTAGTATTTTAGTTTGTCTTTTTGGTAGCGATATTTTAAATTACATGTAACTACCTATGTGTTTATTTGTGAAGTAATTAATATATTTGAGAGCCCAGAGAGAGAGAGAAAAATGAACGAATGTCAAATTCAAATTAAAACTTTCTTGCACACCATGCCATCTATTCGTTGCAATTTTAAACATGGTTTTCTTCTCCAGTTCAATATAATGACGTGACAGAAAATTTTCTTTCTTAATTTACTAAAAAATAAATAACTTTATAAAAATAAAATTTATATTTTCATATATGTTTTCAACATAACATTATGTATATAGTGATAGAAATCGGATTTTGAGTACCACGCAAGTAGCCCATTATATGAAACTGATTGATTTTTGAAAATAAATAAATAAATAAATATATCATCACGGCATAGTACCCATTTCTGGGTGTGCCAGTACCTACAACACATGGAGACATCGGTAATGATGACGATATATTTTACCGTGTGGGCGCTTACCAGGCGTCACCTCACGGGCACTCATAGCTGGTGTGGAGAGTGCACCACAGGGGTCACTTTTGTGCCATTTAAAATTGGAAATATTTGGCGTCTGTCGGGATCGAACCCGGTTCCCCCAGGTTCGCGACCAGACACTCAGGCACGCGATAATCTTTTTATAATTTATTAACTCTATATCTATTGAATATGAGAGAAAATGTATAATCAAACTGTATAGAGATTAAGATATTCTTTCATGTTGATAATCACAATTAAAAATGTCAAAAAATAATATTTAACTGCTTTTTTTCAAGAAAAACTTTTAAGAACTTCAAATAAGGGAACTTCCGGTTGACCAATTATAATAATACCTTCCTTAGCTAAAGTTGACGGACGATAAGAATTAAATGAAACTTTTTTCCAGTCCTCTTCATTATCTATGTTAATATTTTATATAATTAAGTGTATATTGCAAAATAAAACAAACAAAAATTTGTAATTATAATATTTATTGGTATTTTAAACAATTGTACAGTATAAAAGTATTGAAAACAATAAAATTATTTCATTTTAATCAGTTCTTGGGCGATAAAACATTTATCCTTGAAAACCATGATGTTTATGAGATCCTTCATGTTTATGTGTAGGACCATGTTTTAACGGGAACAATTCATCCCATTTTGCGTAGCGATCCTCGTACAATTTCTCTTCCATTTGCAGTGTTTCGTTAATGTTCAAATACTTTTTGTTGTCCGGTGTTAATCTTGTCCAAAGTTCTGGAGTTTCCGGTGTTGGATTGCTGTAAAGTAAGTGTTTATTTTATTGTTTATTTATTTATTCATTGTTTGTGAATCTTATTTTGTGTATAAATTGTTTATTGATATGTTTTGTGGGGTATGTTTGTGTTGAAAAATAAGTTGAGGTTATGAAGTTTGTTAAAAGTTAAAATAAATGTTTTGCATACCCTGTTCTGGCAAAATTCGACCATAATGTGGTCATATGTTCAACAATCTTTGATTCAGGATCGGATTCTTTAAAAAGCGGGAAAAAATCTGCGTGGAATAAGTAGATTAGGTCGTCGTGGTGTACTGCTCCTAAAATGGCGAAAAATTTGTTAAATTATTTCTATTTTTCAAATAATATAATCTCTTCAACAGTTTTGAGAAATAAAGTGGCACAATATTTTGCATTTGAACTTACCGTAAACTGTATTGTTCGTTCCCGGTAAATAAAAATGACTGGATCGTCCTTTATAAGAAAATCTGTAATAATACACTGGATTTATATTAGAAGCAGCTACTAATTGGGCTAATCTATGAACTCCGAAACCAATTAGAGCATCTGCGTACAACTGCAATCAAAATTTAATTAAAAAATGTTTAAAATAATTTGTAAACTGTATATTACTTCAGCAAGGGCTGTAACAGTATTATTACTTATCGGCTCATCTTTAAAATAGAATTTCTTCAAACCCGCACTTATTTCTTTGGATCTTTCAGTGTCTCTTTCAAATTGAAATGAAATTGGGGCAATTTTTTCAAAGTTTGCGTTCATTTCTTCGAGCAGAGTTGCGTTATTTACAACATCTATAAAGAACAGAACAAAATATTAATAATTTAAAGAGAATTTCTAGTCTGTATTTGCGAGAACATTTTGAATATTTAAAGACACAAATGAACATTTTGGTTTTCTACAAATATTTATTAAAATGGACCTTCCAAACAGTTTCATTTGCGTCTTTAAAGTATGTATATTCTTACTGTAAGCCGGGTAGACAAACTCATATTCCGAAATTCCAGTCATTAACGGCACTTGAGCCTGTTTTCCTTGCACATACATTTCTGTAGGATCTTCAGGTAAAAATCTTTCTTCGCCAACATCCGGTTCAACAACTGGACTCCAAATTAAAACTGGGTCACTTCCGAATTCCTAAAATGTATATACAAACTGTCAAACAAAGGTAGAAGAACCCTAAACTTTCAAGATTGTATTTTTATTACATAGTCTCAAATATATTTGAATGGAAAATTATACAAACATATGAATGTAAAAGATGAGAAAATGATCTGCATATCTTACTTGAAATCCAAGGAAAGAGTCGCCCAATTCCTTAGCAGATTTGGTCCTCAAACATTTAATAATTTCAGTAGAATTTGTGGTAGGACATCCAACTAATAATGCTTGCTTTTCTGCTAAATGTAATTGATTTGGTATTTTCCATTGAGCGGTGCAAGATCCAGACATTGCTATTGCTCTGTGGAACAGTCCTATAAAAAAAGACAGACATAAACAAATAACTAATCAGTATATATGTTTGTATTTACCTCTGGACATTGGAGAAATCATGTGTAGACATACGCTAATACCTCCAGCGCTATATCCAACAATAGTGACCAAATCTGGATCGCCCCCGAATTGTTCTATGTTTTGTTTGACCCATTTTAGGACCAGGACTTGATCTTTAAGGCCATTGTTACCGGGAGCTTCTTTATCTCCTGTACTTATAAACCCTGAAATATATATAACAATATGGTCTAGTTTTCGAAACGTCTAGACGAATAAATAATTAAGTTATATTATTTATTTGTTGTAAATATACATACCTAAAGAGCCTAATCTGTAATTGGGAGTCACTAAAACTATTTCTTTGTCCATCCAGTACTCAGGACCTTCGAAATAACTTTGACCAGACACTGCGTAAAAACCTCCAGCATGGAAATAAACTACGACAGGTCTTTTAGGGTTCTTGTCGCCTCGTTTCAACTATAATTCATAATAAAAAAAATGTACAAATTTATGAAATTATACGAAAACGATAAATAATATTAAATTTAAACTTACAGCTGTGGAATAAACGTTCAAAACTAAACAATCTTCTGATGTAGGTCTGTCTGTAAGTTGTGGACACGCTGGTCCATCTTTGGTTGCATCTAAGGTTCCATTCCAGGATTCCACAGGTTGTGGAGGCTGCAGACATATTAATAAATAACTTGTATTATCTGCAGAAATCTGTTTTTTTTTTCTACTTTACTCTTTGAATATTTATTAATTTATTTATATATTAATCTCTCAATAGGAACGAATGTTCCCAATTACAGATGATTATTTACAGAAAAAAGAATAAATACAGTATGGTAACAAGAAAAATTTGAAATAATGAAAACGGATAAAATCTAGTCGGACACCCTATCAACTGAGCTATCGTAAAGACCGTTGTAGAGACGATAAAAATTTAGGGATTTCAAGAAGATCTCATCGCTTAATTGGTAGAGTGTACGACTAGATGTCGTGGATTAAAATCCCAGTGAGATTCATGAATTTTTCAATATCTCTCTTTGTTATTTAAACAATTAATTTGAACTTTCAACACATGTTTATGGTAACTGGTAAGTTACAGAAATTCAGTGATGAAATACATCTAAAATTAGCATTAGCAATTTAACATTATTAATAATCCTGAAAAGTTTCAAGTCATCTGCATATAAAAAAATGTTGGAATGATAAACAATATCAGTGAAGCTATTAATGAAGGGAAGAAATAGTAATTGCCCTAAATTGGAGCCTTGCGGGACACCAGAGGTTGCATTATAATATTTAGAGGCAATACCGCCAACACGAACATGAAGCTCGCGATTGCCCAGATATGAAGACATAGGGGTCATTTAAAAAAAATCGGTTGTAGCCAGCATAATACCTCTCGCCATTTTCATGTTAGGCTATATAAATATTGTATTTAGCATTTCTGGTATGCACAAAAAAATCTAATTACATCCGTTCTTTATTTTTCAATTCATTCTATGAACAAGTTTCCTCCTATTCTTCTAAATGTTCGAGATTCTTCCAATTCATTGACGAGATTGACGGTATTTCTGACGGGTATATGATGAAATATATGTATAGCAAGTGCGTGTTTAGTTGACACTGATACTGTACATACTTTGGCTTATAAATGAATCCCCTTTTTTACCTCCCGCTACCCTTGGTAAGGGAGGTATAGGGATCGTGCTAAAAATCACAATCAGAATCCAATTTTAACATTTTCACGATGATGTGTGTATGTGTGTGTATGTATGTATGTGTGTGTATGTATGTGTATGGATTTTGTCTTCGCTCTAACTCAAATACTATCATTCAGAAAATTCTGAAACCTTGTATTTATACCCTATTCTAATATGAAAAGAAGCCATTAGATTTTGGTGTAAATCGGATAACCGGAAATGGCACTTTACCTGAAGCTCATAATGGTTTTTCTTCAAAAAATACCATTAAATGTCATTTTTTCGCATTTTATGTCTTATGAAAATTAAAGATTATTGAATTTTCTACTGGAATACATTAATACTTTCCTTTATACCAATTTTTGATTTTGACGGAGTCTTTTCCTCGTTATAACAACAGCATATGAAATTACTTTTACATTTTAACTTGTATTTTTGTAATTGTAATTGTAAATATTTAATGATAAAATAAGAAATATTAAATGTACTTCTCAGAAAAAGTCTTCAGTAATGTCTGGATTTTTGACACTGACATTTATGTCAATTACAAACATTTTATTTTTTTCAATTGTTTTCCATAGGCTGATTGACTCATTATTTATAATGGATTATTTTATATATTTATAATTCAGTCAATCTATAAAGATATAATAAAAATGTTCAATGTATTGGATAGAGAATTTTATATTCTTTAATATTTGTAATAACATAAATTTCCAAAAAATAATATTTAAGTTTTATTTTTGAGAAACTGCTAGTTCCGGTTGTCCAATTGTTACCAAAGCCTATTCATCTCTTCCCATTAATGTAAGATTAAGTAATCCGTAGTTAAATTGGTCGTTAATCTTATAGAATTTGAGAAACCGTGTCTACAACATCTACACACACAGAGACATCATTGTAAAAATGTTAAAATCGGATTCTATTGACCTTAAAACATGCTTATTCACTAAAATCTGGATATGCGATTTTTAGTATGATTCCAATACCTTTCTTATCGACTTTCACAAATCGCGTTTATAGGCACTTACAACATTTATAAAAAGTGCTCTCAAACAAAACATCACAAAAATCACTAAACTATTTCTTACCTTAAACCTGAGTTCTTCCGTGGGCGGTTTAGCATATTTTACCCCTCTGAACGCAAAAATATTCTTCCCTTGCCTCGTCTTCATAATACTCCCTTGGAGCAATCCCAGTGGCGTGCTCACAGTGGGGTGTGTTGTCATCTCCGCCACTGCTTTAGCGTCGGGGTAGGCCAGACAGGCGCCAAGCCCCATAAACAAAGCGAACATCGACGCAAACAACATTTTGGAAATGAGAAAACTGTTAGACAGAGTATCAGGAATGCAGAATGCAAACTGAACTAACGTAAGAAATGATGAGGTTTATATACTCGACAGGATAATTGTTACGGATTGGATAATTCAAGGTAAAGGTTTTCGCACAGATTGAATTAAATGAAGGTCAATTTGAAAGATGATAAGACTAGTTGGTGAAGAGTAGGAAAGGTTAGTTGGTTCTTGAATACGAATGACCGGTGAATGATCAAATTGTTTTGCAAGAAGTGATGCATTATTTTTCTGTACTTTCCTTATACTAAACCTTACTTCACTTGTTTATTTTGTAATTGCGGTGTTTATATTTCGTTTAGGGAAAAACCGTATTTATTTATTATTCTAAGAATATTATTAATGTACAGGTGTCTCTAAAATAGGGGGACATGGCTTAACCACAGATTTCTGAGGCTAAAATAAGACGATTTAACTAAACTTACCTTTACCGGAAAGTGTACCGGTTAGCCAGAATTCTACCTCAAAGTTCTTCGAAAAAAATTTTTTTTTATTAAACGGAACACAACATTTATTATTAGTGAACCTCTAGTGTATGAAACTTAGATGTTCCAACATTGATTAATTTGTAACTTTTAATGGCGATGCCGAAAGTAATTATTCTTTTTTTTTTTTGAAATATATATTCAATAGTAAACTTTTCTCTCTCTGTGTAATTTGTGATATACAGAGAATTTATTTTAAAATGCAACATTATGGTTCATCACTTCCATGGTTACTCACTATTGTCAAAAAATGACAGCAATGTAATATTTGTCCATTTTAAAATGCAACATTATAAATAGTATTGCAGCACAGGAGATACCTCCAGAACACATCACAAATGGTGTCAATTCTTATTACGACCGACTAGAATATTGCCTCAGGGTGATTGGGGGTATTTTTTTAATCATTTATTACATGAATATTATAAATTTTTGTTAGCTAAAGTTTGTTAAGATGTACAACATTCATGTTTTGATTATTTGTTAATCGTATGTAGGCTAATTTATTGGAAATTAGTTTTGATAATACAAAACTACAAATTTTGTATGTTGCATTTTAAAATGGACAAATATTACATTGCTGTCATTTTTTGACAATAGTGAGTAACCATGGAAGTGATTGACCATATGTTGCATGTTAAAATAAATTTCCTGTATGTTACGATTCATAAAACCTGAGTGACTGCACCGTGAAATTTTTAAAATAAATTTTATCTACCAGTCTGTCCAAATGCCAAATATCTAATTTTTAATGACAGTAACGAGTTGTCAATCCTCTCAACTTGTTTAGGAGTAAGCTAACGTATTTCATAGGTTTATTTGTAATAATGGTAGTAAAATACTATTATAGACCGAACAAACAATATTGCGAAGGAAATTTTTTAAAAACCCATAAACAATTGTTACTGTCATTAGAAATTAGTTGTTTGAAATTTGATAAACTGCTAGATTAAATTTATTTTAAAAAATTCACGATGCAGTCACTCAGGTTTTATTTTATTCCGTGTGAACCGCAATACATATCACAAATTACACAGAGAGAGAGAAAAGTTTACTATTGAATGTATCTTTATCAAAAACAAAATAATTTTACCTTATCGGCGTGGTCATTAAAAAGTTACGGTCTAATCAATGTTGGGACACCTAAGTTTCTTACATTAGTGGTTCACTAATAATAACAAGTATCTTCTTAAAAGATGGCATAACCATATGAACTGTCACACCAAATTTCATCCAAATCGAATGAAGCGTTCTGTTATTATAAGCAAAAAATTTTTTTTCGAAGAACTTTGAAGCAGAATACTGGCTAACCGATACACTTTCCGGTAAAGTTAAGTTCACTCGTCTTATTTTAGCCTCAGGAATCTGTGATTAAGCCATGTCCCTTTATTTGAGAGACATTCTGTATTTGTAATATTTTTTATAAAATAATTTTAATCTTTTGTGATAATATATTGACAGAACATTAATTTAAACAAGTTTACAGTTTGATTTCTGATGTAATAAAACTAAAAAGTAAACGTGGAAAGTTTTTCAAATCAAATAACAGTTTGCATAATAGGTTAATAGAGCAAATAGAAAGATTGCACTATTTATTATTTAAACTATATACAATTGTAATGTATATCAATCTTTTCAAAACTAATCTTTTATATTAATTTTACCTCGGGAGAGGATGTAAACAATATTTTAAAAACATAGACCGTTTAAACATTGTTTTAATAAAAAAAATCTGTTGTGACCAGCACAAGACCTCTCGCCATTCCATATTAGGCTATATAAGTATTATGTATTGCACTTCGCTTTCGAACCGTCGTTTTATAACAAAAAAATACAATACTTTACCCAAATATTGTTTTTTATTTTATTTAACATGTCTTTTGCACACATATAATTCTAATTATATCTATTTTTCATTGTATGAGGAAGTTTCTAAATGTGAGAGATTCTTCCAATTCATTAACCAGATTGGCGGTATTTCTGATGGATATATGCATTTTACCACAATTTTACCTATAATTTCCCAGAAAAATCTGTACAAGATATAATAAAAATTTTAAGTGTATTAGATGGAGAATTTTATGTTCTTCAATATTTAATAAAAAAAACTCCCAAAAAATTATATTTAGAAGATTTTTTCTAAGAAACTACTACTTCCGGTTGTTCAATTGTTACCAAAACCTTTTCAGCTCTTCCCAGGAATGTCAGATTGAGGAAACTGCAGTTAAATATTTTTTAAGTCTTATAGTTTTTGAGGAATCGTGTCTACAACATCCAGACACACATACATACACACATCCACACACACACACACACAGACATCATTTTAAAAATGTTAGAATCGGATTCTAGGGACCTTAATCGTGCTTATTCAATAAAATCTGGATATGCGAATTTTAGCATGAATCCAATACCTCTCTTAGCGAGAGGTAAAAAATTTGTTGTGACCAGCACAAGACCTCTCGCCATTTCCATATTAGGCTATATAAGTATTGTACATATTTGACGACTGGTAAGCGCCCGCACGGTACAAATATGTCATCATCATTACCGATGTTTGCGATAAAGCAGATTGTGGCACATCAGAAATGGGTAATATGCCGTGATGATATATTTATTTATTTTATGTACATATTTGACATTTCTGATACACACAAAAACACATATCTTCTTTATATATTTTTGACTAGCATTATTTTTTCTGTCAATCTTTTATGGATTATTTCAGAGAAAAATACTTCAAATAATAGTTATAGAAAAATTAATTGTAGGTACGCATCTTTTATTTGAAGTATTTTTCTCCATAAATTAAATGCGGTAACAATGAAAATATCACGTAGTAATAAAATTATTCGTGCGTGAAATGTAAACAGTACTTTATTTATACCTACCTGGAATCCAACATATATTTTGCAATTCAAATATACATATAAAATACCTGAAAAAAATATAAATAAAAACAACATATCATTCGAAGAATTTTATTATCAAACTAAAATTTCACAAGGAAATAGTGCAATAATTAGTAATATAATGATATATTTCGCATAAAATGTACAATTATTGTAATTTCAACATAATTCACATCCACAGGGGTTGTCAAAATGTTCATACTTTCTTCACAATCTGAACAACGTCTTCATCGTAGAGAATATGTTCTTTGCCCACTTTTTGGGGCTGATGTTTCACAGATGAGCCCCACACTAGTGCACTGAAAAAATAGTTATTTGCATTATTCGAGCGGTAGGTGTTATTTTTTATATTGAAGCACGACGCGCAACGGAGTGCTGCAATAAAATCGACAAATACCTAACGTACACATTATGTATTAAATTTTTAGGCCGAGATATCTATTAAAATATGTATTTTCTATAAATTTTGCTTGTTAACCTTAAACCATTGTTAGCTAGCTGCATTAACATTCACACTATTAAATACAGTGGTCAATTAATTAACGACTTTAATTCATGTACAGAGTTAAATATTCATGCTTTTTTGAGAGGTAGGGACATACACCAAGAATTTGCACTTTGATTATTTGATTTTTTTAAGAATGTCTATGCTGGAAGAAAATCAAGGTTAGGTAGATTAGTTTCTACATATATCTAGTTCCTAAAGAGACTACATGAATGATTCTAATGTTATGTGCCCTTTTCGGCATTCTTTATTAAAATGAATTTCATACATTTGAACTAAAATAAATACACAATTCTCATCAATCATTCAACAAAGTTTATCATTTGAAAATTTTGAAACATTGACATTGCCGGCTGAGAATTATTATTTGCTAATGCTACCAGATGACTTCTAAGTATTAAATTTGAAAAGATATTGTTCTTTAAAGAGCCTCAAATTTGAAAATATCACGAAAT
Source organism: Ophonus ardosiacus (assembly GCA_943142095.1). Lineage (NCBI taxonomy): Eukaryota > Metazoa > Arthropoda > Insecta > Coleoptera > Carabidae > Ophonus > Ophonus ardosiacus. The sequence goes on from OW964835.1 coordinate 5,104,749, forward strand.
ATCCTTTAGATATTTTACAATTAATTTTTGAAATTTGGATAAAATTTTGAATAAGTCACGTGATCAGAAACAGAATGTGACGTCAGAGTACATACATCTTCAGCGGTTCTAAGGTGTCAAGTGTATTGTCAAAGTTGTCAAACAAGTGTCAAATAAGAATCACGACCAGAACTTTAAAGTAAAATATATTATCAATTTATATAATAAATTCAGTTTTTATATTTTATTTTACCTCAACTCTTTAACACCCCTTATTTCGGTAGCAGTAAAACAATCGTTCTGATATAAATTCAGCCATCATCCAGCTATCGACCTTCGGTTAATTGTCCGATTTAGCTTGAGTGTAATTTGAATTAGCCATTATTACTTTATTATTCATTTACAATGAGCAATGTCAGCGTAAAATGTCAAATTAAAAGATTTTGTTATTAACATGTGACAAACTTTAGCCTACGTTTATTTATATAAATAATATGAATAAACGTAGGTGATGGAAAATCTATTTTCCTATTGGCTATTAATGATGTAATGTATGTGCTTCTACGTCACAGGAGTGGGGGGTAGTTTTTCAGGACGCTAATCTTTTTATTTAATTATTTCCACAAATAACAACAAATTATTAAAATAAAAATTATTACTAAGAAAATCATTCCATAAACTTTCATTTAAAATAGTTTTTGAAAAATGTGAAACAGGCTTATTGGGGTTTTTTGAGCGAAATGTCATTTGTCTAACATATTAAAAATATTTCGTTATACTTGCAGTGAACTGGTATTCTTTGTCAATCATTAATGGATTATTTTAAAGAAAAATACTTGAAATAAAATATGCGTACGATTAATTTTTCTATAACTGTTATTTGAATTATTTTTCTCTAAAACGATTGGCAGAGAAAAAACAATATTAAAATACCAAGATTGTCAATATTTAATGACTTACTATTTGAATTCTTTTGCGATGCTTCTATGCAGTTTGTTGCAAAAATCTTCGACACTAGTATGTTCGCTGTGCAAAACAATTGGCGAACTGTAGTCTGGAAGCTGCCCTTTTGGTTTTGTATAGCTGAAAAGTAAAAAAAATAAGAAAAAAATAATAAAAATATAAGAAAATTATAAAAAAAGTATTACATTCGAACCAATTTGAGATAGTCCCACATTTTTTCTAATAAATCATCGAAGTTCCATCGATGATGAGCAGATATAGGAACGCAATGCGGTATTTTGTAAATTACGTCCAGTTCTTCGATGCTTATTTGATCTGGAAATAAGAAAAACATACTTAAACCGCCTTAATATTAAGTTTATACTAGTGGAGACCACCATTCTATAAAATAAATTGCTGATATCTATTTTTGAGGTATTTTAAGATGATATTTTGAACAATATTTGATACTGTAGCTTGCGTGCTACCGACGCCACATGCAAAAAAATGTATCTTTTTTCTGTTTAAATCGAAGAAGGATAGTCTAATTTATGGTTCAGTGTGATTAAATTATTTTTATTTACATTTTTTGTTGTATAAAATCCTTTTAAAATATATTTTTAAAAAGTTACAAAAACCAGCCATGTTGTGACGTTACAGGTTCCGAGCCTAATTTCAAACAGACTTTTATATGGACACAGAATAGCTGTGACGTCACTTGGCAAGGGACGAAGTGGGGGTCTAGAAGCCGCTTTTTAAAGAATGTCATTTTCAATTACAATTTTTTCGTGTTCAAAGATCGATTTGAGAAAAATAAAAAATAAGGGTCTATTATTTTTACCTCCCGCTACCCTAGGTAAGGGAGGTATAGGGATCGTGCTAAAAATCACATATAGAGATTTTAGTGAATGAGCACGTTTTGATGTCCCCAGAATCCGATTTTAACATTTTTACAATGATGTCTGTAGGTATGTATGTGTGTGACTGAGTGTGTGTGTGTGTGCCTGTGTGTGTGGATCATGTGGACACGATTACTCAAATACTATCAATCAGAAAAATTTTAAATTTTGTATACCCATTCTATACTAATGTGGGAAGAGCTCATTAGTTTTCAGTGTATATCGGATAACCGGAAGTATCATTTATACAAGCTTTTAACAGTTTTTCTTGTAAAAAATTCATTGAATATAATTTTTTAGCAATTTTTACCAATACAAATTAAATATAATGGCACAATCTTCAATTCTACGATAAGCATTTAGTAAATAACTTTAAATATTGAATTATAAAATAATTTATTTTTGTACATAACTTTGCCTCTGCGTCAAACAAAAACAATACTTTAATAACAAATTTGACATATTTAAACAAATGTCATTGTCACGAAGAAATAACATTAAAATAAGTAATGAAACCGTGTTAAGAAGAATTTAGTAGTTTACATATGATTGTAATGAAATTAAGGTTTGTAAAAATAATATATTTTCCAACATACATAAATATTAGATATACAGGATAATTCGATTTTAGTTTGATGTTTGCAGCATTATATATCAAACAGCTCTCAAATAAGAACGTGATTTCAAAGTGTCAAATAATAGTTTGCAAATACACATCTACGAAATGGATAATGTACGGCGAAGAATTTACACAGATTGCGTTTTAAAGCATAAGGAAGTTAGGTATTTGGTGATGATTTTGACAATAATGTATGTGTGACGATTTTTCCTTAAAATATATTAAGATCCGAAACTTCGCAAATTTGCTATTTAATACTCTTATATAATTTGATTGCGTTTTAGAGCATAAGGAAGTTGGTGCTGATTTTGACAATAATGTGTGTGTGATAATTTTTTCTTAAAATATATTAATGATCCAAAACTTCGCAAAGTTAGTATTTGCTCACAGATTTTTCAGGAAAAACATAACAAAATATAATCCAAAATTTCGTATTACAAACTTTTCTATTTATTAGAACAACAAAGTAGATTTTGTTTACAAACGATCAATGGAAATGATACTTTACTTAAAGCTCATTGCTATTTTAAACATGGAATTGGCGGGAGGTCATGTGCTGGCCACAACAGATTTTTTTATTATTTTATTATTATCAGGCGCGTGCAGCTGTGTAAACAAAAGTCGCGATAAGTTACAATACACAACTCACCAATTTTGTTGAGAAGATAAATACAAGGTACATAAATTCTATTTCCTTCAATAATATCGATAAGATCATCACTTGTAGCATCATATCTTAAAGTAATGTCCGCATTATGTATTTTATATTCAGATAAAATTGTTTTTACTGAGTCTGCGTCAAGTTCAGATTGGGTAACCTGAAATATTAATTAATTTGTGATATGATCTGGGATTTCTTCAAAACTATGAACAGATTTTATTTATCTCTTACTCACCATGCAGTTTAAATTAATGCCCCCCTTATCTTTTTTTCTGAAGTTAATATTGGGAGGCTGTTTGTTCAACCGTAATCCGAAGCCTTCCAATTCATGCTCTATGAGTTTTTTGTGCTGTAAAGGCTTTAAAACGTCCAAAACTATGAATATAAGACTACAGGTTCGAGCCACGGCTATGACTTGACGACCGCGACCTTTACCGTCTTTTGCACCTTCAATAATTCCAGGAAGATCCAGCAACTACAAATTTTACACAATAAAAGTGTCATCATCATAAAACAGTATTTATAAAACTAATATTTTGGCGTTTATTATAAATTACAGATTTTTTGTTTGCGTTAGCGGTCACGTTACGCCGTTGCGTTGCGTTTAACGTTACTACATTATAAATAGGCCTTTAGTTTAGGTAGGGATATAAATGCTACAGTTTTATTAGTTAGAATGCAAACCTTGTTTACAATTCGAAAAAAAATATCACCTGTCAATTGTCAGTTACCAATTTAAATCTTCAGAATTAAGAGATGTTTAACCATGTTTTGCTGTAATTTTTAATATTCAGGTCACGAATTTAAATTATTTATTTAATGCATGTAAAAATGGTCGACTCTCAAGCGCCATCTACTATTTACTTACGTGAAATGAAGTATAATTTGTGATGTGACAGATATACGTGAATGGTGGCTATATACCTATTAACTAATATATTGCTAATGCTCGTATCTTTCCCATAAGAGTAGGTGAAGGAAACACTGAAATAGAAATATCATTTCTGCATAATCTTGACTACTATTGGCTAACGCTGACAGCGTCGCTGGCTGGGCTGCGTTCCAAAATTCTACTCTTAGAGTAAGAAATTATTCAAAGTCGTTTCAAAACTAATAACCTTACTCTCAGAGTTTACTCAACCTGTTCCAAAACAGCCAGAGTTTACTCCAAAGTGATGTTCTACTTACTCTACTAACGAGGAGGGTATAGAAATTACTCCACAATATTTTCAAACGTAGATGCTCACGATTCTCTACATATGAAAGTAATTTGCCTTCTTGAGGAAGAAAACATGCTTTTGGTTGAAAATAAACATAAGTAAATACGTTGGCGTGTATTACGAGCATACTTTTATAATAAAAGCGCTTTTATGGAGCGTACTTTCACATTATATTGAGGAGAGTGCTCCATAAAAGCGCTTTTATTACAAAAGTGCGCTTTTGATACGGGCTTGACGCTAATGTTGTAATTATAAGTAGTTTTGTTAGTTTTATAAAATTATATTTAATTTAGTTTAAATTTTTTACATCAACAAAACTCTCATTCGTTCCAAAACACATCATACTCTACGCCAAAACTAGGTATTCTTGGTTTTGGAACACTGCCCTGGTCATGCAGCGAACACATGGTTTGACTTTGACGTTTGATTTCATTTCTGTTTGTAGTTGCACTTCGAAAGCATTTGCTTTGTGTTTCATACAGTAATTGATTGTCACTTAAATAAATAAATCCTGACCAGATTGTATTCCTATTATTTTTACAGTACAACAAAGTAAATTATTTAATTCAAATTTAGCACTAGAATATGTCAATGTTTTTTATTATTACTAATATTTAAATACAAGAATTTACATACAAAATAAATAGTAGGTACATTGTTTAATGTCTCAAATTTAAATTAAAAATTTCTCGCGCTAGTCGTTAATAAACAGAACTCTGTGATTCGCAAAAAGTGATCATGATTTCCTCGTTAGCCAATAGTAGTCAAGGTTTCCAAGCATGCGCATAATTCGCGATTGGGTGTTTGTGTGAGATAGACTTATGCAGAAATGATATTTCCATTTCACAGTGTTTCCTTCAAGAAAAGCAAAGGATACGAAATATATTAGTTAATAGGTATATGATGGTGGCATTACTTTCTAACACATTAAAAATAGCAATGACGTATGTCGTAGAGTTACAGACATGTAAATATCTCGTACACTGCCCTCTGTACTTATGTGAACAAGTGAAGTTAACATTTAAATTAAATTATTATTATAGACCATTCCAGAATGACGTCACCTGCCCTCCACAGGAGTGATTTTAACCTACTTTTGAATATTTTTAAAAATTATTTAATTATGTATCTTATGATAAATGTCGAGAAATTTTGATTTTGATACAATTCATAAAATTAAACCATACATTTTTCCATGGCTCCATCATTGAGTAAATTATGTATGAAATTTATTTCTGACAGCTGCCCCTAACGAAATTTATTTGTTCTGGATTGATCTATAAGGTTTACGTCAAGTCTATATTTTGGTTTCATACAAAAACATATGTGAAAAATATAAAACTTGAGAAAAGCATTATTTATTAACAAATAACATTTTCCAATAAATTGCATTTATTTTTTCAGTTAAAATATATCCACGAATATTTCATGTTTCTACGCCTATGGATACGAAATGCAATGAAGTTATTTGCAAGTAATATTATATCAGACGGCTTATAAAAAACCTTGAATATTCATCTTTGGTGAATCAAACTATATCGACAACTACAGACCGCTTTAAATTTTAATGAAGCTTTATAGAAGAAAATAAAAAAAAAATAGTGAACAACCCTATTCTACATAGATTCCATTATATTTAATCTTACTTGTATCTTCGCCCCTTTGTATTTAATACACCCAGGCACCGTCGTAAGTGTCGTAAACTCATAAGCAGCCACTTCTGAATAAACTCCAGCTAGCGTACTTAAAAGCGTCGACTTCCCGACACTAGGAAACCCGACAAACCCTATTCTCGCATCTCCAGTTTTCGCTACATCAAATCCTTCCCCAGGGCCCCCGCCACCGCCTTTAGGGGTGATCAACTCCCTTCTAAGTTTAGCTAGACGTGCCTTGAGGAGCCCTAAATGACCAGCGGTGGCTTTGTTCTTTTGGGTTCGTGCCATCTACGAAAATAGGTTAGGAAGAGAATTTGTGATTAATTTTTAGTTTTACCTCAGCTTCGATGGCTGCAATCTTTTCTAGGATTGTACTCATGATGAATAAATTGTTTTTCAATTAATTCGAATAATATTTGTGGTGTTTTTTGATGTAAAACACGTGGAACGTGACAACAGTGGCTTCTGACAGATGTCTAGATTAAGAATGGTTTTTTTGATTTTTATGACTTAAAATCTTATAAAAAATAAATAAAACAATACTTGGTTAATAGTGTTGCATAATATATTTATTATATAAAATAGAGTGCTTAAAATACAACATAAAAAATTATTTAATTCAAACGCAAAGTTCAGCTGTTTTCACACAGATGGCTCTACAGCATTCATTTTCTGTTCATTTGTGTACATCTAAAATGCATTTTACCTCTCGCTAAGAGAGGTATTGGAATCATGCTAAAATTCGCATATCCAGGTTTTAGTGGATAAGCACGTTTTTAGGTCCCTATAATCCGATTATAACATTTTTACGATGATGTCCGTGTGTATGTGAGTGTGTGAATGAGTATGGTTGTTGGAACCACGGTTTCTCAAATACTATAAGACTTAAAAAATATTTAACTGCAGTTTCGAGTATTCCTTGGCAGTTTCTTCAATCTGACATTCCTGGGAAGAGCTGATTAGATTTTGGTAACAATTGGACAACCGGAAGTAATAGTTTCTTTAAAAAATTCTTCTAAATATTATTTTTTGAAAATTTCTGTTATTACTATTATTGAAGAACATAAAATTCTACATCTGATAAATTTAAAATTTTTATTATATCTTGTATAGATTTAGAGATAAAGGCACTGTATATGACAGATGTCAGTGTCAAAAATCAACAGTTTTAGTGACATTCTGAAAGCTTTTTCTGGGAAGTACATTTAATCTTTCTTATTGTTTTATTAATTAAATATTTAAAATTATGGGTAAAATGTATATATCCGTAAGAAATACCGCCAATCTTGCTAATATACTAATGAAAATAGATATAATTAGAATTATATGTGTGCAGAAAACATGTTAAATACAATAAAAACAATATTTGAGTAAAGTTCTGTTATGTTTTTGTTATAAAACGACGGTTTGATAGCGAAGTGCAATACAATAATTATATAACATAAAATGGAAATAGCGAGAGGTATTGTGCTGGACACAACAGATTTTTACCTCCCGCTACCCTTGGTAAGGGAGGTATAGGGATCGTGCCAAAAATCACATATGGAGATTTTAGTAAATGACCACGTTTTAAGGTCCCTACAATCCAATTTTAACATTTTCACGATGATGTCTGTATGTGTGTGTGTATGTATGAATGTGTGTGTGTATGTATGAATGTGTGTGTGTGTGTGTGTGTGTATGTGTAGGGATTTTGTCTTCGCACTAACTCAAATACTATCATTCAGAAAATTCTGAAACCTCGTATTTCTATCCTATTCTAATATGAATAGAAGCCATTAGATTTTGGTGTAAATCGGATAACCGGAAATGGCACTTTACCTAAAGCTCATAATGGTTTTTCTTCAAAAAACATCATTAAATGCCATTTTTTCGCATTTTATGTCTTATGAAATTAAAGATTATTGAATTTTCTACAGGAATACATTAATACTTTTTCTATATATTTTGCAGATAAATTTAAAAATAATTTTTGTTTATTAGTCCCGAAGCCTAAGATAAACACAATTCCTTTGTTACACAGTTCATATTTCAAATGAATTTAACTGGCAGTAGTGGCAGTAAATGTCACTGTCAAAAAACTAATCACTTCAAATTAATAATAATCACATTTTAATAAGAAAATAGTAAATAAATCAATAGTTTTATGCAATGGAACAGTTTGCAGCGTTAGTAAATACGTAAGTATGTATTTAAATTAATAACAATGGTTAGGAATGTGTGGAGAAGGATGATTGTTGCGTAACTATTATTGTGGTCCGGATGCGGTTATTCGCTACCGAAAATCGGTCACTTTAATATGTTCTTATGTATGAATATGAATGCTATGATGATTGTGGACAAGGCGAAAGAAGAATGTTGTTAAAGAGTGAAGTGAGTCAGCTGAGCTCTTACTCTTATCCCTTTTCTTATTGTTACTATTGTTTCCGGGTTTTTGCTAATCCACTAAGTGGGAAATGCGTGATTTTATGTATGTATGTAAAAATTAAATAGCGGGAGGTTTTATGTGGGCCACATCAGATTTTTTAGTATTAAATTAAGTGTTTTTTGAACAATTAGTGCTTACAATTAACAAGAAGGTAAAAATAAATCAGAAAATGTGAAATGACCCAACTCTTGTTATAAAGAAAAGAAATAATATATTTAAAAATAAATTTATTTTGTTTAGTTCTTATACATAGTATATGTTAATAAATTTAACAATGAAAATTACAACAATTAACAAATTAAAACCGTGAAAATGGTTGCAAATATTTTTTTTCATTTTCCGTTTTCTTTTTCGTTTCTTCAATTTCTTTTTCGTATATTGTGACAGACATTTCCACTGACTGCTTTTTCTTATTAACTGAGTAACTATAAGCAGTTTTTTTAACAATTTCATTTATAACTGGTTCATTTATAAATTCTTCATCTTTATTTTTATTTAAAGTTATTTTATTTTCATGTTTATTTCCATATTTATTCATAATGTTATTTAGAGAACTCATTTTGTTAAACGGGTCATATTTTTTGAACGAATTGTTAAACCCTTGTTTATTATTATTAATGGCGTACAAAGGAACCGGACTTGATAATTTTTGCCTTTTTACAGGCAAAATTTCAGAATTTTCCTGAAATTTTTTAGCCGTAAAAATAGGACTATCATAATATTGCTCTATGATTTTCATTCGGTTTTCTATTTTCAGCGTAGCTTTTTCTGAAAATTCTTCAGACGATTCTGAATTCTGAACGCATTCAGGAGACGTTTCCTGAAAGTTTTCAGTATTTTCAGACTGGAAACTTATTTCAGGAGACCGATTTTTGTTGAAATCTTCAAAATTTTCTAAAGTTAAATCAATTTCTGATTTTTTTTCAGCGAAAATTTTTCCTGAACATGAAAAAGTTATGTTTTCCACTTCTGAATTTATTTCAGGGGATATGAAAGAGGTTTCAGGAGATTTTTCATTTGAAAACTTATAATTTTCAGCATTTTGGACATTTGAAACGTCAAATGTAATATCAAAAGTTTGATTTTCAAAATTTTGATTTATATCTTCAAAAATTTGAGTTTGGTCTGGACTTTTTTCAAAGTTCTTTGCAGGAGCTGAAATTTCTTCGTCACTACTACTTTCAGGATTGTCTAAAGGACCCATTAAAAATTCCTGAAAACTAAAATAAAATATTTATATAAAATGCTGTACAGGTGACACTGAAAAACAGGCCACTCAAATTAATATTTACGGCAATCATACCCTATGTCGTAATTAAAATATTTATTGACCAAAGTACTCTTCTTTAAATTATCAATAGAATCTTGAACATATTCCCTAAAATTTTTGGCAAAATAAGGCTTTTCCACATTTGTTTTTCCATTTTCACAATTTTCATCTGATATATTTATAATATTTTCTGATGTATTATGTTCAGAAATATTAATTTCTGGTATAGAATTATTCATAGTGATATTATTTTCAAGAATGGAATTTTCTTTTTCATTTTGAAAACTGTTTTCATAATTTTCTGTATATACGACGTTACAGTATTGCATAGGATATATTTCTGTAGAATTTTGAGTCAAATTAATATTTTTTTGACTAGATTCTTTATTTTTATTTTCAATAAAACGTTTGAATTTTTCTAATTCTTCGTTGGTCACTGAAACTTTTTGACTTGATGGTTTTTGAGATTGAGAATAATTTTGACTGATACTTGTCTGAGAATCTGAATATCTTAGTTCCTTTTTTTGAGAATTATTCGATATTTTTAACGGTACATTTTTATATCGTGGCGTTTTTCGAACTACCTTTGTGTCGTGATTAATTTTCTTTTGAGATGTAAATTCATATTTCTTTAAAATTGATTTTAATTTTAAATTATTTTCTAATTTTTTGGCTGTACGATTAATATTGTCACTATAGTTATTTTCTAGAGGACTTTTAATATCAGAATTATATATATTTTCTATATTTTGTCTATTTTCATAATTATATTGTGAATTTTGATTATTTTCAGAATTCTGAAAAAATAAATATATTATTATAACATTATAAGTTTGGGACCTAAAATATTTTTACCTGTGAAAATTTTCTGGCTAGGTTTTGCGAAAAACTTTCAAAATCACTCTGGGACGACTGAAAATCAAAAAAATTTTTATTTTTATATTTTTTATAACAGAATATACAGTGCGTTCAAAAAAAATACTAACTAGGAGTAGACTTTGAACAAAAAAACGAATGTCAATTTGAAAATATTTAATTAAATGCACGATTTAAAATATACTGGTTGTGCCACTCTTCACAAAACGAGGGTCCAAAGCGATACGTGTTTCCTCGTTTTTTCCGCTAGAGGCGCAACGTGAGAACGACCCAACTGACACCTGTCATTTGCATGTCATTTTGAAAATATTACATGTTATATCTTATAGAACGGTAAATAAAACAGGTTTTGAAGTACATATTCGTATTATATGTAATGTAATATAAATATTTTGTTGAAAGATATTACAATTAATGCAAAATGAAAAGAAAATTAAATAGAAAATGTTTCATTCCTGAATGTGAAACCAGTTACAAGAAATCTACTGAAAAAGAATCTCTGTTTGCTGCTCCACTCGATATATCACTTTTTAAAAAATGGCAATGTGCAATTAGTAGAGATGATCGCGAATTAAGATTGAATGATATTTGTCGAAAACATTTTCGGGAAGAAGATATTATTACCGAATGGAAATCTGGAAGCGTACGGTTCTATCAATTTATTTAGTTTTTTCCAATTTTAAATTCTAACAATGTATTGATTCAGGTTTCCATTAAATATATAAATTTATATTAAAAATAAATTCATTATGCATTTCTTTTTTTTATATTTGATGTAAAAATAGTTTGCTGTGGTAGGGTCGTTCTCACGTAGCGCATCTAGCGGATTATTCAAGGAAACACGTATCAAGCGGACCATCAGAAACAATGAAAAACATGACAAGTGGCATAACCAGTATATTTTAAATCGTGATTAAATGTCAATTTGACACGAATTTTTTTCAAAAATGTTATCTAAAGAAATCGAAGCTTTTCTTCTTGAATCCTTATTTTAGAAGAAGAAATAAATTAGAAAATGGTGAATAGCAATATTCTGTATTCTTCTTTATTATCTTTTCTCCTTAAAATTACATTTCAAGATCAATTTTGACTTCACTTTTGAAATGAATAATGATCAGACATACGTTCCTGTGTTCATAGCCTACTGCGAATGGGAGCGTTTAGTTAGGAACTAATGGCGCTGTAGTTCCTGACACATTTATCCCCTCCAGATTTTTTGTTATCATTCAACTGTCAATCTGACATTTGTATATTATATAACCAAACAAAATGCCTTATTACCGTGTAAAGGAATGCAAAAATAGGTTATTCATTTTTTTTAGCGAATTCTACTCTGATTTTGACAGTTTATATCTTAAAATATAGTCTAACCTATTCCTAGTATCTACCTTTATTGATAATATCATGAAAATTAAATTTTAAATACCGGAATAGAATAGAATTCACTAATCCAAAAATAAGGATTAGCCTAAACTTTTTTGTGAATCGGGCTGTACATGTTTTGTGAATGGTTTCATAAGATAACAGGGTGTCAATGTTATTAAAATAAAAATATAAATCATAAAACTAAAACTAATTTCGATTTGTGAATGTGCCATAAAGGAAACATTTTTCGTCATAACAGTGTATACACTGTCAACTTTCACAAAATTATGTGAACAGTTGTGCTGCCACCTGTAAAAGTTTGGCGTGAACTCTCCCATTAGGTTTTTTTCTGAACACACTGTATATACCTATACAGAGTGTTAAAAAATAAGTGTCACAAATTATGAGGGCATATAGTACTGAGCAAAATGAGAAAAAAGATTAATCAACATGGGTCTGATCTTCAATACTTTCCGAGAAAACTGTAAAGTTACGACTTTGATTGAATGAGACATTTTGTTTACCTTTCAGAGGTGATCTTAGATGTGTTTTTATTTTTCAAAAAAAAATCAAATAATTGTACTGAGACAAAAGTTGTGGCGCCCTTGGCCAATACTTAGTTTTCAAATAACTTCGTAACTATTAGAAAGTGAAAAAAATGTTTCATATAAAATGTTATTGTTTTTTATAGTCTATTTACTGGCATAGACAAAATTTTGTTCAACCATTATCTTCGTCAGTTTTTCTTCGATTCTAATAAAAAATGGTCTCTTTCTCAAAAACAGATGAAGATCGGATCTATGTTGATTAAACTTTTTTTTATTCATTTTGGTCAGTACTATATGCCGCCATAATTTGTGATACTTATTTTTTAACATCCTGTATAATATTATATTACCATATATTTGTTGTTTGGTTTCGGCAACTCTAATTTCGGTACATTATCTTGTACATTCGGTACATGTTTTTTAAACAATTCAAAATAGGAATGTTTTGGTTTAGTAAATTCCTCAAAATTTAGGGAATTATCCAAATTTTGATTCAAATTATTATTGTATTGTATATTTCCATCAAAAGTTATGTTATAGTCCATATTTTCGAAATTATTTTGTTCCAAATTTTCAAAATTGTTTTGTTCCAAATTTTCAAAATTGTTTTGTTCCAAATTTTCAAAATTTTGTTCAAAATTTACAGTATTATCATTTCTAGATATATTACTGTAAGAATATTTTGATATATCTGACTCTTTATTAGTTTGTATATAATTTTTGAAAGTGTCAAGATTGCCTTTGAAATTATTTGGTAAGTTACTGAAATTTTCAGAAAAACCGGTTTGTTCTACTTCTTCAAAATGTACAGGATTTTCAGACATTGAATTCTGAATTTCTGCAGACTCAGATATTTCATTTTCAGGAATAATGCTTTGAACATTTTCTGTAATATTTGAAATATGTTGAGTATCTGGTACATTTTTGATTGGCGGTACGAATTTTTTAGCATTTTGAAAATATGTATCGATAGTTTTAGATTGTTTTTTAGTAGGCTTAGTATTGTTACTATTGTTAGCACTTTTTGTTTCATTAGTTTTTTTGGCAGGTATAAAAAATGATGTAATTTCTTTTTGTTTACTGTTATTATTTGGAAAAATAATACTTTTTGGTAGGATCTGTTCATTTTTAATTACAATGTCGTAGTTTTCTTTGCAATCTATGCCAACTGAAAAGAAAAAGTCATTATTTATATATTATGTATACTTAAAATATGGACTACTCAATTTTACAAATAGGGGTTTCCAAGGATTTTTATTTTTTACTATGATAAATTCCAATAACTAGTTTTTAACCAATTATGATGCAAAACACTTGAAAATTCAACCAATGGGAACAGTATTATACTGATAAAACCTCGTTACCCCGATAAAACCCCGTTACCCCGATAATTTTCCGCTATCAAGTAAATAAACAGTTGTTATTGTTTATAAATGTCAGTGTGACAATTAATATGTCAAGTTTCATTTTGCGTTGTCTTTGGAATTTATCTCACCAAATACCACATGACCTCTCAGATTTTCTCAGATAAACTTTTATTTTTAAGCACTCATTTTTTTCCTTTTAAACAAAATTACTCAAGCAAACTGACATTAGGTAAAACCCTTCCTCCTTCGGAGTCGGGATTTACCATGCAGTTTGCTTTCGTGTTTGTTGCTAAGCAAAAAAAATTCGTGTAAAATAAAAATTTATCGATAAAATCAGGAGGTCTTGTGATATTACTTCTGATAATCTGTACATAAAAATATGAGACCCTTATTTTATATTTTCTAACACGTCAGAAATGGGCTATTTGCGTACCTTTTTTTATTTAATATTTTTGAAGAGAAGGTAAAAACTTGCTACCCATATTTTTGCTTTTGACAAAATTTTTATTAATTAGACAGGAAAAAAATAATGAAATTTGATTATTTGAATTCCCGCCATGTATGACGTAGAATTACGCCGCACCAATGAATAGTCGTAAAGTCACAGCGTGGTGCCGTCCCATAGTAATGGTATGTTTGTGCGGGTAATGTAGATCACCTGTTTGACGTTTCAATAATAGTTTGGAGGTTAGTAGTTTAGTTTATCTTTTTGGTATCGATATTTTAAATTACAAGTAACTACCTATGTGTTTATTTATTAAGTAATTAATGTATTTGAGAGACCAGAGAGAGAGAAAAATGAATTAATGTCAAATTCAAATTAAAACTTTCTCGCACGCCATGCCATCTATTGATAACATTCTTAAACATGCTTCCCCTCCCCCAGTTCAATATAAAGACGTCACAGAAAATTTTCTTTCTTAATTTAGTAAAAAACAAATAATTATTTTAAAATAAAATTTATATTTTTATATATGTTTTCAATATAACATTACGTATATATTGACAGAAATCGGATTTTCAGTACCACGCAAGTAGCCCATTAGTTATTTATGCAACAAGTGTAAAAAATATAGTCTTATTTCATGAATAGGAAAGTTTGACCGAACGGCTCGTAAGAGAGTTCGTTAAATCCTTTGAGGGACACTTTTTACTCGCGTAGAATATACTATTTTTTTAAGGCAGTAGACATGGAAATCCTTATTATTAATTATGTTATTATTTTCAATACAAACCCCAATTTTCACTGATTAAATATGCTTGAATTTTATGATCAGTTTTTAAAATCACGTTAATGATTTCGACATAATTTTCACAAGCAGCCATACTGTGGTGACTGAAAAAAAAATTATTAATATTGGAATACAATAATTTTGGAAAAAATCTTACAATAATTTTTTGCAACTCAACACATTATTTTCTGAGTCGCCTACTAGTAAAGTCATGTAATTATGTGAACCAGCAGTACAGTTTTTAATAACATCTTCTGCATTTAAAAGATTAACAGTAATTTTTAATTTGTTTTTATTATTTTCATGGCCTTCTAAGTTTATTTTGTAGTTAGGTAAATGCATGACTGCGTCAAGTATATCGTTACCCATAGGAGGAGCGCGGTTTATTATCTGAAAATTATAAATATCATCATTATTTTTAAAATGATTCCAGCTCAATCGAATTAAAGGAAAATAGTAAAAAAATACGAATGTATATGCTGAATAACGAATATTAATAAAAAAATGAAATGGTATAATTGAAATATTTCGGAAATAAAGGGTTTTTTGTTATAGAGCTTCGACACCAATATGAATTCAGTATACAGAGTGTCTCTTAAATAGGGGGACATGGTTTAACCACAGATTCCTGAGGCTAAAATAAGACGATTTAACCAAACTTGCTTCTATCGGAAAGTGTACCATTTAGCCAGAATTCTGCTTCAAAGTTCTTCGAAAAAAAATTAATTTTGCTTATAATAATCGGACGCTTTATTCAATTTGGATGAAATTTGGTATGACAGTTTATATGGTTATAGGTCATCTTTTATTATTAGTGAACCACTAGTGTATGAAACTTAGGTGTCCCAACATTAATTAGACCGTAACTTTTTAATGGCAATGCCGAAAACGTGAAATTATTTTTCTTCAGAAAGATACGTTCAATAGTAAACTTTTCTCTCTCTGTGTAATTTGTGATATCTGTTACGGTTCACACAAAAAAAAAAATCTGAGTGTCTGCACTGCTAAATTATTAAAATAAATTTAATCTAGCAGTCTATCCAAATGTTAAACAAGTAATTTTTAATGACAGTAACAAATGTTTTACGGGTTGTCAAAAATTTTCTTCGCAATATTCTAAAATTAGTAACATCCGATTGTTCGGCCTAATAATATTTTACTACCATTATTATAAATAAGACGATTACATATCTCAGCTTACTCCTAAACAAGTTGAGAAGATTGACAACTCGTTACTGTCATTAAAAATTACTTGTTTGACTTTTGGATAGACTGCTAGATTAAATTTATTTTAAAAAAATTCACGATGCAGTCACTCAAGTATTATTTTTTTCTGTCTGAACCGTAACAGATATCAAAAATTAAACAGAGATAGAAAAGTTTACCATTGAATGTATCATTCTGTAGAAAAAATTCACGTTTTCGGCATTGCCATTAAAAAGTTACGGTCTAATTAATGTTGGGAGACCTAAGTTTCGTACACTAGTGGTTCACTAATAATAACAAGTATCACCTTAAAAGATGACTTATAACCATATAAACTGTCATACCAAATTTCATCCAAATCGAATAAAGCGTCCGATTATTATAAGCAAAATTAATTTTTTTTCGAAGAACTTTGAAGCAGATTTCTGGCTAAATGGTACACTTTCCGGTAGAAACAAGTTTGGTTAAATCGTCTTATTTTAGCCTCAGGAATCTGTGGTTAAGCCATGTCCCCATATTTAAGAGACACCATGTATAATATTTTGATTGGCGACCGAAAGACCGCCTATACATGCATAACAAATAGCATGTTAGGAGGTGGGGGTTACTACTAATGGAAATTAAAAAATTCAAATTCGAAAGGAGAAGCAAACATTCCTGTACAGCAGTTTTCAAACAGTTTTTATTTTAACATAAATTTCTTGCATTAAACTTAATAATTTAAATACACTTGTAATTATAAAGTACCTATGTAGACTTATACAGTGTTCTAATATTCGTTTATTTTATGTAAATATAAATTAAAATAGCATATATTTCAAGAACATTTAGGTCCATGATGAAAACAGTTTGATATAAAAACACATATACGTGACGTCACGTCAATCTTTTCAAAATTCGGGAGACCATAACTCGCTTATTTATAGGATTTTTTCACCGGATTTTCATCAATAGTCTTAGTTTTCCTAATATTTTCAGATGAAATTATAAAAAAAAAATTGGTGGAATCCCCCATTATTATTGGTTATTTGCTATAGCAACGTTGTTAAGACTTAACAACTTTCTTACAAAAATGGGACTTTTATCTATACAAATGTCGTTACTAAAAAACAATTTTGTTTTTAACCACTCGTATGATGAAATAGTTATTTAAAGCATAAAGGTTCACGCACGCAGTTTATACAATATTTTTGTACGAAAAGTATAAAACTAATAAAAGAATTTACCCTTTCGATATCTCGTGGACTAGTTTCCAGTATAGATTTGAAACTAGTTTTTCCAGCACTAGCTAACATACCAGACAAAACTGGTCCTATTTTGGGAAATTGTCTAGCTACATACGGAGAATTTTCCCATATTTTCGCAGAGAAACATTGGTTTAAAATTAAAGCATTTAAAAGGGCAGAAAAGTATTTATTTTTATGTAGCAAAAATGTTACGAGACCTAGAAAAAATATTAAGTATTTTTTTTAATAAGGTCTGATACTTATAATTATTTTTAATGTATTACATTTTGCAATGCGTTCACCAATTCGCATTATTTTAATAGACTCTTGTTGTAAAGCTGGACTTTGTATACGTATGCATCCAAAAGTTGCTTGAATTAAGCTGAAAAACAAATAAAACATAGGTATACCCAAATCATTCAAGCAGCCAATGTACGTCATCACTTAGTGGAAATGCTGAATGCATTAAAATCACTAATAGTGAAAAATTAAATAAAATTTCAATCATTTTTAACCGTCAAAAAGTGTATAGCCTTATATAATTATTATTAAGATGAATAGTAGAGTTCATTACTTATTGTATATGACATGAATAATATATAAATAATGTACATCAACATCATATTATTCGTTTAATTGTTGCTATAGTTGGCAACATTGATAATTTGTATGTTTATACTGTCAACGTTATTATTCGAAAAATATTTGTATCGTGTTTGAAACATTTTTGTGCCTTGTAAAGGCCTATTTATATTAAAGTAATGTTAAACGCAACGCAACGACGCAACGTGACCGTTAACGCAAACACAAAATCTGTGAATCTGCCAAAGATAGCACTTCTAATCAATCAGAAGAATTCGGTATATATCTTTGAAATTCGGCTCACTTTTATTTATTGTCTTTATATGGCATACATAGGTATAAATAAGGTTAGTATTATAAAATAATTTAAATAGAAATGGACAGTGACGAAAATATTGGCGATTCAAATTAACTTTTCCCGCCATTATATATCAGTGTTGTGACGTCACAACACTGCACGAGCTGTCAATCAGTCACTGATATAATGAATTTTTTCGCTTTCTGAAAAATTTTAAGAACATGAAACTTGTGTTACAGGATGTTTTAAATATCCTGCAATCGCTAGAAAGTTTCTGTGAAGAAAAGGAAATAATATATTTTAGATATTTTTTAGTCCAAACTTTGTCCACTAGGTAGAGTTTGCTTAATTTGAATCGCGAATAGTATTTAATTTGTAGATGTGACAGTTCATGACCGTGTCGATAATACAGATTGCAATCTGTATAACTCTTTTCATAAAGATTCTAAAACCTCTCAAACGTACCAGTACATGACGTCATACATCTAGTTACTTTTATTCAATTTTTATTAATGACGTGCATTGGCTGCTTGAATGATTTGGGTATATAGTCGGAACAAACCTATATAGAAGTGACGTCAAATCAACGTTAAGCAGTTTTATAGATTGCCTGATGACGTTGATGTAACGTCACTCCTATACGATTTTTTCAGCTATGTAGTCTATTCCACGAGACCTTTCGCTGTATATTAGGGTCTATCTCGTAAGTTTCTCGCTGAGTATATTTTGTGCTGCAAAATCCAAAACAAACGTGTTTGATTGTTAGTTTTTATTATTTTTCTTATAATGAAAGGTCTCGTGGAATAGAACAGATTATAGGGGTTTGAGTTAGGAGGTAATAGGGTCCTATACCATTTTTTTTTCTGTAAGAACAATAAAATACGAATTTTAGTGTAAACGCGACTTAAAAATTTTACGTAATAAGCGAGATATGAATTTTTAAAGTTTACGAATTTGGTGCGTGACGCATTATGTACTGACCAGTGATCGACAAACTGTTAGTTATAGAGGGGACCATTTTTTTCATGTTTGCACAGCTGAAATATTTTTATATAAAAACTTATACGTTATATTCACGAATAAATTGTTATTAAGCATAAATAACATAAATAATAAGCATTTTCTCCTAATAAATTATAGAACATTGAAACAGATTGACAATATTATGGCACAAAGTATGACGGCGGATGGCGCTAGTGTTTCTTTGTTTTGAAGTTTCAATGTTTCAAATTTCTGACATTATTAATTTAATTAATATTACAAATTACAAATTGATGTAATTATAAATACAATATTACTGTTAATATTACTAGATGCCATAATTAAACAAATTCATCAAATATAAAATTGTTAATTTTTTAGTTAGGTTATACATCAACGTGACAGTTCATAATCTTTTAAAGGTGACCGCAGCAAACGCCCGAATCTCCTTTTTAAAATCAGGCGACCAATCAATTTCTTAGAACCTAACGCGTCATACCCAATTAGTAATCAATCAATCGCTTGTAGTTTGCGATCTAATCAATATTTAAACAAAAATTTCATTAATACTCATTAATTTATGTACATTTTTGTCTTCTTATTTAAGATAGTTAAAATTTGACTATGGTATAGTACCCTACTCCTTGTAGAAATTCACATGAATTGACTTACCAATATATTTTCATAGGAGTGGTTTTTATAGCTCCTTTCATAGGATATCTAATAGTTTGCTGGTACCTATTTTTATTTAAAGTGTTTAAAGTTTTTTTGTCATTTACCCGTAAATAAGATTCAGAAAATTCTGGACATTTTGATATTAAAACTAATAGTTCTGATAAAGATTCTGTGCCTTTTATCTAGAAAATATTACATACACCATACACCAAAATTTATATTTAATTTTTTATTTTTATATTTATTACCTCCGTAAATATTTTCATGGTATTAAAAGCTAAATAATAATTCGCCATTAGAATGCCAGTATTTGTTGGTAATACACTAAAACCATCTGTTTGGTCTATTTGTAACATTCCATATTTGTGTAAGGCATTTATTTCGATTTGACACCAGTCTACAAGAATTTATTTTAAACAAATCATTTTTTATAGTCTTGCCCTAAATGCTGTCACAATTTATAGGGTACTAAAAATTTATAAAAATAATAATACATTGTGTATTGCAAGTAATTTATTGACTTGAGTAATATATCTAGTCAAAATTGTCGCTTTTGGCTTTAACGCAAGCCTTAAGACGGTCTGATGGCGTAGCGACCATGTTTGTTCCAACAGGAGTTAGAAGAAGAATAATCCATTCTATAATGAATCAAACAACCCTTGGAAACAAGTTGAAAAATTAAAATATTTGTAATTGATATGTCAGTGACAAAAACAAAAAACAAGATATTACTGAAGGCTTTTTCTGGGAAGCATATTTAATATTTCTTATTTTATCATTAATTAAATATTTAAAATTATAGATATAGTTGCCGCACGTTTAGTTGACACTAACTTTGAATGAGGAAAACCTAAAATTCAGACTTGGACAAGTCGAGATGTGATAGTAATTATAATATGCTGTTGTTATAACGAGGAAAGACTCCGTCAACATCTAAAATTATTATAAAAAGGAAGGGGATTCATTTATAAGCCAAAATATGTACACTATCAGTGTCAACTAAACACGCGCTTGCTATATACACAGGATGTCTCAATAAGCTCACTATTGGTAACTTTTTTATTTAAAGAGATACGAGGTTGGTTAAATTAGCAAAATTGTGCCATTTTATATTAGAAAATTGGTCATGTAGACAAAATAAAAATTGTGCCAGCGGTTCCCAAAATTTGGGAACCTTTAAAAGTATTTAATTAAATGTCAATTTGACATGAGATATTGTCAAAATTGTTATCTAAAGGAATCAAAGCTTATCTTGAATTTTTATTTTAGAAATAGAAATAAATTAGAAAACAGTGAAAAATTACATTTCACGATCAATTTTGACAACTTGACTTTTGAATTGAATAACGATCAGACATACATTTCTCTGTAAATAGCCTACTCCGAATTGGGTTTTTTAACACGCTGTATAGTCTGTTATGAAAATGGCGAGAGGTATTGTGCTGGCCACAACATATTTTTTAATTAGCAGCCTATAATCTGTGTGACAGTATTTATGGCAGAACTGTGACTGTATAGATTCTAAAATTAATTTATACCTTGTAATCGTTTTTCTATTTGATTTTTTGTGTAATTAACCGGTATATTATAATGTTTCGGATTTTTCAGTACTCTAATATACAGAAAAGTGTATCGCAACCACTCTAGAGCAATAGCAATATCTGTTATCGTCCCGAGAACAATTTCCGCGTTCAGATGTTCTGTTAAATGTCGATGAAGATTGCTTTCTATTAATTCTGTACCCCCGAGCATTTTTTCGTACTTTGCCTACAAAATTTTTAAGAAAAACAGAAGTACTATATAATTTTATGGACATAGATGAACTGTGAAACGTACCTTTTGTTGTAATGTGGTCATTATGACTACGTTGGCTCGTTTATCAAATTGAGGACGTCCGGCCCGTCCTGTCATTTGTAAAATAGTTGATTCTGAATATTCCTAAAAATACATCTTTGTGAGAGATTATCTGAGGGGTGCAGGGTACCATATGGCAACTTCAAATTGAGATTAAACAACTTCAAATTCAGACTAAACAACTTCTTATTGAGACTAAACAGTTTCAAATTGAGAATACGCAATTTCAAATTGAGATTAAACAATTTCAAATTAAGAATAAACATTTTCAAATTGAGAATACGTAATTTCAAATTGAGAATAAACAATTTCAAATTATGAATAATCAATTTCAAATTGAGACTAAACAATTTTAAAAGGGCGAGTTTCTTTATTCACCGATAACTAGTGCGCATTAATGCGCATGAATCGTAAATTCATCACATCGTTTCTTTATTCACTGGTGAATTGCAGATGAAATTCATCATACCGTTTCTAATTACCGCGCACTATCCATCGTAAATTCATCGCATGCATCGGCTTTGACTACCGATAGATTTTACGATTTCCGATGGGTCGGTAGTGGGGGGTCTAACGAAATGTTTTTAGCATATACCTATTAACTAATATATTGCTAATGCTTGTATCTTTCCCATAAGAGTAGGTGAAGCGTGAAGGAAACACTGTGAAATGAAAATATCAATTCTGCATAAGTCTATCTCACACAAACACCCAACCGGCAATTATGCGCATGCACGGAAATCTTGACTACTATTGGCTAACGCTGACTTCATCGCTGGCTGGGCTGCATTCCAAAATCCTACTCTTAGAGTACGAAATTATTCAAAGTCGTTTCAAAACTAATAACCTTACTCTCAGAGTTTACTCAACCTGTTCCAAAACAGCCAGAGTTTACTCCAAAGTGATGTATAGAAATTACTCCACAATATTTTCAAACGTAGATGCTCACGATTCTCAAAGTAATTTGCCTTCTTGAGGAAGAAAACATGCTTTTAGTTGAAAATAAACATAAGTAAATATGTTGGCGTGTATTACGAGCATACTTTTATAATAAAAGTGCTTTTATGGAGCGTACTTTCACATTATATTGAGGAGAGTGCTCCATAAAAGCGCTTTTATTACGGGCTTGACATTAATGTTGTAATTATAAGTAGTTTTGTTAGTTTTTTAAAATTATTTTTAATTTAGTTTCAATTTTTTACTTCAACAAAACTCTCATTCGTTCCAAAACACAACACATCATACTCTACGCCAAAGCTCGGTATTCTTGGTTTTGGAACGCTGCTCTGGTGATGCAGCGAGCACATGGTTTGACTTTGACGTTGATTTCATTTCTGTTTGTAGTTGTACTTCGAAAGCATTTGCTTTGTGTTTCATACAGTAATTTATTGTCACCTAAATAAATTAATCCTGACCAGATTGTATTCCTATTATTTTTACAGTACAACAAAGTAAATTATTTAATTCAAATTTAGCACTAGAATATGTCAATGTTTTTTATTATTAATAATATTTATATTCAAGAATTTACATACATAACAAATAGTAGGTACATTGTTTAATTTCTAAAATTTAAATTCAAAATTTCTCGCGCTAGTCGTTAATAAACAGAAATCTGTGATTCGCAAAAAATGATCATGATTTCCTCGTTAGCCAATAGTAGTCAAGGTTTCTAAGCATGCGCATAATTCGCGGTTGGGCGTTTGTGTGAGATAGACTTATGCAGAAATGATATTTCCATTTCACAGTGTTTCCTTCAAGAAAAGCAAAGGATCCGCAATATATTAGTTAATAGGTATATGGTTTTTGATTATATTTTTGACATTTGCGTTTGTTTCATGCTTGCGGGTGTAATATGCAAAGAAAAATGCATGATTCAAATAAGAAAACATTATATCTCGTTCACAACGGAAAGGAGATAGTTATAGATGTAGATGATTTTTAGTATCATTATGACTTCCATATCAGATTCTTCATTGTTCAATGAAGAATCTGATGATTGCAACAGAGCGACTGTTCATTTAACTATAAAACTTTCCAAATCTGTTAACTATCAGTTGATATTTAAGGTTAGGAGATTCATCGCACGTTTCAGCAACTCGTTTCTTTATTCGGTCACAGCGGCTATCCATCGGACCCATCAGCTATTCATCGTGACGTCATTTTTAATTTCTGATGGAATTCAGCGCATGAATAGTTGTTGAATAAAGAAACTCGCCCGAACTCTCGTTATTTTTTATTAAACTTCATAAAAACAGCGAAAGTTATAAACTTTTCCTACCTGAAATCCTCCATTACAGTATTGCATGGTCCCCTTCAACACGACTGTATGAGCTGGCAAATTGACTCCCGCAGCTAAAGTAGCAGTAGCCACCAAAATAGGAAGGTGACCCTCTCTGAAAACCTGCTCCGTGGCCTGGCGTTCCTCGACACCCATTCCAGCATGATGGGCCCCCACACCACGCTCCAGGGCCCTTGCTAGGGCTACACCACTCACAAATTTCGCAGCTGCGCAAAGGGCTTTTTGTTGAATGGGAGATAGTTGAATTGTTAAGTTTTGGGAGAGGTAAGTTGCTAGGGTGTCCACGCCTTTTCTAGTGGAGCAGAATATCTGAAAATGGGGGTTTTTGGATGGCATTTCAGTAACAGTTATTTTGTGACAGAAGGCCGAAAGAAAAGGTTTCGGCCTGAGGTGTGTACAGCATTTTACGCGCAATAAATGAAAAGTTTTTAAATTATTTTTTAAATACATGCAAAGCTTGTTGCTACAGCGCGCCGAAACAAACGTTGTCCCTGAAGGGACGTAACCTGAGGTCGCTACACACACTCGTATGTTTGTACGGTACTCTAAGAGTAAAAAGTAGTTTTGAGGTTATGCATTGTAAAATCAGTTGTTTTTATAAACAAAATAACTATGGTGAAATTGAATAGGCAAAAGACTTGTGACTTTTGCTACAGTGTTACTTGTTTATTTTAATAAGTTATATGCTACATCCATAATAATGCGTAAAGCATTAAGAAAGCAATTACAGAAACTAACCGTGAATATCGAACTTTTCCGAACGGAAATCGTCCAATGGTGGGCCATTAATTCCGTTGAAAGCCGTTAAAAGGTATTTTTCTTTCAAATATTTCTTTTGTTAATAATCTTTAATAAAATTAGGTATTTGTAGAGAGTAACAGATACCATGCAAATAAGCAAATCTTGACAAGCAGATATGGGAGCCCGTGTCAAAATGACAGCTAATAATCATGTACATAACTTACAAATGTCATAAATTTTAATTCAAAATTTCAAGATTTTCTAAGTTTACTCTGTCACCAGGAATGTGGACTTTAAGCCACATGAAATTGGAAAATTATGAAATTTAGAATGAAAAATGATGACATTTGTCAAGAAAGACTAACAAAATCACATGACTGCTCGGGCCTTATAAATTAGTATCCCATGTAAACGTAGAAGTATATGACGTCATTACTTTAGGGATATTTTGTAATGACGTTTTTCTTTACAAACACTGGCCAAAGTATTGACAAAGACTGTTTTCACAAAACTGATTTTGACAATGTGTGTACATTCACAATCACAATTCTGTTGTCCTCATTGGATAGATATATATACAGGTGTTTCAATAAGCTTGCTCACTATTGGTAACTTTTTTATTTGAAGAGATACGAGGTTGGTTAAATGAGCAAAATTGTGCCATTTTATATTAGAAAAATGGTCATGTAGACAAAATGAAAATTGTGTCCGCGGTTCCCAAAATTTGGGACAAAATATATATGGTTCCATTTAAAAAATATATATATTGTCCCAAATTTTGAGAACCGCTGACACAATTTTTATTTTGTCTACCTGACCAATTTTCTAATATAAAATGGCACAATTTTGCTCATTTAACCAACCTCGTATCTCTTCAAATAAAAAAGTTACCAATAGTGAGCAAGCTTATTGAGACACCCTGTATATTTACCGCTAACATATTTAGTTCACATTTTTTCCGGGGCAAATGTTTGCTGCGAGAAGCTATATGTAAAAATATTACGTTGCCAAATTTACCTTATTTTGTCGTTATATTATGAATAATTAAAGAAATACTTCTAAAATTCATATAATTAAATAAAGGTTTGTATCATTACCCGGCGTTTTAGCTTTTTTACAACCCGGCGGGCAGTAAAACTGGCAAAAAGCCCGGCATTATTACCAATTTAAAAAACGCGATACTCTCTCTCATTATAAACAGTAAGATTTAATATAAATAGCAGACTTACCAATGTTGGTTTGCCTTCAGAATATTGCATTAAAACATTCTGCATTTTATAATTCAAATTTAAGTCAAATTTAAAAGGCGAATTGCCCTCTATATATGGATATCCTAATACAACTTTATTCAATTTAACTGGCCTTAATTCGTCTCCAATTCTACAAAATATAAATGATTAATCAATTAAGGGCCGTTTTCATAATAAACTTTTCTTCACTTTAACACTTTAAATTAAAATTAAACTTGTTTTCGTTTTCGTAATATAACTTTAGCACTTTATAGTGCACTGTAGCATTATTTTAAAATAAAGATAAAGTAATAGGCTATTCCACCGTAATCAAAAATAGTAAAAGTTTATTGAAAATATGAATGATAATAGTTAAAGGATAAGGAAAATTATATTTATTTTATTATAAATTATTCCTTCTAAAAAACACGGGGAGTTTTGCTTTTGATGATGCAGGACATGTGCACGAGTGTTTGAGCAAATAGGATCCAAGTATGACCACCGACTTTGAGAAGCCACGCCCTAACTCCGCCTTAACTAAAAATATACTTCTTCGGGTGTGTCGGATCTGTTCGGTTGCTGTTCGGGTGACGTTCTAATTTCTTTGTTTTTAAAAAATGACAAAAACAGGGAAATAAATTAAGTATAATAATTTATTTTATGTTTCTAATAATAAATTATAATATTACAATTTAAATATACATTATTTTGTAATTTGTTTAATATTTTTTCGTGGCTTGTGAACCACTGTTTGTTTATTTCTGGTATATCCACATTACCTACGTCACAAAGCTAATTTAAAATTCGGACCTTAATATCTCGCTTATTTGGAGGTCTTATATTTTTATGTACTTGAAGAAAAAAAATTAAAAAAAATATCGTGGAATAGCCTATTTAAAGTCTTAAAGTGAGCCCTTAACACAATATAATACACATACTTCATCAGAAAATATACAAATAAATAAAATTTTTAATATCTTTATTGATAATTTTGAAAAAAAAAAAATTAGAATTCCATTTTTAAATTTTAAAAGATATTTTTCTTAAGAGCCTCAAATTTGAAAATATCACGAACTAACCATTTTACAATTAAATATTGAAATTTGTGTAATATTTTGGAAAAGTCACGTGATCTAGAACAGAATGTGACGTCACAGTACGTACAGTTTAACGTGACAAACTATCGCCTACTTTTATTTATACGTGAGTATTTTTTAACGTGAAACAGTGGGTTTGTCATATCCATGGTTACGACTTGACATTTGATTGTCAGCAATGTATTTGCCCGTTCCATTTAAAATGAAACATAGGGAACGAATTTCACATTTGATAAGACGTCAATAGAGGTTAATTTTGTTTAAATAATTATATATGCATTCTACATTAAAATTAGTTGTAGAAAAAATATAGTGTGCACCTTATGCCCGAGTGTTTTTCTGACTCGGCTAAATTTCTTCTGTCCAATTCGTTCCCCATGTGTTATTTTAAATGAGACAGCCAAAACATTGCTGTCAATCAAATGTCAAATCATAACTTATAGGAAAATTCAACGGTTATCTGTCATATTGACAAGATGTCATTAGGTTTAATGGTGTTTAAATAATTACACCTGTTTTCTAAAAATTAAATTTAGACATAGAAAAAATACTGTGTGCACCTTGTGCCCGAAATATGTTTAGTGCTCTCGAGTGGTTTTCTAACTCTTCTAAATTTCTTACAATATTTAAATATAATACTTCTGTCAGATTCGTTCCCTACGTTTCATTTTAAATGGAACGGGCAAATACATTGCTGTCAATCAAATGTCAAGTCGTAACCGTGGATATGACAAACCCAATGTTTCACGTTAAAAATACTTACGGTATAAAAAAACGTGCTCAGTTTTCATATTGGCTATGAATGACGTGTTTTATATACTCCGATATTGTTTTTAATAACTATTTCTGGAGCCAATCTTTTTATTTAATTATTTACAAAAATAACAATATATTATTATTTTTTTTATTATTACTATGAAAAATATTGCATTTAAAATACTTTGGAGTCCCTTGTTATAAAATTATAAAATTTGAATCACTTACTTGAAATACGTAGCTGATTTTTCTTTACCTAACCACTGCGCTATATCCTCTATATTAGGAATGGTAGCACTAACAGCCAAAAATCTCATATTTTCATGTTTTTTCAAAATTTTCATTCGACTGATTAAAACTTCTAAATTAGGGCCTCTGCATTCTTCATTTAATAAATGTACTTCGTCAATCAAAAACAATTTGACGTTGTTTATAATTTCTTCATCTTTAGAATTTCTACTTATGGCGTCCCATTTTTCAGGAGTGGTAATTATAATATTAAAATTTTTAAGAGAACGAATATCTGCATTATCATTATCGCCTGTACAGACTATAGTAGATACTCCGATTTTTGAGAATTTTGAATGCCATTCTGATAATCTTTCGTGGCATAATGATTTTAGAGGAGCGACTAAAATATTTTTTTTTTATAATTACAATTTTTATGTTGATTTTAAACATTAAAAAATGGCATTTAAATTTAAACATTTAATAAATTCTCACCGTATATAATATTAAAAGGACCAACATAATTAATTTCTTCAAAATTCATTAACAATTTAATTATTGCTATTTCAAAAACAACTGTTTTCCCTGAACCAGTTGGTGCAGAAATAACAATAGATTCATCTAAAACAATAATTGTAAATATTTTCCAAAATAAAACTTTTAAAACTAACCTGTATATAATACATCATCCAAAACATTTGATTGGATGATATTAAAATATGAAAACTGAAAAATACATCTATATTTTTCCGCTATTTAATAAATTAAGGATAAATTTTCAAACTTAATATCAAAATTTAATTATTTTTGTGTAAAAGGATACGTAATTCTTGTACAGACCTTAAATCGTTTTTCTTTCCAAAATTTCGGGGTGGTCTGTCGAGATTTTTCACCGGAGAAAAATTATTTACACGAGGACTAATAGTT
The DNA here is from genome assembly GCA_943142095.1 of Ophonus ardosiacus. NCBI lineage: Eukaryota > Metazoa > Arthropoda > Insecta > Coleoptera > Carabidae > Ophonus > Ophonus ardosiacus. Next base: position 5,133,912 of record OW964835.1, read on the forward strand.
AAATCCATAAAATTTGATTCTTGGCTCAAAATTTCGAATACTTCATCCATTTTTGTAATTACGGCGCACAATTAACAATTATTAACACACTTTGACGTTTATTATAACAATTGATGATTACAGGTAAACAATAGTACAACAATTATCAAATAAGCAATTAATTATGGGTATAATAGTTGCTGTAATTGTTGTTAAAATTGTTTTTTTAATTATTTAGGAGTAGTTTTTAATTTGGCCCCTGAAATTTATACATTTTGGTTGCACCTAAGCATATATTTAGTAGTGTAGGTATAAATAACTGTTTTTAAACAGTTTATATTTATATAAATAATGCTATATAAAATATTCAACAAATATGTATTGTTTATCCATTACTATTAAAATATTTATTGTTAATACAAGTTAATTCATTAATTTTATTATGAAAACTTTCAAAGTTCATTTTCTACTATTGGCAACACTGACTCCAAGCTTCTTTGCAAGCTGTTGTTGTTTTGAAAGTTCGTTACTGCATTTTATTATCATTTGTGCCCTTGTCTAGTAAATATAGAGCCTTATTAGCTAAATCCGGTTTTAAAAGTGACTTTAAACATTAAATAACACAATGAGAACAGACGCAAGTGGTAAACTCATCCTCAAAAATGAGCAGCAGGTATTATTGTTTGGTTATGTTGAGTTAGATTCTTATTTAATCGTGAAAATTTGTAGGAAAATATGAGAAATACTCGCAAAACTTTAAAAGTTTTGCAACAGGCTGCTACCGATAAAGAAAATTTAGTTGGAAGACCACATAAATCTAAAGAACTACTACCAAAAACACAAAGGTATGTGATTTTATCCTCCATACATCGTCTAGTATTAAATATTTTAGTTTCAGTGACTCAGATCTCGATTTAAAGAGAAAAGTCAAAGTTTCTCACAAATATGTTCAAACTACAAGTGGAATTAAGGTCGACACCAACGATTTAACATCTGAAGGCAAGTTTAAACACGTTTATCTTACCAACATCTTACCCATTTTTGGGTTTTAGCTGGACCCAGCGAAAATTACTGGGAAATTATTGCTGAAAGACGACGTTTAGCCCTCGATGAAAGTCTTCAAGAAAATCAAAAACTTCATGAAGAAAATGAAGCATTGAAAGAAGAAAATAAACTTGTCAAGGAAATGCTCGAAGAATCGAAAAATCTCGTTGAAGTTCTTTCGGTAAGTTGTTTTCATTTGTTTTGTGGATTGTATGGGGATGATAGTGTTTTGTTTTTCAGGAAATGTTGGGCGAAACAAGTGAAGAAACGGCGGGTGAAACTGAAGAAACAAATGACGAATAATTATTACTTGAATATGTTTTATTTCAGTACACAGTACAATACCTACTTAGAGTAATATATAGATGTATTTTTGGACCAAAAATAATTTTGTTTACAAATAAAAAGACGAGAATGTATTTTTATTTACTTATTTGATAATGACTTTGCCATATTTTGTATGTTATATTAGTATATGAACAATAAATATATTTAAAATGTATTGTGATTTTTTTTGTATTATTCATTCATATAAGAATTTTTACATATTTTATTTTTCTTTAACAACTCAATTTAATATTTATATTATGATATTAAATAGTATATTAAAGAACGCGTTATGTAAGACATTTTTTCGCACGCGTCAAAATTTTGAAAATGATTAAAAAAGTCTTGAGTTTTTTATACTATTCTTATATATTTTGCGTCTTTTATATACTAAAATACTTTTATTAAAAACTGTTATATTAAACCGAATTTGTTTAGGGAAATTTGTTTATATAATTTTGGGTAACATTTATTCAATTATTTGATAGTTCATTGTTTTATGACGTTTGGAAAATTTAAGTAAATGTCATCTAATACCAGCTTCTAAAACAAACAATTTCGTATGGAAAGAGCATTCTTTTCGAAAGCCGGTTTCACATTAATTTTTAAGAAGTATTTTAAATGACAGTTTATGCAATTCTTTTTATAGTAACAAAAAATAATAATAATTTGTTATTTTCGTAAATAATTAAATATAAAAATTAGCACCAGAAATAGTCATGAAAAACAACCCCCCTCCACTCCTGTGACGTCGGAGTACATACAGCGCGTCATTCATAGCCAATAGGAAAACAGTTTACGTTATTTATACAAATAAAACGATAGTTTGTCACATGTTAAATTATATGTACTCTGACGTCACATTCTGTCCCAAATCATGTGCCTTTTTCGTAATATTACACAAATTTCTTTACTTTATTGTAAAAATATCTAATGAAAATACTTTGTGATATTTTCAAATTTGAGGTTTTTTAAATAACAATAACTTCTTTTAAAATTTGGTACTTAGAAGTCATATAAAAATTCTTGCAACAGCCCTATTAGCTTTCTCAAAGGCCTCACAAAATTAAAAAAATCTGTTGTGGCCTGCACAATACCTCTCGCCATCTCCATTTTATGTTATATAAGTATTGTATTGTACTTCGCTATCGAACCGTCGTTTTATAACAACATTACAGAACTTTACCCAAATATTGTTTTTTTTTATTGTATTTAACATGTCCTGCACACATACAATTCTAATTATATCTATTTTTCATTGTATGAGGAAGTTCCTAAATGTCAGAGATTCTTCCAAATCATTAACAAGATTGACGGTATTTCTGGTGGATATATACATTTTACCTATAATTTTAAATATTTAATCAATAAAACAATAAGAAAGATTAAATGTACTTCACAAAAAGTTTTCCGAACGTCACTAACTGCTGATTTTTTAGTGCTTTTATCTCTAGATCTATACAAGATACAATAATTTTTTTAAAGGTATTAGAGAATTTTATGTTGTTCAATATTTGTAATACCAAAAATATCAAAAAAAATATGTTTAGAAGAATGTTTTAACAAACTACTACTTCCGGTTCCGGTTGTCCGATTGTTACCAAAACCTTTTCAGCTCTTCCCATGAATGTCAGATTGAGGAATTCATAGTTAAACAAGTCTTAAGTTTTATAGTTTTTGAGGAATCGTCTTCCAACATCCACTCGTACACACACAAACTCACATCCACGCACACACACAAACACACACACAAACACACACACACACATCATAAAAATGTTACAATCGGATTCTAGTGAACTTAAATCGTGCTTATTCACTCCAGTACAGTTTTTGAGTAATCGTCCCTCCAACATACACACACATAAACACACACACACATACGCACACAGACATCATCATTAAAATGTTTGTAATTCACAGAAAAATATCAGTGTCAAAAATCCAGATACATTACGGAATGCTTTTTCTGGGAAATCTATTTAATATTTCTTATTTTATTATTAATTAAATATTTAAAATTATAGATTGCGTGTACCGTATACCCATCAGAAATACCACCAATCTCGTCAATAAATTTGAATAACCTTGATCATTTAAAAGAGTAGGCGGAAACCTATTTATATAATGAATTAAAAAATATATGAATAATACATGTAATTAGAATTTTTTGTGTATTCCAGAAATGTTAAATACAATATCTACTTATACATCCTAATATGAAAATGGCGAGAGGTCTTGTGCTGGCCACAAAAGATTTGGTCATTGTTTTTATTCACTTACCGTACAAAATATTTAAATTTAATTTGAATCTGTCGTAAATGCTTTCATAATAGTACCACCTTAAAATAATGACTTGTATTAATTTATTTATTAAATCCGGAAAAACTGGTTTCATTATAAAATCAAATATATTTCAAAAATAAAATCATACAACTTATTTACAAAATATTATTATTTCCAATACACAATAATAATAACTAATATGTTATCATAGCATTATTCATTATGTTATAACTATCTCGCAAACAAACTAGAAACTATTGTTTAAAACTTACCGCTGTTTATGCAAATGCGTCCTTCAAGCTAAAATACAAGTAAAATAGTCACTTAACAAACTGTGTCAATAGAGAATAGAATACTGTTAACGTTGTGACCACTCGCGTAGTTAAAATATTGTTGATTGCGGTGATATGGCGCTATATAAATAGTTTTTATCTTTATTAGGAGTTAGTTGTTTGTTTTTACCTGTATTAGAAGTTTGAAGTATAATGATTTTACGTGGGTGAGTAGAATATGTTTTTTTATAGTGAAAACAATTTAATAGTTGCTTAAAATTGTGTAAGTGTATAAAAAAGTGGATTATTTATTAATAAAAAATAGTAAAAATATGTATATATTGCTTATTTTACTGTATTTATAATTCAATATGTTGTATTACTTTTTTGGTTAGGTTTAAACAAAACTCAATGCATTAAAAATTTATAAGAATTGTTTTTAGTTTACGCCCATATTCATAAACAGTCGTAAAGTTTTAAGCCGTTACAATTTTTGACAAATAGAATCAAAATTAACAAATTAAATTTCGATTTTTCTTGCAATGTCGATTGTTTTTACTGTATAAAAATTATAACGAAACGTTATTTTTTTTTTCGAGAGTTTATGAATATGGGCATTAATTAATAATTTATTTAGACGATAAAATTTTTAAACAAAAATACTAAGTATTTATATTTGTTTATTTTTAAAAATATTGAATGTAGTATGAAAATATATTATGGGTTATTAAAAAAGTAGTTCATATACATATTTTTACCTCTAGCTGAGAGAGGTATTGGATTTATGCTAAAGATCGCATATCCAGATTTTAGTGAATAAGCAGATTTTAAAGTCACTAGAAGCCGATTTTAACATTTTTACAATGATGTCTGTGTGTGTGTGTGGATGTGTGTATACCTGGATGTTGGACGGACGGTTTCTCAAATAGGGCTGTTGCAAGAATTTTTATATGACTTCTAAGTATTAAATTTTAAAAAATATTGTTTTTTAAAGAGCCTCAGATTTGAAAATATCACGAAATATCCTTTAGATATTTTACAATTAATATTTGAAATTTGGATAAAATTTTGAATAAGTCACGTGATCTGAAACAGAATGTGACGTCAGAGTACATACATCTTCAGCGGTTCTAAGGTGTCAAATGTATTGTCAAAGTTGTCAAAAAAGTGTCAAATTTTTAGATTGGTTCAAGTAGTATAATATGTAGGTAATAAAAAGTTCAAAATAAAATGAGTAATTTACGATATTACGATATTGTATAGTGCCTTCTTATTCTTACAAAAATACTGTTAGGAACAAACCCACTATAGAGTTTATAAATTTGTCAAAAGATGCGATGAAAAGAAAATTGTGACTAGAAGCAGTAGGTCGAAGAGCTGATAATTTCAGAAAAATTGTTATTTTTTCTCGACATATATCTACATATCCTATATAGCAGATTCAATGTAAGAATCATGACCAGAACCTTGAAGTAAAATATATTATCAATTTATACAGTAAATTCAGTTTTTATATTTTATTTTGTCTCAAATCTTTAACACCCCTTATTTCGGTAGCAGTAAAACAATCGATCTCTGATATAAATTCAGCCACCATCCAGCTATCGACCTTCGGTAAATTGTCCGCTTATTTTGAGTGTAATTATTATTCATTTACAATGAGCAATGTCAGCGTCAAATGTCAAATTGATTTTTTATTAACATGTGACAAACTATAGGCCTACGTTTATTTATATAAATAATATGAATAAACGTAGAACGTAGGTGATGGAAATGTATGTACTTCTACGTCACAGGAGTGGGGGTAGTTTTTCAGGACGCCAATCTTTTTATTTAATTATTTCCACAAATAACAACAAATTATTAAAATAAAAATTATTACTAAGAAAATCATAGCATAGACTTTCATTTAGAATAGTTTTTGAAAAATGTGAAACAGGCTCATTCTATGACTAAACACGAATTTAACTACGTATTCCTTAATCTGACATTAATGGCAATAGCTGAGAAGGTTTTGGAAACAATTAGACAACCGGAAGTAGTAGTTTCTTAAAAAAAGTCTTCTAAATATTATTTTTTGGAAATTTATGTTGTTACAAATATTAAAGAATATAAAATTTTCTATCCAATACATTGAACATTTTTATTACATCTTCTATAGATTTAGAGATAGAGAATTATAAATATATAAAATAATCCTTTAGTAATGAATCAAATAGCCCATGGAAACCAGTTGAAAAATTAAAATATTTGTAATTAACATACAGGGCAGTGTCAAATATCAAGAGACATTACTGAAGGCTTTTTCTGGAAAGTACATTAAATATTTATTATTTTATCGTTACTGTCCTTGAATACGGAAAACCTATAATTTGTATTTGGACAAGTCGAGATGTAATAGTAAATTATGCTATTGTTATGACGAGAAAAAGACTCCGTCAACATCTAAAATTGGTATAAAAAGAAAGGGGACTCATTCATTAGCCAAAGTATGTACAGTATCTGTGTGTCAACTAAACACGCGTTTGCTGGTTTGCTACACATATATTTCATCATATATCCTTCAAAAATACCGCCAAACTCGTCAATGAATTGGAAGAATCTCGAACATTTAGTTGAATGAATTTAAAAATAAAGAATACCTACTTAGATCAATTAATATTTTTTGTGTGTACCAAAAATGTTAAATACAATACTTATATAGCCTAATACGAAAATGGCGAGAAGTATTGTGCTGGCCACAACAGATTTTTTTTTACATAAATTATATAAATATAATGAATCCAAAGGTTCATAATTCATTTTTATTTAGGAAAAAATCTGGTTATATAATTTGGCTGTGTCCGTTGTTGCACTTCTACCACCCTAATATCTAAAATAAATAAATATAAATATATCATCACGGCATATTACCCATTTCTGGGTGTGCCAGTATCTACAACACATGTAGACATCGGTAATGATGACGATATATTTGTACCGTGTGGGCGCTTACCAGGCGTCACCTCACGGGTACTCATAGCTGGTGTGGAGAGTGCACCACAGGTGTCATTTTTGTGCCATTTAAAATTGGAAATATTTGGCGTCTGTCGGGATCGAACCCGGTTCCCTCGGGTTCGCGACCAGACACTCAGGCACGCTGCCACGGGACCCCATAATATCTAAATATAATATAATAATAGTATAATAATAATAATAATAATAATAATAATAATATCTAATATCTAAATCTTAAATTTATATGCCTTAAATAACGTCTTTATTTACGGTTTTAGGAATTAGATTTTAGGGTTTTGCAGGAACACACTATGCCTTGAAGTTGACGCGCACTAATTAAAGATGTAGCAATTTTCCAGAGAACACATTGATTGTTACCTTTTTACAAAATTTGGGACTATGACGTGATTGATCTGTTTTAAAAGCCTCTATTTCTTGCAGAAAGCATGTTAAACAAAAATTATTGCCAGATTTACTATCTATGGGGTCAGTTCTACCATTGTACACTTACATAACACCTTGTATAGTTTTATTGTTGGACCCGACAATTTTTTTGACGATATCTCCATCTATGTAACTCTTCAAAAAGGACTATCGAAACTTTTATTGAGGTCTTTCTATTGTTCATATTATTATAAACGACGCATACGACCACTAAATTATGACCGTGTCAAATTAAAACTTAAAAATTATTTCTAATTTACAAATAGGCTATTCCACGACAGTTTTTTAAAATTTTTTTCTTGAAATACATAAAAATATAAGACCACATGTGAAAGTCCGAGTTAAAAATTCCTCCAAATAAGCGAGATATTAAGGTCCGAATTTTAAATCTGCTTTGTGGCGTAGGTAATGTGGATATACCAAAAGTAAAGAAACAGTGGTTCACAAACCACGAAAAATTGTTAAACAAATTACAAAATAATGTATATTTAAATTGTAATATTATAATTCATTATTAGAGACATAAAATAAATTATTTCACTTAATTTATTTCACTTTTTTTCTCATTTTATAAAAATAAAGAAATTAGAACGTCACCCGAACAGCAACCGAACAAATCCGACACACCCAAAGAAGTATATTCTTAGTTAGGGCGGGGCTTCTCAAAATCGGGGGTCATACTTGGATCCTATTTGCTCAAACACTCGTGCACATGTCCTGCATCATCAAAAGCAAAACTCCCCGTGTCTTCTAGAAGGAATAATTTATAATAAAAGAAATATGGTTTTCCTTATCCTTTAACTATTAACATTCTTATTTTCAATAAACTTTTACTATTTTTGATTACTGTGGAATAGCCTATAGCACAAAAGTGACTTCTGTGGTGCTTTCTCCATGTCAGCTTTGAAAGCCGGTGAGGTGACGCCTGGTAAACGCCTTCATAGGTACAGATATGTCGACATTATTGAATTCTGTGAACAGAAGCAAATTGGCACACCCACAAATGGGTAATAATGATGTGAAGTGATGATATTTATTTACAATAATTATATACATATTTAAAATATTATTTGATATCCTAAAACATACAAAATATTTATTTATTAGACATGCGGGTTAAATGAATGTTTAGTGAGCAGTACGTTTAAGCGCGCGAGCGTCTTAAAACCGCGAGTTAAACATTCATTTTAACCGCGAGTATAATACAACTATTTATTCAGTTTTGCCCTAATAAAATTCTCCGATTTGAGTGTAAGATTTTTATAAATGAAATCATAATCTTGAAATGTCGCTAATCCCCTACCGTTATCTAGTCGCTGTGCGTGAGTTGCACGTGTTGAATTGTTTATAATAACAAATTATTCTGCACCTGTTTTTTTTTTAGAGATTGACATCTCAATATTACATACAATATTTTATTCCAACAATCAAAGACATACGTTATTACAAAATTGTAACATTATTATTCTTCTTGTGGCGAAGTGGCGGGTATAAGTCTATTCATGTGTCTCTCTTGCGCTCACGTCATTGTGCGAGAGTGAAAACTTTTTCAAGTCAAGTCAACACAAGAAAAACTGCATCGTGTAATGCAAGCTTTAGAAGGGATAAAAAAATTATTGCAAGAGTTCTATTTTTACCTCCCGCTACCCTTGGTAAGGGAGGTATAGGGATCGTGCTAAAAATCACATATCGAGATTTTAGTAAATGACCACGTTTTATGGTCCCTAGAATCCAATTTTAACATTTTCATGATGATGTCTGTATGTATGTGTGTGTATGTATGTATGTATGCATGCATGTGTGTATGTATGTGTGTGTATGTGTGTGTATGTATGTGTGTATGTGTAGGGATTTTGTCTTCGCTCTAACTCAAATACTATCATTCAGAAAATTCTGAAACCTTGTATTTCTATCCTATTCTAATAAGAAAAGAAGCCATTAAATTTTGGTGTATATCGGATAACCGGAAATGGCACTTTACCTGAAGCTCATAATGGTTTTTCTTCAAAAAATATCATTAAATGCCATTTTTTCGCATTTTATGTCTTATGAAAATTAAAGATTATTGAATTTTCTACAGGAATAGATTAATACTTTTTCTATATATTTTGCAGATAAATTTAAAAATAATTTTTTTTATTAGTCCCGAAGCCTGAGATAAACACAATTCCTTTGTTACACAGTTCATATTTCAAATAAATGTAACTGACAGTAAATGTCACTGTCAAAAAACTAATCACTTCAAATTAATAATAGTAACATTTTAAAAAGAAAATAGTAAATAAATCAATAGTTTTATGTAGTGGAACAGTTTGCAGCGTTAGTAAATACGTAAATTTAAATTAATAAAAATGGATAGGAATGTGTGTCGAAGGATGATTGTTGCGTAACTATTATTGTGGTCCAGATGCGGTTATTTGCTACCGAAAATCAGTCACTTTAATATGTTCTTATGTATGAATGCTATGATGATTGTGGACAAGGCGAAAGAAGAATGTTGTTAAAGAGTGAAGTGAGTCAGCTGAGCTCTTACTCTTATCCCTTTTCTTATTGTTTCTGGTTTTTTGCTAACCCACTAAGTGGGAAACGCGTGATTTTATGTATGTATGTATGTATGTATGTATGTATGTATGTATGTATGTATGTATGTATGTATGTATGTATGTATGTATGTAAAAATTAAATAGCGGGAGGTTTTGTGTTTGCCTCATCAGATTTTTATTTTAAATATAATTACATTATTTTTTAATTGTATTAGAAATATACTTACAATTTTTAAAGACAATGTTAATATACATTGTACATGTTATTCATAAACATATATTGTTATAACGGCCACATATTTCGTACTGAATTTTAAAATACTTTGTCAAAATTTATATGAAGGTAAAAGTACATAGCTTTCTACTTTCTCTACAAAAATTTAAATATATGTATTTACAATTTCAATGTCAATACATACATTAATATTCAAATCAGTTGCTGATGATTAGTAAACTTGTTATCGTGTACAATATTTCTAATATTCCATTAAAAAATAATTATCTCTGTTCAATGTAAATTTCTAATAAACAGCAAACTTAATTTTCTTCTTTTCTTGCAAATAATTATTAATATTATCAAATAAGAAACAAATTATATCTATGTATTTCCATTATTTTATCAGTTATGATGTTATGTAATATATGATTGTGTAACTACATACATGTAATGTATACATAGAATAATTACATGTATATGTAAAGTGAGGACGTTTAATTTTCAACTAAAAGCAAATAGAAATCAACAATTATTAAACTCAAATGTCAATTGCAAATGAATTTAGGTCTTGTTTGTTAATTTTACGGTCAAATGATTTTGTATCTCTAACTTGTAATAGAGAGTTGTAATATGGGTCATTACCACCTTAAATAGAAATGTGTATTTCAGATTCTAAGTTATGTGAGAATATTTTTACTTCTCGCTAAGAGAGGTATTGGATTCATGCTAAAAATCGCATATCCAGATTTTAGTTGTTGTCATATGATAAACATTTTTAAATAAGTCTTACGGCTAATAGAAAGAGATTAGCTGTATATCTGCATTTTTTTGTACTATAATGCAAGTAATAATGTATGAAATACAATATTGTATTTTTTTCAGACATATACATAAATGGCAACTATATAAATATTTAATTAAACAAATTACAGGTATTAATATATCACAAACTTGACCCCTGTGGTACACTCTACGCCAGCAATGAGTGCCCGTGAGGTGACGCCTGGTAAACACCCACACGGTACAAATATGTCATCATCTTTACCGAAATCTGTGTACAAAGCAGATTAGTAATGTTTAATAATTTAATTTTTAATATATCATAAAATATAATGACAAACATAAAATGTAGTGTACTTTGTAATTAATAATTCAAAATAATCCGCATATTGCAATAAAATATATCATAATGTAATAAAAGAATTAATTATATTACTTATCAGCTATTTAGTAGTGTAGTAATCTTAATACGTATGTTTTTTCTACATTTTTTTTTGCTAGTAATTGTATTGAGAAGTATTTTAATATTCTGAGAAAAAGAAAATACAATTCATTCTTAAAAATTGTAATTTCATCGGTTGTAAAAGAGATAACACTTTTACAGATAACTTAAAAATTATAATAGAAATATTATACAATAGAGTTACAATATTTTTATCAATAAAATGAATGTAATGATAACAATGACAATGCATGTTCATAGTTTAAACATACAGAAAAAAGAAATATAAAACTTCTGGTGCCACTTATGGCCGTTTGCATTAACGTAACGTAAATATAACCCAAATCATTCAAGCAGCCAATGCACCTTAATGCATTAAAATCACTAATAGTGAAAAATGAAATAAAATTTCAATCATTTTTAACCGTCAAAAGGTTTATAGCCTTATATAATTATTATTAAGATGAATAGTAGAGTTCATTACTTATCGTATATGACATGAATAATATATAAATAATGTACAGCAACGTCATATTATTCGTTTAATTGTTGCTATAGTTGGCAACATTGATAATTTGTATGTTCATACTGTCAAAGTTATTATTTGAAAAATGTTTGTATCGTGTTTAAAACATTTTTGTGCGTTGTAAAGGCCTATTTATAATAAAGTAATGTTAAACGCAACGCAACGACGCAACGTGACTGTTAACGCAAACACAAAGTCTGCGTGAATCTGCCAAAGGTAGCACTTATAATCAATCAGAAGAATTCGGTATATTTCTTTAAAATTCGGCTCACTTTTATTTATTGCCTTTATATGGCATACACAAGTATAAATAAGGTTAGTATTATAAAATAATTTAAATAGAAATGGACAGTGACGAAAATATAGTATTTATTTTGTAGATGTGACAGTTTATTAACATGTCGATAATACAGATTGCAATCTGTATAACTCTTTTCATAAAGATTCTAAAACCTCTGCAAACGTACCAGTACATGACGTCACACATCTAGTTACTTTTATTCAATTTTTATTAATGACGTGCATTGGCTGCTTGAATGATTTGGGTATACAATATTGCATCGAAATAAAATGTCACATTAAATTTATTTTATTCGCAATCATTATAGTAATATACCGATTCCTAACCTTTTGGAGGTTGAAAAATACGTCATTCCTAATTTTAAAGACAATCTCTTGGGTTGAAAATAACAGATTTCGCTTTCATCTCTTGGGTTGGAAATGTTTTGTAGGGGTTGCCTAGCAACATTTCCATAGATTGCTATAATTAAGTAGGCTAAACAAATTTTAAAAGAGCTGTCAAAAATATTAATAAAATTAAAGGTTATAACTCATTGATTTATTTTGAAAATTATTGATTTAAAATGGGGATGATTGTGAATAAAATAGTATATATAACTTCGGTGGGAGTTTCATCACAACTTCGCGCTTTATCTCACCTCGAAGTTTCGTCTCTTGGTAATACACATACTGAAGCTTTAAGCTTCGGCTAATAATATTCCGAAACACGGCGGTAAGTTTTAAAAATACCCAAATGAACAGATAAAAGGCCATGGTGATATTTTTTGAGGACAATTTTACGGAGGTCAGTACACACAACTAATTTCCACTTAGACGATTTTATGGGCAACTTATGTTCATTAAGGAATAACTTATAAATCAAGTTATCTTTATAAGATTATTATTATATAGATCCTGTTATACTGTTACGGAATAATATTCCGTAACAGTTTTAGTCAATACCCACTAGTTTCTTAATTCAACCATTTAAAATACATGGGAAAACGCAATTGTTTTCCAAAACAAATCGGCTTTGCTTTGTGCGTTGTTTGTGTGATTTTGTTCTCGCTCGTGCGGAAATTATCTATTCCATACTAGTTATAGAATATACTATTCTATGCTCAAACAAGTAGATCTATTATAATTGAAATAATACTACCTTTTTAGTTTATATAAAATGTGAAAAAAGCAAAAAAACAAGTAACCAAGGTAACATGAAAAGTACGTAAATGTTACCTTTTTTATGTATACAATTTACTAGACAATATATGTATGCCCGGCAATAGCATGGACGGCGAACATGCATCTTCTCAGGAAAAACTCTCCTTGTGTCAGAGGAAAAACCGTCCCAAAAACTGGCAGAGAAAAGATCAGAGACGCTTTAGATCTATTGTTTTTCAATTTCGAACAATAAGTTAACAATCTAAAAATACAAACACACAAATGCACGATTTTACGGTATCTATTTTTAATGAATTTTATTCATAAAAATCTGATCTGGCCAACACAAGACCTCCCGCTATTTAATTTTTATTCATTTAAATACATATCTACATATTTACTAATTCTGCAAACTACGTAGTCGTGCCATAAATTCTGTCTCTGAGTATAAAACACGATAAAAAGATTTATAAAAATAAAATTAAGGGTGCCTTGAACATTTGTTTTTTTCATCCGTCAATATATTATTGTAAATCATTAATTTCAAACCGATAGTTCATGCAGTAAACATGGAGTGGGGTATTAAAGAAAACCGTGTAGCAGTGATTGCGCTATACAAGTGCAGCAAAACACCAGTAGAGATTTTCAATTTGTTAAAACTTCTGAAAATTACGAAGAAGTTTGTTTACCGGACCATTAAACGTTACAACGATACGTTACGAATTGATGACAGACCAAGAAGAGGTCGGCCACGCACAACTAGGAATCCAGCAGCCATCAAATCTGTTCGCGAGAGAATTCGGAGAAATCCACTCCGGAAGCAGAAAATCATGAGTAGAGAAATGAAGATCCCCACTAGAACCATGTCACGCATTCTGAAAGAAGATCTTAAACTTGGAGCTTATCGCAGAAGCACAGGACAGCGATTAACAGCTACACTACGTCACATTAGAGCAACGAGAGCTAAAAAGTTACTGCAGCGACACGCGAATGGAAGTCACCGGCAAATTCTTTTTACGGATGAAAAAATTTTCACTGTAGAAGAAAAATTCAACCGCCAAAATGATAGGGTATATGCCCATAGCTCTCGGGAAGCTGCAGAGAAAATTCCGAAGGTAGAAAGGGGTCATCACCCAGCGTCAGTGATGGTTTGGTGGGGGGTGTCTTACGACGGCGTTACGAAGTTGCATTTCTGCGAACAAGGGGTAAAAACGCGAGCAGAAAATTACCAGAGTGACATATTAGAGCAAGTTGTGAAGCCATTGAATGACTCTTTGTTCGCTGGAAAGCACTGGATTTTTCAGCAAGATTCAGCGCCCGCGCACAAAGCAAAATCGTCGCAACGCTGGTTAGAGATGAATTTACCAGAATTTATTGCCGCTGAAGATTGGCCCTCTGGAAGTCCAGACCTCAATCCTTTGGATTACCGCTTGTGGAATGTGTTAGAGGAGAAGGCCTGCTCCAAACCTCATCGCAATATTGAGGCATTAAAGGCTGATTTGGTAAAGACAGCAGCTTCCATACCCCTGGAAGTGGTGCGTGCTGCAATCGATGAGTGGCCGGGACGTTTGAAGAAGTGTGTAAAAGAACGAGGCGGTCATTTTGAGTAATTTTATTTTTTTAAGATTATTAGTTATGTAACAATAAAATCACATTCATTTTTTTATCAGATTTCTTTTGTTTATGTAGAATAAGCCCCCCTTGTACTAGGGACAGTATTTATGGCACGACTACGTATATTAAGTTCCTTTGCATATAACTATTGCTTTATTTACAATTTTCTGTTCAAAATGTTACCATTATTTATTTGAAATGATTAGTTTTTTTGATAGTGACATTTACCTGTCAGTTACATACATTTGAAATATGAACTGCGTAACAAAGGAATCTTTAAATCATAGGCTCTGAGATTTATAAAAAAATATTTTTTTAAATTTATCTGTAAAATATTTAGAAAAGGTATTATTAATATATATCTGTAGAAAATTCAATAATCTTTAATTTCTATAATGACATAACATGCGAAAAATGACATTTAATGGTATTTTTCGAAGAAAACCCGTACACATACACACACACACACACACACACACACACACACACACACACACACACACACACATACAGGCATAATTGTGAAAAATGTTAAAATTGGATTCTATAGGGACCTTAAAACGTGGGCATTTCCTAATCTCGAAATGAGATTTTTAGCACGATCCCTATACCTCCCTTTCCAAGGGTAACGAAAGGTAAAAATTATAATACTTGCACATTTGCACTATCTATTTAAAAAACATTAGCTTTATTGGTTAATAGAACGTTTTTATGTAGAAAGATCTGTTGTGGCCAGCACAAGACCTCTCGACTATATATGTAAGTGCATATTGTATTTAACATTTCTGGTACACACATAAAAATTCTAATTACAACTATTATTAATATATTTTTATATTTTTTAAGTCATTCTATAAATAAGTTCATTGACGAAATTGGCGGAATTTCTGATGCGTATATGTAATATACGTAGATATCTATAATTTTAGATATTTCTTAATTCATTCTATAAATAAGTTTTCTCCTACTCTTCTAAATGTTCGAGATTCTTCAAATTCATTGACCAGATTAGCATAGTATTTCTGATGCGTATATGTAGGTAATATGTATCTATAATTTTAAATATTTAATTAATAATAAAATAAGAAATATTTAATGTTCTTCCCAGATAAATCCTTCAGTAATGTATTTGGATTTTTGACACTGACATTTTTTTGTCAATTACAAATATTTTAATTTTTCAACTGGTTTCCATGGAGTTATTTGGGCTGTGAGATTCATTACAACGGATTATTGTATATATTTATAATACTGTATCTCTGAATCTATAGAAGATATAATAAAAATGTTCAATGTATCGCGGATAGAGAATTTTATATTCATTAATATTTGTAATAATAACATTAATTTATGGGGTCCCGAGGCCGCGTGCCTGAGTGTCTGATCGCGAACCTGGCGAACCGGGTTCGATCCCGACCGACGCCAAATATTTCGAATTTTAAATGGCACAAAAATGACCCCGGTGGCGCACTCTCCACGCCAGCAATGAGTGCCCGTGAGGTGACGCCTGGTAAGCGCCCGCACGGTACAAATATGTCATCATCATTACCAATGTGTCATAAAACAAATTGGCACATTCAGAAATAGGTAATATGCCGTGATGATATATTTATTTATTTTACTTATAAATTTCCAAAAAATAATATTTAGAAGATTTTTTTAAAGAAACTACTACTTCCGGTTTTCTAGTTGTTACCAAAACCTTTTCAGCTCGTCTCATTGTCAGATTAAGGAATACGTAGTTAAATTGGTCTTTAGTCTTATAGAATTTGAGAAACCGTCCCTCCAACATCCAGACACACACACACACACACTCACACACACACACACATACCAGTGTAAAAATGTTAAAATTTGATTGTAAAAAATCTGACCTTAAAACGTGCTTATTCACTAAAATCTGGATATGCGGTTTTTAGCCTGAATCCAATACTTCTCTTAGCGAGAAATAAAAATCTGTTGTGGCCAGCACAAGACCTCTCGCCATTTCCATATTATGCTATATAAGTATTGTGCTGCACTTTGCTATTGAACCGTCGTTTTATAACAAGAATTACAGAACTTTATCCAAATATTTTTTATTGAATTTAACATGTCGTCTGCACAAATACAATGGAGGATTACGGCTCAATCGAATTAAAGGAAAATAGTAAAAAAATACGAATGTATATGCTGAGTAACGAATATTAATAAAAAAAATGGAATGGTATAATTGAGATATTTCGGAAATAAAGGGTTTTTTGTTATAACGCTTCGACACTAATATGAAAATATTTTGATTGGCGACCGAGAAACCGCCTATACATGCATTACAAATAGCGTGTCAGGAGGTGGGGATTACTACCAATGGAAGTTAAGAAATACAAATTCGAAAGGAGGGGCTAACATTCCTGTACTACAGTTTCCAAACAGTTTTTATTTTAACAAATTTCTTGCATTAAACTTAGTAATTTAAATACACCTGTAATTATAAAGTATGTATATTTATACAGTGTTATAATATTCATTTATTTTTATGTAAATATAACTTAAAATAGCATATATTTCAAGAACATTTAGGTCCATGATGAAAACAGTTTGATATAAAAACACATAAATGTGACGTCACGTCAATCTTTTCAAAATTCGGGAGACCATAACTCGCTTATTAATAGGAATTTTTTCACCGGATTTTCATCAATAGTCTTTGTTTTCCTAATATTTTTAGATGAAATTATAAAAAAAAATGGTGTAATCTCCCATTCTAATTATATTTATTTTTGATTGTATCTGGAAGTTCCTACATGACAGAGATTCTTCCAATTCATTAACCAGATTGGCGGTATTTCTGATGGATATATGCATTTTACCCATAATTTTAAATATTTAATTAATAAAACAATAAGAAAGATTAAATGTACTGCCTAGAAAAAGGGTTTAGCATGTCACTAAAACTGTTAATTTTTGACACAGACATCTGTCATTTACAAACTATGTTATAAACATTTGAATTTGTCAACTGGTTTCCTTAGTGTAGTTTAGCCTCTGCGATGTATTACGTATTCCGATTATTCTACATATTATAATGTCTTTATCTTTAAATCTATACAAGATATAATAAAAATTTTAAGTGTATCAGATGGAGAATTTTATGTTCTTCAATATTTGCAATAACAAAAATTTCCAAAAAATTATATTTAGAAGATTTTTTCTAAGAAACTACTACTTCCGGTTGCTCGGTTGTTATCAAAATCTTTTCAGCTCTTTCTAGGAATGTCAGATTGAGAAATTCATAGTTAAACAGGTCTTAAGTCTTATAGTTTTTGAGGAATCGTCCCTCCAACATCCAGACATACACACACATTGTAAAAATGTTAAAATTTGATTCTAGTGACCTTCAAACGATTCACTAAAATCTGGATATGCGGTTTTTAGCCTGAATCCAATATTTGTCTAGCGAGAAGTAAAAATTAAATAAGGATAATATTTTTTTATTTCGTCTGCAAAAAAATATGCAGTATTTTCCTTAAAGCATGTAAAAATAAAGTTAAACAATAGAATCCTTGTCTTGTACAAATATAACGTTGACATTTTTAATTTATGATTGTAGGGAAATATAAGATTATATATAATTTAAATAGCTTTAATATTTTATATTGTAATGCATTCTTTAATTAGTTAATGATAGAGTAACATGTCTCTTTCTGAGCATTTTAAAAATCCGAAATTTATGGATAATATTAGTTGTTGCAATAGATTATATTATAATAGTTTGTTAAATGGAAAAGTACATAATAGTAGGTAAGAATTAAAAATATATGTGGGAAATTTCTTGACTGCCAAACAGCATTTGTTTTCTTAACGTCCGACCTTCTTCTGTTGCCGAATTTGAGAGCAAATATGTATGTGCTTTTTATGAATTTTTGTACGAAGTTATAAAACTGAATATATTTTGTAAGATGTTAATTACCCAGAAAAAGGTGCAAGAGAATAAAAACTGTTTGACAGATTTCGACTAATTTTTAACATCTTATTAATAGTTATTTGTGTATTAAGAGCGGAAATATATATATATATATATATATATCTTTTATTCCTTCATCAGGACAAATATAATAAATATATAAAATACGATAATCAGATACAAAAATAAAACTTAAAAAACAAAAATTAATACATTAAACGGAAAAATAAGATGGTGAAAAAGAAAAAGGAAGTAGAATTATTTTAAAATATTTGAAAATGACATTAAATAATGTAACAATATGGGGTCCCGTGGCCGCGTGCCTGAGTGTCTGGTCGCGAACCTGGGGGAACCGGGTTCGATCCCGACTGACGCCAAATATTTCCAATTTTAAATGGCACAAAAGTGACCCCTGTGGTGCACTCTCCGCGCCAGCAATGAGTGCCCGTGAGGTGACGCCTGGTAAGCGCCCACACGGTAAAATATATCGTCATCATTACCGATGTCTACATGTGTTGTAGATACTGGCACACCCAGAAATGGGTAATATGCCGTGATGATTATTTATTTATTTATTTAACAATAGCAATATTTTTTTAAAATATATAATACGTAGTTATTTATGTATTAAGAGCGTAAGGAGGCTTTTATGGCCTGCGGTGGGATTTTGAGCCCGAGGCGTAAGCCGAGGGATAAAAACACGTCAAAGGCCATAAAAGCAAGTTACGCTCGTGGTACATACAAAACTTTATGCACGGACGAAAATTTTCAAATTATGAGTGTTAGAAAAATTGTATCGAAAAGAATTTGTCCTCGTACATCCAGTATCTAGTGTTGCTATGAAAGCGGAGAACAACGGTATTGTTTGTTTATTAGTTACGTCATTTGAGTTTTATTTTGTGTATCTCCGTGCTTTTCGTATAAATATCACAAAATTAATTTTCATTTTTCATTAAAGAATATAAAATTTTTCGATTTGTAATAAAAACTTTTCATGTTGGCTGTTTAAATTGTTTATATTGCAGGTTAAAATTTAGTTTGACGTTTCATTATAGCCCGGCAGGCTATAATGAAGCCCGCGGGCTATAATATGACGATTATGTTAAAGAAATTCGTGTATAATTGTCAAATTATGATACTTCCGTGCATAATAGATGTTTACACACCAAGTGAGCTAAGGTAATGTTTATTCATGAGAAGAAAGTTCTTCGAGTGAATAAACATTCTTAGCTCACGTGGTTTGTACAATATTTTATTCAATTTTGACGAAATACTAATAAAAACCATTATAATATTTAATTTTGACAAAATAAAAAACTGATCAGTTAGTAGGCTGAGCATGACAATCGTCGCTGATAGACTTCAAGTCATATATTTAAAATGCTTTATTGTCCGTCATTTGTGTCGTGAAAAATAATGAAAATGGCTGATAATATCTAATAAATGCTGTGGTTAGTGTTATTTTCGTGCCTGATGTTATTTTAAATGCATTATTTGTTGCAGAGTGAATTAAAAAAAATGTGAGAGTGATTTAAAAAAATTTAATTCACTTGTGAAAAAAGTGTTACTTATAATTGTTGCTATGGAGTTAATAATAACAGTTTAAAACGTCAAAATTGAATAAAATCTAAAATATGTATTGATACAATAATTATAAAATGTCAACTGTGTCATAGTCTTGTATGTATTTCTGGCTGCTGATATTGTATACTTCTAGGCTCAAATAAATTCCTAAACTAATATTATCGATCCATTTATCGATTTGTAATGACTTCCTAATAAGTTTAAATCCTATTAACTTATAATCGTTAGTTAAATACCCTTTAATGTTATCCTAATGATTTCTAAGTACAAATACATTGTTATTTTTCAATAATAATGAAATATGTTCAATGAATCATTATATTTTTCAAAAATATTTTGACGTAGAAAGACAAATTTGCTTATTTTGACGTAGTTAAGATATAGATGGTTATCTTTTAGATAAGAGGATTAAAATATTGACTGTTAGGATGACAAAACAAAATGGTAAATACATTACAATGTAATTATGAAATATAAATAAACATACATATTTTTCAAATAAATATAAGTACGCATTGTTAAATCTTTTAAATATCTTTGTATATACATTGTATTCGTAAACACGTTTCTGCAGATAATATACGATTATTATAGTCTTGGAGTAATACCAGACATTTCAAGGCCATATTATGAGCAAGAAATATTTCGTAATTATATATACATGTGTAATAATAGATTAAGTAAAAATCTGTTGTGGCCAGCGCAAGACATCTCGCCATTTAGGTTAGGTTAGGTTAGAATATTCTGGTACACACACAAAAATTCTAATTACATCTATTATTAATATACTTTTAATTTTTTTAATTCATTCAATAAATAAGTTTCATCCTACTCTCGATTCGAGATTCATCATATTCATTGATGAGATTGGCGGTATTTCTAAAGGGTATACTGTCATTCAAAAAAGTCTCCGTACGACAGTAGTTTTAATGTATTTTAGGAAAAATAGCAGTCTAAATATCTAAAACCCAATATATTTAATTTTCTTTTAATCCAAAATGAAAAGCAGTATATTACCTTATTATAAATATAAAATAAACAAATAATTTACTTAATTTATTTATATTATGGAATAAACATTGAAAGTATTCATAATTTCATGACAAAAAAGTCTCCGTACGATAACCAAAACATTTAAATAATAAACCATTTATTTATGTTTCATAAAGAAATATAATATTTGGAGGGTTTTCCTTTGGTTCTTCCACCAGTAACTAAGCGATGAGTTATTGAATCTACCAAAATTTTTTTTAAAGAACCTATTACTTCCGTTTGTCCAATTGTTACCATAATCTAATCAGCTCTTCCAAGGAATGTCAGATTGAGGAAACTGCGGTCTTATAGTATTTGAGAAACCGTGGTTCCAACATCCACACACATCCACACACACGGATATCAACGTAAAAATGTTATAATCGGATTATATGGACCTTAAAACGTGCTTATCCACTAAAATCTGTATATGCGATTTTTAGCACGATTCCAATACCTCTCTTAGCGAGAGGTAAAAATACTCACGGTATTTTACTATACAGAGCATATCTTCATTTCATATAAAAGCCCGTTGACACCCAATGTTATAAAAAAAAAAATCTGATGTGGCCAACACAAAACCTCCCGCTATTTAATTTTTATTAATTTAAATACATACCTACCTACGTATTTACTAACGCTGCAAACTGTTCCATTCCATTGCAGAAAACTATTGCTTTATTTACTATTTTCTTTTTAAAATGTCACTATTATTAATTTTGAAGTGATAAGTTTTTTGACAGTGACATTTACTGTCAGTTACATTCATTTGAAAAATGAACTGCGTAACAAAAGAATAGTTTTTCGCGACTAATAAAAAAAAAAAATTATTTAATTTATCTGTAAAATATATAGAAAAAGTATTAATGTATTCCTGTAGAAAATTATGAGCTTCAGGTAAAGCGCCATTTCCGGTTATCCGATTTACACCAAAATCTAATGGCTTCTTTTCATTTTAGAATAGGGAAGAAATTCAAGTTTTCAGAATTTTCTAAGTGACAGTATTAGAGTTAGAGCGAAGATAAAATCCATACATATACACACACACACATACACACACATACATACACACATACAGACATCATCGTGAAAATGTTAAAATTGGATTCTAGGGACCTTAAAACGTGGTCATTTACTAAAATCTCGATATGTGATTTTTAGCACGACCCCTACACCTCCCTTAAGGGTAGCGGGAGGTAAAAACAGTAAGCAATATGCCACTTTTTTCGATATTGATAGATTTATTGCTGGACCCGCCAGTCAATTTTTCTAACTATATAAAGTATTATGTGGTTTATCTGTTATTTCTAAAAACTAAAATAATCAACTCTTATTTACAAAATCTGTCTATGAGGAAGATAAATATGCTTATTTGTTTATTTATTCATACAAACATAAATATCAAATGTATATATGTTTAAGTACATTATAGATCTGATTCAATCAAGAAAAGAAAAACAAATATTAATAAACAATAATATTATTCTTCATTTATTTTATTTACAATTAATAAATATACAAAATATCTTTCAAAGAATATAAATATGGATTCATTAATAGTACTTATACATCTATTTACTGAATTCTATTCCGGTATTCAAAATTTAATCTTCAAAACATTATCAAAAAGAGATAGCTACGAGAAATAGATTAAACTACAGAGTGTTAATTAAAAATCTGGTCATAAACGTCATGGGAAAAGAGTTTATCTTTGCGCAAAAGTCCCCAATTAATTTTAGTCAAAAATTTTTCAAATAAAAGTTCTAGATAATTATATTCTACACCTAATTCACAAAACAGGTTTAATTCATTACGTTTGGTAACCTGTAAAATCAAATTTGAAATTGTACAAATATTGCTCATTTGTAGCGATAGTCATGGAATTGAAACAAAATTACAAAGAAAATCATATCGTTTAGTTGTCAGAAATTTAATCTTATAGGTTACAAAACGTGAAAAAAATAAATAAAAGTTATTTAAGTGTCAAATTTTAAAAATAATTTCTGTGTAGTGATTTAGGTGGAGAATTGAATTATCTGTAACTTTATTTGAAAACC
Organism: Ophonus ardosiacus; assembly: GCA_943142095.1. Taxonomy (NCBI): domain Eukaryota; kingdom Metazoa; phylum Arthropoda; class Insecta; order Coleoptera; family Carabidae; genus Ophonus; species Ophonus ardosiacus. The sequence continues at coordinate 5,157,439 of OW964835.1, forward strand.
GAATTTCTGACAGTTTGTTTCAATTCCATGGTTATCGCTACAAATGAAAAATATTTATACAATATCAAATTAGTGTAGTGATTTAGGTGTAAAATATAATGGGATATTTCTACATTTTTTAAAAATATTTTTTTACATTAGTACAGACCAGTAGGACTCTGAATATCAAACTTTGAGTAAGAAAATGTATACATCACATGAGATATGAATTTTAAATAATTTCATCGCAATTCAAATTTTCTTATCATGGCGCGCTTATGACGTCAACTCGATGTTGACATCTGCAACGAACTTCGGCGCCTAAATCCGCATGTTCATGACAGCCATTTGCTTGTTTACATATGATTTTAGTAGCAGCGTGTATTTCGGAGTTTGTCCTGTGTTTGTTTATGGTAAAAATAGGAGTAATAATTATAAAGTGGACGAAATGTCAAACAAGAAATATACCTGCGCGGGTTAACTACTGGCACCATCTGTGTTTTAAACGAAAATATTTACTTTGAAATGAGCAACAGATTATCAACTTGACGTCACAAATTTCAAGGACGTTTATAGAGCTGTACAAATTCCAATTTTGTAACATTAAATTATGAATTAAAACTTTTTATTAAACATGTTTTATTCTATTTTTCTGCTACATGAAGATGGAAACTATAGAAAAAAGTTATTATTTTGCATTAATTCCATATCACCGGACTACCCCATTATCTACAACTTTTATTTGAAACATTTTTGTTAAATGGGGACTTTTGCGCAAAGAAAACTGTTTACCCATGATAAACTCTTATGGCCAGATTTTTAATTAATATCCTGTATATTTGAAGATATAAACTATCAAAATTAGAGTAGAATTCGTTAACCCAAAAATGAGGATTAGCCGAGGGATTAGCTTAAACTCTTTCGAGAATCGAGCTGTATATTTCAATCTAAACTTGTTTATTATTCTTACAACACTGCAAACAAATATAAAATTATATTCCATTACTTTTTCTGTACACGTCATCTACTGCGACATATTTATGCTTATGTCACGTAAGTATAATAAATGCTAACTGAAAATAAAGTATCAAATTACATTGGGTTCACAACCGCACGTCTCTAGAACTTTTCGTGCTGTGAGCGAAATTATTCCAAGCAGACATTTATAAGCAAAAGAGCCAAGGTTAAAGGAAGTGATAAATATTTTCCTCTGTCTTATCACAGGACATTTAGTGCTTTCCGGTAACCAACACGTGTTCAGGATGTGGTTTGGAGTAAAAAAAATTATCCATTTTTATTACACTTAAGATAAAATAAAAATCTGTAGAGAATATGAAGCATTTAACATTTTTAACTAAATAAGTACTATTTTGAAAAAATAATTTTGATATTTGCAGCCAATAGAAACAGATTTATTATGTTATTTTAATATTTTATTCAATTGTTATTGGTGAAAAATTTAAACAAGATGTTAAAATTAACATGACAAGTTACAGAAACCAATAAACCTTTTTTACTCTGTATCATCGAAACCCAAAGAATCTCCATAAACAACTCGAACACCCGTATACTATAAAAATACAAAGTTTAGTGCGGTTTAACGCAAATTGCCTTGGGTTTTCCACAAAACTTGCAATTTCCAGGGATGGATTAAAAGAAAAATTTAAATACTATAATAATTTGAGTTAGATTATAAGTATTATTGTACGCGCAATTGTAATTGATTTTTACCTCTCGCTAAGAGAGGTATTGGATTCATGCTAAAATTCGCATATCCAGATTTTAGTGAATAAGCAGGGCCGCATTTATATCTTCAGAGGCCCGAGGCGCAGTGACCTGTTGAGGCCCCTATTTTTATATTCTTTAAAATATATCCAGTGAAAAACACCTGTCTATTTTAAATTGAAAGATAAGTTGTTAATGGTTATTAAATCAAAATAAATTATGGAGTATTAATAATAGTAAATAATTTTATTATTATTAGTATCACATAAACAAAAACAACAGACGAGGCCCCCAGCTAGCGCCTCATGCGCGTCTGCTTAAATGCGACCCTGTGAATAAGCACGATTTAAGGTCCCTAGAATCCGATTATAATATATATGATGTGTGTGTGTGTGTGGATGTGTGTGTGTGGGTGTGTATGTGTGTATGTCTGGATGTTGTAAACACGATTCCTCAAAAACTATAAGACTTAAGAACTGTTTAGCTATGGATTCCTCAATCTGACATTCCTGGGAAGAGCTGAAAAGGTTTTGGTAACAATTGACCAACCGGAAGTAGTAGTTTCTTTGAAAAATTCTTCTACATATAATTTTTGGGAGTTTTTTTTATTAAATATTGAAGAACATAAAATTCTCCATCTAATACACTTAAAATTTTTATTATATCTTGTATAGATTTAGAGATAAAGTCACTATAATATATAGAGTAATCTAATCGCAGAGGCTAAGGCACTAAGGAAACCAGTTGACAAATTCCAATGTTTATAACATAGGAACTTCCTCATACAATGAAAAGTAGATATAATTAGAATTATATGTGTGCAGAAGACATGTTAAATACAATAAAAAACTGTTTTTGGGTAAAGTTTTGTATTTTTTCGTTATAAAACGACGGTTCGAAAGCGAAGTGCAATTCAATACTTATTTAGCCTAATATGAAAATGGCGAGAGGTCTTGTGCTGGCCACAACAGATTTTTTTCATTTATTTCGAAACAAATTTCATTTTTTTCACTCCAAAAAATTAATAATTCAAGTTTTATTCATGTTTGAAACAAAAGAAAGTAGACTTGTTATACATCGTTGAAAAGCTTATAAAATAAGTAAAAGATGAGCCAATTTTCAACATAATCTCCCTTTTAAAAAATATTATGTTTGTGTTATACCTCGAGAATTATTAAGTTCCAAAAAAATCTTATTACACCACGTTATTCTACGTAAAAACCTGTATAAAAATTATCTAGACATTTTTTCTGTATCTCTCATAATAAGCGAGACATGAGGTATCTTCAAAATAAGCGAAAAACAAGTTTTAGCTTGTAGCTCAAAAACAAAAGACGATCGAAAATTCCTGTGGCGCCTATTAAAGTTTTCTCAAAAAGTTGGCCCATAAAGAACTACATCAATTTTCTGTAGGGTGCATAATAAGAAAGTTTTTCATATACGGAACTCGAATTTTTTCCACCCTGTACACTAGCCAGATACGTATAGAGATCAGTAGATGAGACATCTTATCCGTATCACAGTCGAAAAATTTTCCCTCATAAACAATATTATCTTCAAAGAGGGTGGACGAACGATTAATTATAAACATACGCAAAGCCAGATAAAACTGTCAACGCATTATCTGTGTGACTTGAACTAACATATCATATTACATCTCCTATGATAAAACATCTATCGCACCCAAAATATATCTTCCTGATTTTACAAATATTTACATTTCTTTTCAGAAAGAAAATATGTATCTATCTCTTCTCAGCACTGGCATTCATTGGAGTTATGGTAGGTCTTTACTTTGCTGTCACGTACGATGACAAATCATCAAAACGAGAAGGCAAATCTCAATCAGATAAGACGAGAATTCAAATTGACTGCTCCCAAAACTATGAAAAGTACATTGGAGGAGTGGTTACTAATGGAATCGAATGCGCTGCAATAGGGAGGTAAGTTTCACCCTCCGTTAGTGGACAGCACATTACCTTTCGTCAATGCTATGTAGAGTTCCCGTCAGCTAAGAAAAAGCCATTTACGTCATCAGCGCAGAAACGAATTTTTGCCATTGCCCTTGGTTGTCATAGCAACGGCTTAGCTTGTTCATGGATACCCCAGTGTCGTTCGTGTTATGTTCTGACGTTTAGTTCTAATGAAAATGTATCATTTGAAGTATCATATAATTAATCAACATATAGGTGTATTTCTAGGTTTAAATATAAATGTATTAAGAACAAATGTAGAAATGTACTAGGCTTTGCAGATTAATTTCTAACAAACAATTTACCCAGATGTTGTACCCGAAAAAGTTTAAAGTTGATACCAGAAGAGGTCAAAGATGTAATTCAACTGAAATTATTACACCGACTTAGGATTACTTATGTTATTACAGTCTTATCCATTAGGTATAAAAGATTAACTGAATCTAATTGTCGTATGTAGTTGTGTACCGCGCAATGATGTTCCATAAGTTTTCAAACAGAAAAATTAAAGATTTGAGTAGAGAAGGGATATGTATTCGGTATAAATAGTACAACAATTTGTTAATTTAGTTATATTTCAATTTACTTCTGCCTTATCGAGTGTTTATGAAATATTTTTATGTCAAGTCGTTTGTGTTTTTTTTTTGTGTACGTGACAATTCCACAGTTGAATTAATTTCATTACTGGTATTGTTAGTACAGTGGGGTCGATATTTAAATCTTTGAACAAATGTTGCTTATAAAGTTCCCTGAAATAAACGAAAAAAAGGGGTTGAAATAATTTTTTAAAATGCAATTTTCAATGCTATATTTTTTATTTGTTACAATCACCCCAATTCTGTAACATAGTTGCTAACTCTAAGCACCATTGATGTAACAAATAGCCAATAGCAATGTTTCTAAGATTTAGCAACTTTCTTACAGAATAAGTGTAATTAAGTTTTTAATTATAACTTAGTTGAGAGACCGAAATATCGGCTCGCACTAAAATAATATAAAATTCCGTCGTGTGATGGCCTAATACGCTTCCTAAATGAAAATCAAAGCAGACGCAGTGAATAGGTATTTAAAAATGTCTCTTTAGCAAATTTACATGTCATTTATCAATAATTTGTGATAATCAACTAAAATAAATAGAAAAAATAACAACTGAAATGCGCTTTCACTATTTGGCAAAGAATAAGATGGCACGCCACTGACTACAAAATCTATGAGCCTACGTCATTGCTTCGCGCATCTATTGATGACGCAAATGGCTTTTTCTTACCTGACTAGCACTCTATTTTGTACAAATCCCATACCAAAAGTTTCTTGGAACTTGGAAGATTCTATATATTCACTAAAATTGTAACATGAACATATACTATTTTCTATAAATTCCATACCGAAAGTTCCTTGGAAAAGATTGTAATAAATCCAGTAAAATTATAACACAAACATACTCTATGTAAATTGTACTTGACACTGACATCTGTCAATTAGAATTATTTGAATATTAGCTGTTACCATAGCAAAGTCTTTAACTCTATATCTATTGAATATAAAAGAAAATGTATAATCAAACCTTATAGACAATAAGATATTATTTGATATTGATAGTCACATAAAATATCAAAAAATGATATTTAACTGCGTTTTTTCAAGAAAAACTGTTAAGGACTTCAAATAAAGGCATTTCCGGTTGTATGGATGTAAAGAAGTGAAATATGAAAGAATTATAATTTTCGGAATATTGCAGTTATTGTCGGAGAAATTTTTGTCACACACGCAGACGTAGCCAGGATATTTTTGTAGGGTAGGCCAGTAGCGGGCCCAAAAATATTTAGGGGGCTAGTAATTAGAAAGTTTTGTACTACTACTTATCTTTTCATTAGAAGACAATCAAAATTTGTTAAGTATTATAACTGATATTAATATGTACGATGTACGATTAAATTTATTTAACATTTTTAAATCCAAATTATTAAATTCAAATAATAATATAGCCACCTCGGTGGTCGAGCGCGTAAAGGCAGCGCTCAAGCGATCTTCACCGCTCGGCCCTGGAGTTTATTAGAAAGAAATAGCTCCGGACTAATGAACAAAAAAAGTACGAGGTCTAACCCAATTTAAAAAAAATAATAATAGTAATACGTTTTAAATGTATTTTAATATCAATTTGTAAGTTGATTAAAAATTCAAATATTAGAGGCATTTCAATAAATTCAAATGAAAACTTTAAACACGAACAATTATATTCTAATACGGCCCATTTCTTACCTAAAGGTAACGGAAGGTAAAAAACTGTAAAAGAAAAATTATAAGAAATAACATTGGAAATCAGTTATCCCTTGCGCAAAGATGCTAAAGAAAATATGACTGTTGGTTTAGATGGAGAATTTATTTCTATACAACATTTATTTGAAGCATTTTTGTATAAAATTAATAGGTCACTTTTGGCTAAGTAAAACTGTTTTCCCATGTTAAACGCCTATGGCCCGGTTTTTGTGTTACACCCGGATATTTAGTTATTTAAACATGCGGTGCACATATTTCTCAAACGAATATATGCCGCATAGTAAAAGTCATTTTTATCAGCTCTTGACGCTGTAGTTTTTGAAATACAACACAACGTAATATTTTAAGAAAGTTTCCTCGAAGGTTGAAAAGTCTTGAGATGAAGTGCTTGAACTCAACATGCTGTGTTATCTGTTTCGTGTAACTTAAAGTGACAAGGGTCCTTAAATTTATGACTTCCTTTAAGGGATGCCCGAAGTTTTATCTTTTGTGTGCAGATTTTCTAAAAAATACATATGGACAAGTTACATACAAATTTGGAATGCTGGTAATGCTCTTTTATTCACAATCATTATAGTAATATACCGATTCCTAACCTTTTGGAGGTTGGGAAATACCTCCAAATCGAATAAAGCGACCGATTATTAGAAGCAAAATTATTTTTTTTTCAAAGAATTTTGAAGCAGAATTCTGGCTAAATGGTACACCGAGTGGTATCCTTTCCGGTAGAATCAAGTTTGGTTAAATCGTCTTATTTTAGCCTCAGGAATCTGTGGTTAAGCCATGTCCCCCTATTTAAGAGACAACCTGTATATAAGCCTTTGGCTGTTATGAAACATCGCCCGCCCAATGGATCGAATTCAGCACTGATCTTTAACTAATGAAGCTTATCTAAAAATAACAAAATAAAGAGAGACATAACAATGTTGCATTAATAAGAAAAAGATGCAAGCTGTTTCCATAGTTACTAGAGACAGTCACTAAACTAATGAAGATTGCTGATTTCGGCCCAAATACTTTCCTTACCTAAATGTGAAGGAAGGTAAAAAGATAAGGATCAACTTCTTCAATTCGTCAGTGGCGGCTGGTGATATCTTTGTATGGTAGGGCACAAAAAATTAAAAAAGTAAAAAGAGTATATTAAATTATTTAATCTTTAAGATACAGAAGCTATCTTCGTAATTAAATGAGTACTAGACGATTACAATTCAACAATAACATTACCTCGGAAAATGCCGGACATACTCGGACATCTTCGTTTAAATTGGGCTGTGCCCGGAACAGGCTTAATGCAGTCATATGCAGCTTCGCGCGCTTCGCTGCTATTGGTCAAAATTCGAGTAAAAATAGTGGGAGACCGGGGCAGAAACATTTGTGCCCTAGCTTGTAGCTGCATATCGGTACGTGCACACGTCAGTATATAGGCTATCTAGCTATCGGCGGTGTAGTAAGAATTGCATAATAATGAAAGTACATAAATAATAATTAATGTATTTTTAAAATGTATATGTACTCGCTTATTTATTTTTTTCGTGTCTCTTTATTTGGTAGGGCTGCGCCCTTGTGCCCTATAGCACGAGCCGCCACTGCAATTCGTCACAGATTACTTCAGATAAATTGTGTAAATGGACGCCATAAACCATTTTTTGTTGTTTTTTTTTTATGAAATTTTATACAAGGATATAATGAAAATTGAGTTACTGAGTGTACTCCACCCCTTACCGACGTTGCATCACTCGCGAAATAAACTTAAAATGATCTAATCCATCTACTTTCATCTACAAAGATCTATTTATGTTTTTCCTTCTAGCGCCATTTTGAAAAAGAATGGGTCAGCAGCTGATGCAGCCATAGCAGCTCTATTTTGCGAGGGGGTTGCTCAACCCCAAAGTATGGGTTTAGGCGGTGGGTTTCTGCTAACCATTTATACAAAATCTACGGGAATAGTTGAAACTTTGGACGCCAGAGAAACTGCACCAGAGAAAGCACATCGGGATATGTTTATGGGTAACAGCAGCCTTTCAGCAGAAGGTAAGGATGTTACCATCATTTTGTTGCATGATATATATAGTATCAGTAGTAATACTACTAATATACCCAAATCCATCGACCTTTAAACTAATAGATGCAGCGTACGAGCAAAAGGCTTGTCCCGCCGTAACGGTGCAGACATAGTATCTCTATCCTTCAACAGTACGGAAGTTAAGTTAACTTGTACTTGGTCAAAGACTTGGTGCATAATCGCTAAGAGTATAGATTTATATGTTTTTATGCATAATTAGATTAATTATATATTTTTAATACAATCTATTACGTACATATTATATTATAGGGGACAAGTAATAATTAATAAGGCCTTACATATGAAATGACAGCTGGACCGCGTAGGTACTGCTGACTGCACGAAATACACCGTTTCCCCATTATTTTGTCGTATACACACCTCACAAAACACATATACGTATATATTGACAGAAATAATTGTAAATGTTCCCCAAAAAAGCAAATAATACACAAACAGTTACGAAACGTCAAATGTAGATTTAGACAACTATTTAGTGATAGAGAGAGCGATGTATAGAGGTTTACATATGGCTGAAAAAGATGTACAATGAGTACGAACGTATGCGCAGTATACTTTAACTGAGAACTTCCGTGCTGTTGAAGGACAAAATATATATTTCTATCCTTTTATGTTGGAGCATTATTCTAACAATAAAAGAATAGGAGACACTTGGTCCATTAGTTTAAAGGTCGATGCCCAAATCATTCAAGCAGCCAATGCACGTCATCACTTAGTGTAAAAACCTTAATGCATTAAAATCACTAATAGTGAAAAATGAAATGAAATTTCAATCATTTTTAACCGTCAAAAACTGTATAGCCTTATATAATTATTATTAAGATGAATAGTAGAGTTCATTATTTATCGTATATGACATGAATAATATATAAATAATGTACATCAACGTCATATTATTCGTTTAATTGTTGCTATAGTTGGCAACATTGATAATTTGTATGTTTATACTATCAAAGATATTATTTGACAATTTGAAAAATATTTGTATCGTGTTTGAAACATTTTTGTGCGTGGTAAAGGCCTATTTATAATAAAGTAATGTTAAACGCAACGCAACAACGCAACGTGACCGTTAATGCAAACACTAAATCTGTGAATCTGCCAAGTCGCACTTCTAATCAATCAGAAGAATTCGGTATTTTCTTTGAAATTTGGCTCACTTTTATTTATTGCCTTTATATGGCATACATATATATAAATAAGGTTAGTATTATAAAATAATTTAAATAGAAATGGACAGTGACGAAAACATAGTATTTATTTTGTAGATGTGACAGTTCATGACCATATCGATAATACAGATTGCAATCTGTATAACTCTTTTCATAAAGATTCTAAAACCTCTGCAAATGTACCAGTACATGACGTTACACATCTAGTTACTTTTATTCAATGTTTATGACGTGCATTGAATGATTTGGGTATAGCTTCACTCATTTACATGGTGCAGTTGGCAAGTCTGTTTTGACAACTAGATCATAATTTTGACAGAGTAAAATAAATATAAATAATCGCCTTCGTACCGAGTGATTATTAATTACGGTGTTTCCAGAAGCGGTTTCTATATTTTTTTATCTATTTCATGATCAGAAACATCACTAAATCGGGTGTTTTTCGTTAATTTTATTTATGTGTTGATAACTATCTGGCAAAACAAAAGCTACAGAGATTATTCATGGATTTTGCATCTTGCAATGCAACAGTTTATGATTCACTCCAATGACTCCCTGGACCCCCTGTGTCTTTTGTATCTGCCCGAAGATGACGAGGTCATTGAACAGACATCGCTTTATGACCTTGGAAAAGACCAGGCAAAATTGCCGAAGGCTGTACTACAAATTACATTCTACAAGTATTAGGTTTTGTGTTCTGTGCTACAACTACAAGTGTTGTGCAGACTAGGAACAACGAGAGACATTGAACCGTTTTACGCCCTCTTCATCGGGAATACAAGTCGATACTATATTTATTTTTTTACTCATATATCGTCGGTTTCTTGGTAAAAGTGATCAAGTCCAAAATTTATACTTTTGAGTTTACAGGCGTTTTAAAGTTTCAAAAGGACTTGATCAAATTTATTTGCCTAAAAATTAAAAGAAGATCAACTTAATAAAAAACCATAAAAATTAATTTATCAACTAAAACTTTTAATGGTATTAATAATTATAAATAAAATATAATTAGTTTTTAATTATTTTAATACAATTTTTATTTATAGTAAAAGAGACCAAGTCACTTGTGTATAGGACATGGTAATATTTACCAGTATAACATTATCATCCACGGACTTGGTCATAGGGCACATTTTTGTAGTGACGTCAGAAGAACAATATTTGGACATGGGCAGTTTTTATTGGCTAAATATGAGTCTCCTCTTGCAGATAGTCATAACATATTTTACAAAAATAAATTGACATGGTCACTTTTACCAAGAAACCGACGATATGTATGCATGTATGGTATATATGCATTTATTTATTTTTATTTGAGAGGGAAAAAGGAAGAGAAATTTTCGAGGAAATTTTAGATCTTGTGATATGAACATTAATAAATATTAGGCTCTATAAATACATATTGCATTTAACATTTCTTGTACACACAGAAATTCTAAATACATCTATTATTAATATATTTTCATATTTTTTAATTCATTCTATAAATACTCTTCTAAATGTTCGAGATTCTTCATATTTATTGACGAGATTGGCGGTATTTCTGTTACATATATGTAATATAATAATAATACTCAGCTCTCCAGGCCGTGTAGGCCCATGGTTTCTCTTGTAATATTCTTAGAATGTATTCTGTCCCGTGCTCTTTCTTTCTAGTTTTTTTTTATCCCTAATGCTGTTAAGTCTTTTTGCACTGATATGATATATACATATGTAGGTATCTATAGTTTTAAATATTTAATTAATAATAAAATAAGAAATATTAAATGTACTTCCCAGAAAAAGACTTCAGTAATGTATTTGGATTTTTGCAACGGACATTTTTTCTGTCAATTACAAACATTTTAATTTTTCATCTGGTTTTCATGGAGTTATTTGGGCTGTAAGATAGGAACATTACACGCATACTCATAATTTTCCTTTATGCACGGACGTATCATAATTTGACAATTATACACGAATTTCTTTGACATAAACGTCATTTTATAGCCCGCGGGCCTCATTATAGCCCGCCGGGCTATAATGAAACGTCAAACTAAATTATAACCTACAATATAAACAATTTAAACAGGCAACATGAAAAGTTTTTATTATAAATCGAAAATTTTTATATTCTTTAATGAAAAATGAAAATTAATTTTGTGATATTTATATGGAAAGCACGGAGATACACAAAATAAAACTCAAATGACATAACTAATAAACAAACAATAAACTGTTGTTCTCCGCTTTCACAGCAACACTAGATACTGGATGTACGAGGACAAATTCTTTTCGATACAATTTTTCTAAGACTCATAATTTGAAAATTTTCGTCCGTGCATAAAGTTTTGTATGTACCACGAGCGTAACTTGCTTTTATGGCCTTTGACGTGTTTTTATCCCTCGGCTTACGCGTCTGGCTCAAAATCCCGCCGCAAGCTATAAAAGCCTCCTTACGCTCTTAATACATAAATAACTATTATGTAATAGGTAAAAGCCAACAAAATTTTTCATATTTTCTACACTTTCCCATTCATTGGCGTACACATATATTTTTCTTAGGAGTTTTTTAATATTCCAGGAGCCCTATCCATAGCAGTTCCTGGAGAACTTAAAGGCTACTGGGAACTTCATAAAAAATATGGAAAACTAAAATGGAAAGATTTAGTTCAACCTACAATAGATTTATGTAAAAAGGGGAATTTGGTAACTCCATATTTAGCTAATATGTTGAAATATACAGAAGAGACAATAATAAAGGAACCATCTTTAAGGTTAGACAATAATTTTTGTTTTCTTAAATTCAAATAAATATTATTTTCTCAGTAGAAATATAACAAGAGAGTGAGAATAAATTGAAAATAATTTGTCAGATTTTTCGAAAACTTGTTGCCAGGCGATAAGTTTGGGAAAGAAACTGGAGAATTATTTTCTAAATTATCGAACTATATTTATGCTGCAATTCTGACCAAATCTGTAAGTCTTACAGATCTGTAAATCTGTAAAAAACTGACAATAACGCATCTATTTTTGTTGATAAATATAAAGTTATACATAAGAGTTGCAGCTTTCGTTGCGATTTTGTTCATTTTTTACAGATTTACAAATCTTTAATGCCCATATTCATAAACACTCGTAAAGTTTCAAAACGGCTCGTTATAATTTTTGACAAATAGAATCAAACTTGACAAACAAAATTTTGATATTTCTTTCAGTGTCGACTGTTTTTATTGGATAAATATTATAACGAACCGTTTAAAATTTTTACGAGTGTTTATGAATACGGGCATAAGACTTACAGATTTGTTCAGAATTGCGGCATTAATTAGAATATTTTTTGATCTACAAACTTGTTTCAAACAACGGAAAACCACTGTCTTGCTATTGTGTCGCCATCTACTGTCGTAATTAACTAGCTTCATTCATTTATATGGTGCAGTCGGCAAGTCTGTTTTGACAACTAGAACATAACTTTGACAGGGCAAAATAAATACAAAAGTGGTTTCTATATTTTTTTATTTATTTCATGATCAGAAACATCACTAAATCGGTATTTTTCGTTCATTTTATTTATGTATACAAAAGCTACAGAGATTATTCCCGGGAATAATCTCTAGAGCTTTATTCTCACTATAATAATGACAAGATTGGTTAAAACGCTGACCCGTGACAGATAATGAAACATTTCATTGGTTTTAAGAAATGTCAAAAAATCATAAAAAATAAATTAATATGAAAGGAAATAAAAATACGGGGAGGATTTTTTTATTCTTTTGATCAAAGCAAAAAAAAAATATCGCGCAAGACCTTAGACCAGGAATAGAGAGGAGACAGGGCATATTTACGCGTATATTTCCAAATCATCTCTGCGATTTTGACCCTTATTGAATCAGCTGGAATCGCTAGTCAACCAGTTAAATATTGTTATGTTACAGTTGACTAAATAAACACTTGATTATCTATAACATAAATAAAACAATTTAAAACTAAGAAAACTATGTATTCAAAGAACGTCAGAAGTCAAAATAATGATTGACAACGTTGGGTGACGCTTGTTGATTATGAAAACTTATTCGTTCAACTGCACACGTATGTAACACATCTAGTCGATTGGGCGATTGCAGCTGACTTTGACATTTCAATAAGGTCGAAAGTCGCTATGATGATTTGGAAAGTCTTCTTACGGCGAAATACATAGCATGCCCTGTCTCCCCTCTATTCCTGGTCTAAGCGCAAGACCTCATTCTAGATCTAGATGGACTCCGTTAGAACAAAAAAGATTTATATTTTGTTCATATTCTAGAGAAATTTTTGTGAATCCAAATACTAACAGAACGTGGATAGAAGGAGACAGAATTAAAAGAATAAAATTGGCCCATACTTTAGAAATTATTGCAAGTGAAGGAGCTGATGCCATCTATAATGGTTCTTTGACAAAATCTTTGGTTGATGATATACAGGAGCTTGGAGGTATCATCACGAAGGATGATCTACTGAACTACAAGTAAGAACGTAAAATATGGTGTGTTTATTGACTTAATTTGTTTTAACATATTTTTGTCATACCAAATTTCATCCAAATCAAATAAAGCGTTCTATTATTATAAGCAAAATTAATTTTTTTTTCGAAGAACTTTGAAGCAGAATTCTGGCTAAATGGTACACTTTCCAGTAGAAGCAAGTTTAGTTAGTCTTATTTTAGCCTCAGGAATCTGTGGTTAAGCCATGTCCCCCTTTTTGAGAGACACCCTGTATATTCGAAAAATTATTTATTTTAGGCCCAGATGGGACAAACCAACAATAGCAAAATTACAGGACGATTTCACCTTATATTCGTCACCATTACCTGGTTCAGGAGTGATCCTAACATTTATCATGAATATTTTAAACGGGTATTTAGATAGAAGTGGACTTCACACACCCGAAAATTGGCACAAGATTGTAGAAAGTTTCAAATTTGGGTATGGACGACGTACAGAACTAGGAGACATCGAAGGTCTACAAGATGTAAGAATAAAAATAATTTTGAATGGGGTCATTTCAAAAAAAAATAATTGTCGATTTTTTTTATAAAATCATGAAATCCATCACATTTAATAAATATAGTAATAAAAAACAATTTGAAATATGCGACTTTTCATTCATAAATTTGCTAATAAACTTTCGCGCTTTTAAACACGGACTAAATTTGTGACGACACAAATTCATACTCACACAAAGACAATTCTCTCTCACACCAGGCACACACACACGCTTCACAACATGAAACAGTAACCTAACCTAAAAGTGTGACAGCTGACAGCAAAATATACAAGAGAGAAGATTATTATTACTTTCTATTTCTTTAAAAGTACTAGTGCAGTATAAGGTATGTAAATAAACCATTTATTTAAATAAATACCAAACCAAATAATCATAGTTCTAAATTAAACCGGTAGAGCTCGACTGGCGTATCCGTGAATATGTGTCGTCAGCCGTTGAAATATTTGAAATTAAACGCAACTTTAAAAAAATCATCTCTGATTCTAAAGACTTGTAAGATGTAAAACATACACATACATGTTTAATTTGACCTATTTTTTCAAGAAAAAAATAAATCAGAAAATGTGAAATGACCCCATATGGAACAATTGAATTATATTATTTATAAATTAAAATAAACTAATTTTTATTTAGTTACTGTCAAATTTGACTTCACAAGAGTACGCGAATGGTATTAGGAATAAAATTTATGATAATATGACTTTCCAAGATCCCGAATATTATGGAGCAAATTATTCTATTGTTGAAGACCATGGCACTGCTCATATAAACGTTTTAGCCCCAAATGGAGATGCAGTTTCTGTTACCAGCACTATAAACTTAATGTAAGTGTAAGGTGGATTTACGCAGCCTACTTTTTATTTTACCTTTTCTTTTTCTTTTACTTTACAAAAGTTAAAGGTGTGTTAATAAATGTACTACTTTAAGTTCACACTTTTAATTTTACTTTAAGAACTAAAGTTGACCAACACTTTCAACTTATACCGTTAAAGTAAAAGAATTTCATAACTGCGCATGTGCACCACTTCACGTGACAAACGTCAGCGTGTGCTGTATTTATTTGTTTTTGTGAAGGTAAGATTGCAAAAATTAGAAAATGGGTAAAACTGCAAGTAATATAGCTGATGTACAAATTATTACTTTTTAAACGACCATTGTGATAAGTATGACATATCAACGTAGTATCCTAACACTAAAAGTTGAACTTATCACATTAGTGTTACGATATATTTCATATCGTAATAGTTGACACGGTTGCTAGGTTACTATGTCATTAATTTCTGGCGATATGTATACATTATTCATTTGTCAGCTGTCCGTACGTTTGAACCTAAATTTCAGTTTTGAAAAAAAGTAAAAATTTTTTATGTTCGTCTAAAAAATAATGTTCATAACTTGTATGAAATACAAATATCTTAGCTCGTGTGTATTGACTTGCATTTACACTCGCATGATATTTGGTATTTTTCATAATAATAATAATAATAATAATGTTTTTGGTGTTAGTGCTTTGTGGTATACATTATTCACTTGTCAGCTGTCCGTACGTTTGAACCTAAATTTCAGTTTTGAAAAAAAGTAAAAATTTTTTATGTTCGTCTAAAAAATAATGTTCATAACTTGTATGAAATACAAATATCTTAGCTCGTGTGTATTGACTTGCATTTACACTCGCATGATATTTGGTATTTTTCATAATTTGTTACGAAAATAACTATTTCTGACCATTTTTACAGGTTATAATTATCTCTTTACATTTATGACAACTGATATACCAGAAAAATCACATCTGCGCATGTGTACTGAAGGCTTTAAAGTAGCTGCATAATGTACCAAACTTAAAGTAAAAGCGAAAAAGAAAAGAAAAAGTAAAATAAAAAATAAGCTGCATAAATCCACCTTTGTAAGTTGTAACCTTAAGACTTTACCGTAGCATTAGCACTAAACTTTGCATTAAACTTTACATTACCCTGTCCGATTCTTGTACTTCTTAGGGTAAACCAATAAGAGCAGGCCGGTAATGTCATTATTTGTAAAAGCGACACTACATGAAATTCCTCTAAAATTTTAAACATCTGCAAATCGGTTTTGTTTGCATATTTTGCCACGATTAAAGATTACTTACCTATTTAATACTTATTTTTTTGTATTTTTTGCAGTTTAGGATCAAAAGTAAGATCAAGAAGTACCGGAATAATTCTTAACGATGAGATGGACGACTTTTCCGCTCCTAATATAACAAATTCTTTTGATTTACCACCTTCTCCAGCAAATTATATCAAACCTGGAAAGCGTCCACTGTCTTCCATGTGTCCTTCCATAATTTTGGACAAAAATGGAGACGTGCGACTGGTTGTAGGGGCTGCTGGCGGCAGCAAAATCACCACTTCTACGGCACTGGTAGGTCGAAACAAATTCAGTCAACTTATACGTATGAATAGTTTGAAAGGCACTATAACCTAAATATGGTACAAACCTACATAAATTATCGCAATAAATTTAAAATTGTTTCAAAACAAGCTTTTGTTGTCGCATTCTCCGTACATGAGTCGAGATAACAATAGGTTTATTCACACAACGAAATATGTAACTAATTTCTAATTTTTCAGTACGCGAGTGTAGTTTGTAACTAGTTTCAAACTGAATGGAAATTTTTGGGTTCTGCGAACAGAATTAAAGGTTATGGTTGTTACTACCATCTGCAGTAAACAGAAAGGTTTTTATCTTATGTTGATTGTTGTTGTTGGCATTTGTCATTGTCATAATGAAATAATATTATACGTTTATTTCTGGTTCTCTTGAATTTACACTCGAGAATCTACATGACAATATAGCAAATATTTAGTGGTAGTACAAGTGCATGTAGGAACAACAATGCTCGCTAATTGCCCGAAGTTCCAGTGCACATGCCACAAACTATTTTTTTTTTTAGAATCCGCAGACATTAGCTCTGTTCGATGAGAAGTGCTTGAAGTGCAGAGTAGAATAGTGCAGTGCAGTGTAGTGTACACTAGTACAATCTAATTCTTCTGGTTTCATAAAACACACTAGTGTATATTTGGGCAAGTTTGCTCAGCTGTGAGTAATCAAGCCAAGAGTAGCCAAAGGTGTAAAAGGTTAGGTTGTTTATAAACTCAGTCATATTATAAAACTGCAAAGAAGTGACTGCAGAAATATCTGTTTTAAAGAGCATAGTGTTTGAACTAATAAACGATTCTAACGAACATCACATTATATAACAAAACAAAGAGAATATACTATATCTGAATCCATTATTTTAATTTCTCAATGTGTAAAATTTTAGGTTAATAAACAGATATGTAGATAAGATAGAATTAAAATGTCTACCGAATAATATTTAGCTACCCCCACTCCTAGTCTGCACTTTCTACACCACCTCGCGAGTCAGGTCAGAAACGTGAGCACTAGTTCTTAAAATTTTTGTCATCGAACAGCCTGCCAGAAGCTGCCCGTTTCTCATAAAACATGTTAGTGTAAGAAAGTTAACACTAGGGCGGCCTAGTACATGTCATCGAACAAAGCTTATAGCTTGCGGACACTCATGTGACGAAGCGAATTAGCCAATCAGAAGCTGGGGAGAAACTGTCACATCAATGGTCAGAGAGCTGGGCAGCTTTCCAAATTCAAGAGTACCGTTATTTAAGAGTGTAGTATGTTTTGAAAGAATGGAGTAAAAAATTGAAATTTTTAAAAAATTAACAAAACTACTTATAATTACAACATTAATGTCAAGCCCCCTCTGAGAGTAAGGTTATTAGTTTTGGAACGATTTTAAGTAATTTCGTACTCTGTAGTAGAGTTTTGGAACGCAACCCTGAAGTTTGCTTTGGTAGCGTGTTCAGAGATTATGCGTTTTGTTTTCATTGTTTGGCAGTTTTCATATTGAAGTTTTTAGTGCGTATTGAGTTATTTTATATTTTTTTTGCCAAACTGAAAACAAAACGCATAATACGCTATAAACCAAAACAAACTTCAGCTCCCCGTCCTTCAATCTGACAGTTTCTCCCCAGCTTCTGATTGGCTAATTCGCTTCGTCACGTGAGTGTCCGCAAGCTATGCTGACGAACAAATGATTTTTAAAAGTAGAGTTAAAATTTCTGCGGGGCGAACATATTTAAACTGCTGCGCATGCTCAGAATATTTTGTGACGGTTTCTGACTGTTGTTTTATAATTCCAGGTTACGTTTAGAAACATTTTATTTAACGAATCTTTAAAACAATCAATTTTTGATAAGAGGTTACATCATCAGCTCTTCCCCATGGCTATACAATATGAAGACGCCTTTGATAAGGTAAGAATTATTTATTTATTTATTACCTACACGAGATTTAGTCAAAACGTAACAAGAATTTAAGTGGAATCCCCTTTGCGATATTTATAGTTTTATTGCTGAACTCGACAGTCAATTTTTCCGACTGTATGAATGAAATTATTTTTCTATCAAACCCAGTAAATAACTTTAAAATATGGATCCACAATATACTCCAAATTTATTATAATATATTTATTTTTCAGTCCATCGTAGAAAATTTGGCAAAAATAGGACATAAGACAAAGTTTGTAAGTAGCAAAAGTGGGTTTGCAGCTGTCACGGCAATTTCGAGACAATGTGGCACACTTTTTGGACAGTATGACATAAGACGACAAGGATCAATTTCATTATTTTAATTTTTAGTGATTTTAAAGTAATTTTTATTTAATTAATTTGTAAAATAATGTATTTATAATAAAAATGTTTTAATATTTTTTAGTTGTAATTTTGAGTAATAACTGTCTCAAACGTTGATTAGAACATATTTTAACTATATTAATTTGTTCAGAAATCAATAGTAATTAACAATGGGCCCATAAACCAATTTTTAAAAATATTTTTAAATGAAAGTTCGTTTAATTTTGAAGCAATTCGTGGTATCAAAAAGTCATAATTGTTTTTTGTATAGCTGCATTTGATTTTTAAAGAAACCTATAGCTATCTTTCTCACACCAGTTTCTGTAGTAGGCTGCGCGAGAAAGATACCAATAGTGTGACGTCATCTGTGGCCCTGGAAATAAATTCAAATATCTCCCAAAGTAATTATTAAAAAAATGTTTTTTTTATCTTAATCGTTATTTATTGAGTAGTACTTTAAGGATAAAGTGTACATTTTATTATTTTTTGTTATGGCTTATGGGCCTATTATTTTATATTTGATTGTTGGCGTGGTGCACTCTCCACGCCAACAATGAGTGCCCGTGAGATGACGCCTGGTAAACGCTTGCACTATACGAATATGTATCATCATTACCAGTATCTACAGGTAAAACAAATTCGAGTTCCTTATATGAAAAACTTTCTTATTATACACCCTACAGAAAATTGATGTAGGTCTTTATGGGTCAACTTTTTGAGACAACTTTAATAGGCACACAGGAATTTCCGATCGTCTTTTGTTTTTGAACTACAGACAAAAACTTGATTTTCGCTTATTTTGAAAATTCTTCTTATCTCACTTATTATAAAAGATAAAGAAAAAATGTTTAGATGATTTTTATACGGTTTTTTACGTAGAATAACGTGATGTAATTAGATTTTTTCAAAACTTTATAATTCACGAGATATAACAAAAACTTAATATTTTTTAAATAGGAACATATGTTGAAAATAATCTCATATTTTTCCGTATTTATTTTCAATGATGACTAACAAATCTACGTTCTTTTGTTTTGAACATGAATAAAACACTAATTATTAATTTTTGGGGGGAAACAAATGAAAAAATCAATTTAAGATCATCATTTGTTGATTTTGATTCTATATCTATTAAAAAACTCAAAGAATTTTCTTTGTAATTATTTTCGGATTAATTGTTTTTTTTTATCGGCATTGTAGTGGACTGTAACACAATTCGAAAAATGTGTTCTAATATGCTTTCTGAAGTAAGTATATAAATTAGAAAAATTAGTAAAAATAAAGTAAAATTAAAAATACACAAATGATAATCTGTAATTGATTTTTTTGTTTGTTTCTTAATAAATTTCATTTTTTTCACCCCAAAAATTTAATAACTCAAGAATTATTAAGTTTTGAAAAGATCTAATTATACCACTTTATTCTACGTAAAAGAAAACTGTATAGAAATTCACCTAAACATTTTTTATATCTTTATAATGAGCGAGATATGAGGAATTTTCAAAATAAGCGAAAATCAAGTTTTAGCCTGTAGCTCAAAAACAAAGAACAAACGAAAATTCCTATAGTGCCTATTAAAGTTGCCTCTAAAAGTTGGCCCCTAAAGACTTACATCAATTTTCTGTAGCGTGCTTAATAAGAAAGTTTTTCATACAGGGTGGGGCAGAATGACCCCCCTGATTTGAAGGGTTAATTGTAAGAAAACCGTTCAAGATACATAAAAAAGGTTTTTATTGCTCAAAAGTACATATAATGCCGTTTTATTTTCACGATGTTTGGAAAATGATATCGTCCAAGAGGCGGCCTTTGCGAGCAAAGCACATATTGAGCCTTTCAAAGAAGTTTTCGGCTACTCTTCCCAGTATATCTTGCAAAATTCCAGCGATGACGTCCTCAATCGCCTCCTTCAGAGCTTCAAGTTACAGCTTTGACATATCCCCACAGAAAAAAGTCACACGGGCTCAAATCGGAGGAGCGAGGGGGCCATGCAACATCCTCTCGGTGAGAGATCAGGCGACCGGGAAAGAACTCTTGCAGAATTTCGCGTGATCGACGGGCAGTATGGGCCGTGGCTGAAACCAGAAGGCTTCTGTGTCGTATTCCTCGCCATACTCTTCCATTTTGCAAAAAGTTCGCCATGTCACAATAGCGAGCCGAATTGACGGTAACAGAACAGTTAATCCTTCGGATTCAAAAAATAAGGCCCAATAATGCGTATAGAGGACACAGCGCACCAAACTTCTTACTTTGGGACGACTGTCAAGAAGTCTTTGATGCAGTACACGGGGGTTCTCAGATGCCCAGTAACGAAAATTTTGTTTATTTACTGTGCCACAAAGATGAAAATGTGTTTCGTCGCTCAATATGTGCATTGCTTGCCAAGGCCGATATCATTTTCCAAACATCGTGAAAATAAAACGGCATTATATTTACTTTTGAGCAATAAAAACCTTTTTTATGTATCTTGAACGGTTTTCTTACAATTAATCCTTCAAATCAGGGAGATCATCAGTAATGGGTAATATGCCGTGATGATATATTAGTACTTTTGGACAAAAATTATGGGTAACTAAATATTATCACATTTAGAAATAGATAGGTTTGTGAAAAATACTATTTCTAAGATGCAAAATGTGGTAATATTAGTAATTCATAAATTATCATATAAATAATATTAATTTATGAAGGAAATATTGTTTTATATATTATTTAAACAGTAATAACAATTATTATTGTTATAATAATTATTTTGTCACCCACATTTCGTATTTGTTTAACGTTCAACTTGATTCACGTAGTACTTTGTCAACAACCACTAGTCGCCATTTTAGCAACACATAGGATGTTTGTAATGACATTTCTCCTCATTTTTTACAAATTTAACTATTTTAAACATATTTATATGAACTAAAACTATTCAAAAATAGTTTATAACATATTTAAGTTTATCAAAAGTACAAACTTATAGCCGTTTACTCAAAATTACAAGTAATTTCAATAAAACAATTTTGTAACCGTGCATACATAGTTACTGATACCAAACAATATTGTTACAGACATATAAAGAAGGTTGCTATAGTGAAATAAAGAAGTAGTATAGTGAAATAACGTGAAAATTTAACAGTGTAGGAGGAACTTCCCATAATACTGTGCGAGTGCAGTTCAGGTAGCGGAACGGACAGAAAATTCAGGGAATTCTTCAAAAGGTCAGTAATTTTAGTTTTATATTGTATGTTTTTCAAAAGGATTCCTTGTATTGCTTTACATTTATTGCTTCTTTAGACCTTTAAGACGAATACATACCATATATATAGTTTATTTTGGTCATAAGATTTAGGTATAGATTGTCTCAACTTCTAGTGAATTGACTTTACTTTACTGATGATGCAGTCAGAGACAATCCCATCACAGCAGGAAATTTTCTTACCGACTGGTCAGAGTAGATTGAAGAAAAAAAAATAAGTTGTAGCCAGCACAAGACCTTCCGTAAATTTGATGTATTTTGTACAAATCCCATACCAAAAGTTCATTGGAAAATATCCTATATATCCAGTAAAATTGTAACACGAACATAATACAATTTTTTACAAATTCCATACAGAAAGTTCTTTGGAAAATATTCTATAAATCCAATAAAATTATCACATGAATATACATTATGTATACTCATATATAAATACTCTAAAAATGCGTACACATACGTAACATTCTCTTTACAATTAAATAATATTACTACCAAGTTTATATCTCCACCCATTTTAGAATTATTGCCCCAAAAGTCAATATACCCGACATTTAGATAAAAATTTCAAAATTTTCAAAAATCTAATTTTTATGTATCTAGATACTTCTCAACTTCCAAATTTTGAAACGGCAGGTCGATATCTCGTTTCGTTCTCGAGATATTTAGATTCAAAGTTTTGCTCAAAACTGCCCATTTTTTGGTAATAACCCAAAAATAGGTCGAGATATGAATTTGACGACAACACCATTCGATTCTACGGGCAAAATTACATAAGTTCACCAATTTTCAGAATTTTTGAACACCGCATACAATCTCTAAAGCAAAATAACTGAAAACGGCCAAAAATCGCAAAAATCTAAGGTGTACCCCTTACGATTTTTTCAGATTTTGGTCATTTTCATGGGGTTTCAAGCTTTTATTCATAAAAAATGAACCGGTTGGACAAAAATTATGAAAATTGCTATACTTATGTATTTTTATCCGTAGAATCGAATGGTGATGTCGCCAAGTTCATATCTCGACCCATTTTCGGGTTATTACCCAAAAATGGGCAGTTTTGAGCAAAACTTTGAATCTAAATATCTCGAGAACGAAAAAAGATATCGACCTGCGGTTTCAAAATTTGGAATCAGCGCATTGAGAAGTAGCTACATACATAAAAATTAAATTTTTGAAAATTTTGAAATTTTTATTTAAATGTGGGGTATATTAACTTTTGGGGCAATAATTCAAAAATGGGTAGAGATATAAACTTGGTAGTAATATGATTTGATTGTAAAGAGAAAGTTACGTAATCGTACGCATTTCTAGAGTTATTGAAATCTTGATGGAAATATCTATTTATTGAGTAGTACTTTAAGGATAAAGGGCACATTTTATTATTTTTTGTTATGGTTTATGGGCGTATTCAAGCTCAAAACTTTTTTAAGAATGTGGTAATAAATAAAAAAAGATAATATTTTTTATAACATGTATTTTCTCAAAACATTTAGGTACATTTTAATACTGATATACATCTTTAGTACAAAATAAAAATAATTTGTACTAAATAAAAGATCAAAAAAATATTGTTCATATAAATATATAAAAGTTAAGTAGAAAATATATAAATTCATATATACTATAATCA
This sequence comes from Ophonus ardosiacus, assembly GCA_943142095.1. Lineage (NCBI taxonomy): Eukaryota > Metazoa > Arthropoda > Insecta > Coleoptera > Carabidae > Ophonus > Ophonus ardosiacus. The sequence goes on from OW964835.1 coordinate 5,181,238, forward strand.
CAATTTGATATGCAAATTATGAGACCCAAACATTGGGTAAAAATAAAGCTTATATTTTCCCAATTTTGGGCAGACGATATATCTTTGTAATATTATTTAAACTTTGATCCAAAAATATTATTTTGATTGTTTGAAACACTGGTAGATTAAAGCTTAAATTTTTGGAAATAATGAGTATGTTTTATTATAATAATCACTTTTCAACAAAATGAAAAATTCTCAAAAAAAGCTGCTATATTCTATTCGAAATATCGAAAGAATTTTGACAGAAAATTTCTCGTGATTCCATTGGTTGCTATGCGCTGTAGTTAAAGCGCGGTTTACACAAACACAGTTCAAATATTATGGCAGACTCCTAAACCACGGCCTAATTAACTGTCAAAATTATTTCGATATTTCAAACAGAGTATATAATATAAAAACTTATTCTACAATACAAATATTGTCAGACACACATTATATTTGATGCACATTTAATTATAATAAAATTTTGAAAGGATTTAAATAAAACATTTTAATAACCAAAATATCAAAAATGTACACACATAAGCGTATAATCATAGTGAGACTCATAGATGGGACAAAATTATAACTTCATAGGCAAGATTTCTTCGGACGAAACTGCCCGGATAAAATACTGGACCAACAGTCCGGAATGAATACTGTAAGAATTGAAATAATTCGGACAAAACGGCATGGCACAAAATATGCGAATAAATTATATTGCATGGCACAAAATACAGGACAAAACACTTCGGACAAAACAGTACATACAAAATAAGTTTTGGGAAAAAATTGTAGTACATGTCAAGGACAAAATTTTCCCAATAATGATGAGTCGTTTTACAAAAAGACATATACAAAATATTTTTTTGTTTTAAAAAAGACATCTGTATATAAAAATAGAACAAAGTTAGCCAGTAATGGTAGGGCAAAATTGAGCTGTACCAAAATACTGCAATACTGGGTTTATGGACAAAATTATGCTATAATCAAAATATGTTCGGACAAATTGTTTCTCACAAAATTATAGAACATTTATATCTATATCTTTGGACGAAACGACTTTGTACAAAATACCCTATTATCCATATAATTTATATGAAATATTAATTTTGTTTTATTACATATTTCATACAAATGTATAGGACAAAATCAGGGATTTGTTAACTACTGGATGGAGCGAGTGAATCTTTACCATGTATCCGGCCAGATCGACAGAGATAGTCATACATAATTCCGATTTGTTGTCTTTGTTTCCGTTACTTGTCAAATCTTTTGTTTGACAGGTTTGACATATTTTAGGTTATTCTTGATATCATCATTGAAATATAATTATTTTCATATAAGACAATGGTTCGAAAGTGTTGTGTTGAAAATTGTGTATCAAAATATGTGATGACAGATGCTGTGTCGTTTCATTAGTAAGTTATGATTAAAATTATGATTTCTTCTAAAAAATAATTTGACAAACATGACTTCTATTCTTATGTGTTCTAATTTAGAGTTGCATTCGTTGTATTCGTACTTATTTCACGTTTCATGATCAAATATACTTAAACACAATTAATTTTGGACGTGAATTTGACAGATGTGAATATGACATATGAATGTCAAATTCACTAGTCTAAAGTGGAATTATCTATAGTGACTGTATATACCGTGAGTATTTTTTAACGTGAAACATTGAGTTTGTCATGTCCATGGTTACGATTTGACATTTGATTGACAGCAATGTATTTGCGTGTCCCATTTAAAATGAAACATAGGGAACGAATTTGACAGATGTATTATATTATGTAAGAAATTTAGCTAAGTCAGAAAATCACTCGAGAGCACTAAACATATTTCGGGCACACAATATTTTTTTGCAACTAAATTTAATTTTTAGAAAACAGGTATAATTATTTAAACAAAAATAACCTCTAATAACGTCTTGTCAATATGATAGATAACCGCTGAATTTTCCTATAAGTTACGACTTGAAATTTGATTGACAGTAATATATTTGCCTGTCTCATTTAAAACATAGGGAATGAATTTGACAAAGTATTATATTTAAAAATTGTATGAAATTTAGCGGAGTCAGAAAATCACTCGAGCACAAGGTACACCAAATTTAATTTAGAAAGCAGGTATAATTATTTAAACAAAATTAACCTCTACTGACGTCTTATCAAATGTCAAATTCGTTCCCTATGTTTCATTTTAAATGGGACACGCAAATACATTGCTGTCAATCAAATGTCGAATCGTAACCATGGAAATGACAAACCCAATGTTTCACGTTAAAAAATACTCACGGTACATAGTGTGGCCAATAGGGGGATCGATTTTGATTGGTCGGCGCGAATTTGCCTAAATATGGCGGATATTATGCCGACAAAGTGACATTTTCAGATTTGTTACGTGAATTGAAAATAATTATATTTATATTTTAGATAGTGCAAATAATTAAATTACACGTGTATTTGTATATTTATAACAAAGTAATATATACATATTTTTAACATCACATCTTTTTTAGGTTAACTGTCAAAATTACTAAAAATGTCTAATATTAACGTATATATTTTAGATGCCTGGTTGCGTGGTGGTTAGTTATGAAAACAGTTCTTCAAAAGGATTTAAAATGAAAATAAATATTGTTTCCATTTAATATGCTCTTTCATTAATTGTTTATCGAATTTTGTTTAGTTATCACATCATATGAATTCAAATTTCCCGCTCATCTTGCCTAAATATGGCGGCGGTTGGCCACACTATATATATATATATACAGTCACTATAGAATTATCTATATCTTTCTCTCTCACACTTCCTGTGTTCTCTCTTAATCCAGCCGGGTACACAAGAAATACATATTATCTATATACACTTGCTCCATCCAGTAGTTAACAAATCCCTGGACAAAATACTGTATAAGGATGAAATTACCCTGTGTCAAATAATGTCAAAATATTTCAGAGAAAATAGAATCTGTTTTGTCCGAAGCGTTTCATGTTTTGTCCGAATTACAAACATAAAAATACTGTTTTAAAATTGTTTTGTCCCATTTAACATATATAAACAACAGTAAAATATATAAAACAGGTACAGGTAAATCGAAGTATTTTTTAGTATCACATTAAAAACTTACTTTAAACTTAACTGTACTTAGACGCAAATTATTTTTAAATTCTATATCACTAAAGAGGTAACTAAATACATATTTAAAATGAGAAGGAACTAAGAACACAAATTTATAAACGTATGTACAATAAAAAAATTACGAACGGGTAAAACATCGTTTTTCGTGCTCGGGCCACGCCAATCCCTGAAAAAAAGGAGAGGTCAGTACACACTTTTAGTTGTTCACGACACAGAGGTTGTGGGTTCAAATCCATGTGCTCAAATCTCGAAAAAATAAATACATACATAGTTTAATTTTTTAATGCCTGATCAGGTCATTAGTACCATGAACAAATTATCAAATTGCCATACATTCTCTCTCATATTTACAATGGCAAGAAGCGCGCGAGAAAAGGATGGATATATTTTTTTTCAAAGTTGACCTTCATCAGACATTTTTAAAAAACTGAACTATGGGCTACCCAGCCAATCAAGTGGTTTATGTCATCGTTTAGAGATTTTCTGTATATTTTTAAATACACTTTATTGACTTTTTATTATAATTTTGTATTTGAAACATTTAATAGAAATAATTATAGCGAAAAAGAAAATCAGGCAGACTATGGAAAACAAAATTTACACTATTTTTTAAACAATTATTTATGTCATTTGAAATTAGTTGCGAAAGTTAAAAACTAAATACGAGGTCTGTCCGAAAAGTATCCGACCTTCCTTCATATCTTCGCGCCTGACAATTTTAGCGCCCTCTGCCGGGTACGAGTATCAACTGTAAAGCTTCACGAATTCCCTAGATGACGCAGTTTTGGTCGGATCGTTTTTTACGTTTGTCGTATTTTGTTATTGTAAAAAATGACGGAAAGATCGGAACAACGAATTTGCATTAAATTTTGCTTAAAACTCGAAAAGAGTTGTGTGGAGACCATCGAAATGATGAAGACGGCATTTGGGGACGAGTGTATAAGCAAAACACAAATAAAAGACTGTTGATAGTAACCCACGTTCTGGGCGGCCTTCGACGACAAAAACTCCGGATAATATCGAACGTGTACAATTTGTGATCAATGAAGATCGTCGATTGACTGTGCGAGAACTAGAATATGATCTAGGAATACCGAAAACTAGTGTTTGGAAGATTTTAATTGAAAATTTGCAAATGGTTCGTGTGTGTGCGAAATTGGTCAATAATGATGAAAATCTCCCATCGACTTTTGGTTGTTCCCAAGATTAAAAATGTCGCTCAAAGGAAACCGATTCGACGACAAAGAAACAGTCGAAACTAATACGACAAATGCTCTAAAGGCAATACCAAAAAACGAGTTCCAAGACTGCTTCCAAAAGTAGAAAGGCCGTTGGAAGCGTATTCTTCAATCCAATGGGGACTACTTCGAAGGATGCCACCAGCCCGATGACGCAGAAAAACAGCAGCGGGGAAATATAAAGGAAGATCGGATACTTTTCGGACAGACCTCGTACTATTGTGAGTGAAAATAGGGAATTAACCAGAGAGCATTTTCGAATCATGATTTATAATTTGACAGCTTTAAAGAGTTTTTAAGTCAGCCTAAAATTAATTAGATAGTTATGAAGCCCCCTGTAATTAATTTTAGAACTTTGGCAGTTTTTAACTCCCGTGGAATTCAGTTGACAGCTTTGGCAGTTTTAAAGTCTCCCAGAATTGGAAGGAAAAATAAATAAAATTTAAGAAAATATGAAATATGTGTCTTATTTTCAATAAATCTAGTATAATCCACGTAAAAAAAGAGCTAAACATCCGAAATGTAATAGAAAATAATATAATGTAATTTAATATTTGTTGAATAGTATTCCAATTAAAAATAATAATGTCATTATTTGATGCTCTTCTTGCATTTTAATAATGTAATATCAATTTTCAATATTGTGAAGTGTGTGCCAGCCAATATGAAAATCAATAGTGAAAATTTCTAGGGACATACATAAACTAAAATTAGTTTTCAGCGGCATTGCAGTTTTACAACTTTGTCTCCTAGCAATAAAAAAATGTCAATACTGAATTAAAGGCTCATTCACAGCTACGAAAATAAAAATAAAATTATACATAAAAATAAAAATAACGAAATAAACAATAGTTTCTTATGAAAGTGTTCATAGCTCTCGAAAATAAAATTAAACATACGACATAAACACAATGATTTGCAAATGTTAAATATTTTACACAAACATAAGCATATACATATCAACTGTTATTTGAGTTGTCAATTTACGTTCCAGTACAAGGATTTAAATTTATAGATATTTACACTCCAAGTGAGCTACGGTAATGTTTATTCATGAGAAGAAAGTTAATTTCTTCGAGTGAATAAACATTCTTAGCTCACATGGTTTATACAATATTTTATTCAATTTGGCGAAATAATAATAAAAACCATTATATTTAATTTTGACAAAATAAAAAACTAAAAACTTAGTAGGCTGAGCATGACAATCGTCGATGATAGACGTCAAATCATCTTTTTAAAATGCTTTATTGTCTGTCATTTATATCTCATAAATAATGTGGTGAGTGTTATTTTCGTTCTTGATGTTATTTTTAAATGTATTCTTTGTTGCAGAGTGAGTTAAAATTTTGTGAGAGTGATTTAAAAATTTTTAATTCACATATGAAAAAAGTGTTACTTATAGTTCTTGCTATGGAGTTAATAATGACAGTTTAAAACGTCAAAATTGAATAAAAACATTTAATTCTTTGTTATACAGGGTGTCTCTTAAATAGGGGGACATGGCTCAACCACAGATTCCTGAGGCTAAAATAAGACGATTTAACCAAACTTGCTTCTACCGGAAAGTGTACTATTTAGCCAGTATCCTGCTTCAAAGTTCATTGAAAAAAAAATTAATTTTGCTTATAATAACCGGACGCTTTATTCGATTTGGATGAAATTTGGTATGACAGTCTATATGGTTATAAGTCATCTTTTAAGATGATACTTGTTATTATTAGTGAACCACTAGTGTACGAAACGTAGGTGTCCCAACATTGAATAGACCATAACATTTTAATGGCCACGCCGATAACATGAAATTATTTTTTTTTCAATAGTAAACTTTTCTCTCTCTGTGTAATTTGTGATATCTGTTACGGTTCAGACAGAAAAAAATAAAACCTGAGTGACTGCATTGTGAATTTTTTTAAAATAAATTTAATCTAGCAGTCTAGCCAAATGTCAAACAAGTAATTTCTAATAAATAAATATCACGTTATCGGCGTTTCCATTAAAAAGTTATGGTCTAATCAATGTTGGGACACCTAAGTTTCATACACTAGTGGTTCACTAATAATAACAAATATCATCTTAAAAGATGACATAACCATATAAACTGTCATACCAAATTTCATCCAAATCGAATAAAGCGTCCGGTTATAATAAGCAAAATTAATTATTTTTCGAAGAACTTTGAAGCAGAATTCTGGCTAAATGGTACACTTTTCAGTAGAAGCAAGTTTGGTTAAATCGTCTTATTTTAGCCTCAGGAATCTGTGGTTAAGCCATGTCCCCCTATTTAAGAGACACCTGTATATGTCTTTCAACAGATGAAGCTTAATGTCTTTTATTATGAACTGGGAGTTACAAGATTTTGCAGATTAAAAGAAGTTGAAATTTTTAAACCAAACACCAACAAAAGAAAAATTACCAAAGTTGATTTACGAGGTTTTGCAGTTTAACTGTCGATATATTAACTGACAGCTGACGTTCATTTGCGTTTTATTTTCAAAACTATGAACACAAACAACAAAGTCTTATTTATAATTTTATTTATGTATCCAAGTCCATTGAAAACGTCAATAGTTGGATCAGAAAACAAACCAAAACTAATAAATAATATGAAATTTCTTACCTGGCAGGCGATTGAGCAATAATAGGTATAACATCCACTGCACATCAGGTTGCTAGGTTTCAAACAGCGCTCGCAGAATTGGTCTGAATCTGGGTTCTGGACACAAGAACATTTGTTTTAAAAATCAATATGATGTGTCTAGGTGCTTATGACACAAATGCTTTTTTGTTTATGCAAAATAAACAACTAAATAATGTCATGGTAACCGTAAATTAAATAGGACTTTCAAGCGTGCATTACAGGATGAAGTTTTTGTTTTGAAGTGGGTTGAAAAGTTTTCTCTCTCGCACAATAATGTGAGTGCAAGAGAGACAGATGAATAGACTTTTAAAGGAAAGCTTTTAAAGAAAAACTGGAACATGCGATACTTTTTCTTAAAAGTCACTAAGAATATTGACAGTCAAGTAACTGGCATATGTCATTTGCATTTATAGGTATTTACCTCTCGCTGAGAGGTATTGGATTCATGCTAAAAATCACATATGCAGATTTTAGTGAATAAGCACGTTATAAGGTCCCTAGAATCTGATTTTATATTTTTACCTTCCGTCAAAAGGAAGGTATTGTTTTTGGTCAAAAAATTCGGTGATGAGTTTTTAATGAATAAGCACGTTTTAGGGTCCCTACAATACGAATGTACTATTTTTAAGATGATGTCTGTATGTGTGTGTGTGTGTCCGTGTGTGTGTCTGTGTGTGTGTCTGTGTGTGTGTCCGTGTGTGTGTGTGTGTGTGTGTGTGACAAATTTTTCGCCGACGATAACTCCAAAACTACAATTCTAAAAATTATGATTCTTTCATATTTCTCTTCTTTACAACCATATGAAGAGCTGATTAGATTTTGGTTATAATTGGTCAACCGGAAGTACCCTTATTTGAAGTTCTTAACAGTTTTTCTTGAAAAATCGCAGCTAAATATCATTTTCGACATTTTATGTGATTATCAATAGAAAGAATATCTTATTCTCTATACGGTTCGATTATACATTTTCCTTCATATTCAATAGATATAGAGTTATAGACAGATTAAGAGAGATTAACTTTCGAAAATTAGTCAGCATTGCAAAAATTATAAAAACAAATATATTCAAAAAAATCTAATTGACAGATGTCAGTGGCAAATGGAAAGTGATATAAGTGACAGAGTGTCCCTCGCCAGTGACTTGTATTTGCGGCCTCGCCTCAAGATAGGAACTTATAATGCCAGAAGTACGAGAAAGGCAAAAGAGAAGATGGAAGGACTGTATAGCAGAAGATTTGAGAGAGGAAGAACTGTGTCACGAAGTTGCTTTGGACAGGAATGAGTAGAAGAGAAGAGTAAGAAACAGCGACTTCTAATAAAATAGGGCAAAGTTGAAGCAGGAGGAAGTGATAAGTGCAATACGTAATGTATGTTCGTATTCGTATTAAAATTTTATTAGATTTTAGAATCTTTTCAAAGGAACTTTCAGTATGGATATGTAAAAAATAGTGTGTTCTTGTTACAATTATACAGGATATATAGAATCTTTTTCAAGGAACTTTTGGTATAGGATATGTACAAAATACATCGAATTGACGGAAGGTTTTGTGCTGGCCACAACAGATTTTTTTTACGATGATGTCTGTTTATCTGGATGTTGGAAGGACAATTCCTCAAAAACTATAATGCATAAAACCTGTTTAACTACGTATTCCTCAATCTGACATTCATGGGAAGAGCTGAAAAGGTTTTGGTAACAATTGGACAACCGGAAGTAGTAGTTTCTTAGCTAAATTCTAAATATTATTTTTTGGAAATTTTTGTTATTACAAATATTGAAGAACATAAAATGATCCATCTAATACATTTAAAATGTTTATTATATCTTGTATAGATTTAGAGATAAATTACACCATGGAAACCAGTTAACAAATTCAAAAGTTTGTAACATAGTTTGCAAATGACAGATAAATGTCAATTTTAGTAACATTACTGAAAGCGTTTTCTGGGAGGTACATTTTATCTTTCTTATTGTTTTATTAATTAAATATTTAAAATTATAGGTAAAATGCAAAAAATCAGATTCAGATCAGATTCAGATTCCTCTTAACAGAGCTGTTCACTACGTGAAACTAAATCCTGGATACGCCAGGCCCACCCTGTAAGAGTATAGAGGACAGAACACTAACAGCCGGCCTATGCACCTTGACACGGCGCGGACTAGAGACGTCTTGCTAACACACTCTAGTCAACAACCACAACATAGAAACATAAAAAATTGTTTAACGTCCAATGGACTCCCCAACATTTTAATCGAAATCTGGGTTGGGTGACTTTTTTAACGTGGGATTCTACCACTTATTTTATGTTGATAGTGAGTCTGGATAATCTTTGTGAGGTTTTTCATTTCAATCTAGGTTTAGTCTTTACTGTTATGTTTCGTAAATCTTCTCAGTTTGTTTTTTAATTTCGTTTTTATTTTTTGCAATTTCTTCCCACCATTCCTCTCCATGTCCTGTCGCCGTGAAGTCTTCATTTAGTGTTGTTTGATAGGTGTAACAAGGCCTGCCTTTCTTCTTTCTGCCTTCCACTTTTAAGTTCAGCAATTTCTTTAGTCGGTGTCCTTCTTCTCTTCTTTTTATGTGTGCCCAATATCTTATTCTTTGTGTTATAGCGTTTTTAACTATTGTTCTTCCTTCTAACAATTGTTCAATTGTTGTGTTTTCATTATAGTCACTGCTGGCTCGGTGTAGAAACTTTACTATCCTTTCTTCCATGTTTGTAAGTGATCTTCTGTTTCTTTTTGTTAATGCCGTTGTTTTGACGGAGTATAAGGCGATGGGTGCAATGACTGTCTGGTTGTCTTCCAATTTATTTTGCTTTCTTTTACAAATTTTTGAATACACCTTGACATTTGGTATGCTTTTTTGATCCTCTCTGCTGTTGTCTCTGGTCTATTTAGTGATTCTGTGATTGTGCTTCCCAGATATCTCATTCGCTCAACTTTCATGAAATTAATTCCATTTATCTGTATGTAGTTTTCGTCCTGTATATTTTCTACCATGAGTGGATCTCTTACCATTATGTTACTTTTTTGTGTATTCATTTCCATGCCTGTTGTTTTTGCGGTTGGTACAAATTCTTGTAAGAATTCCTCTAAATCAGTTTTGTTTTCCGCGAGGATGATTATGTCATCGGCATATGCTTGAATGTATGGGAGCTGGATTCCGTTGCTATTTTGGTTTAGTTTGAATTTGTTATGTATTTCTTCTACCGTTTCAAGTATGTGGTGCAGTACCATTACAAACAGTGTGGGAGATATTGGGCATCCTTGTTTCACTCCTCTTGTTTTTTCCTTCATCCCTGTCCGTTGACCGTACCATTGGATGGCGGTGTTTTCGGTTAGACATGTCTTTATTATCCTATTTATGAGATGATGAGGAACTTTTTTGTATTTTAGGGTCTGAATTATAGTTTCGTGTTTCACTGAGTCGAATGCTTTTGATATGTCTATCGATAGTATGTATAAGGGTTTACCTACTTGCCAATATTCTTCCATTATTCTTCGTATTGCGTATATATGGTCTTCTGTTGATCTGTCCTGTGTAAAAGCTGTTTGATAGGATGGGATCTCTGGGAGAGTTTCCTTGAGTTTTTGAAGTAGGAATTTAGCGTATACTTTGTAGAGCATATTACATAACGTGATGCGCCGGTAGTCGTTTGCTTCTTGCGGATTCTTTTTCTTTGGAATAGGAATTTGCAGAGTTTCATTCCATTTCTCGGGGACCGTATTTTTAATCCAGGCTTCGTTAAGAAATTATAGGTAAAATGCAAAAAATAGGTAAAAAATGAATGAATTGGAAGAATCACTGATATTTAGGAACTTCCTGATACAATGAAAAATAGATATAATTAGAATGTTAAATACAATAAAAAAACAATATTTAGGTAAAGATCTGTATTTTTTTTTTATTATAAAGCGACGTTTCGACAGCAAAGGGCAATATAATACTTATAGGTACGTATTACATAAAATGGAAATGGCGAGAAGTATTGTGCTGGCCACAACAGATTTTTTTTGTTATGTAAAAGTGTGGTGTTATACAGTGATTGATATTAAACTGAAAAATGGCAAAATGGGGTAGGAAAGTAATTAAAATCTTAAAGGATATATACGAAAAAATCAAGTAATGAAAATTCAATGACAGTCTAATGTAGGTAAGTAGGTATAACTTAAATTTTGACACTTGGATATTTTAATTCACTCAAAATTTGATCATGTAAATATACTTGTAAAGTTACTTATAAAGACACTTTTCAAGTCACTTGAAAAGAAAAACTTCATCGTGTAATGCACGCTTAACATATAAAATCAAACTCTAGTAATTTTCTGCTACCTATATTTCATTTTACGTAAGAAAATAGCGTTGGCTTAGATAGGGATATAAATTCTACCCTTTGATTACTCAAAATGCTAACCTAGATCACAAAAGCGAAAAAAATATGACTTGTCAATTATTAAATAAAATCGACAGGATAAATGATATTTAACCAGCATTTGACGTAATTTTTAATATTCGGGATTTGTACATTTTATAAATAAAAATATTTTTAATATTGACAAAGTTTAGTTTCACGAATTTAAATTATTTATTTAATGCATGTAAAAACGGTCGGCTCCCGAGTGCCATCTGCTATTTTCTTACGTGAAATGAAGTATAATTATTTTAAGTAAAAAAATTTCAAATGCTAACAGCAAAAATTATGTATGAATATGTCAAAAATTACCCCAAAAATAGCGATTGCCATGGATTTAAAACAAAAATAAACAAAATTTAAAAGTGACGCTAAGCTTGTAACAGGTAGTTTTTAATGTAAAACGTGTATTTGTGAACAAATATTACCATAACGGTACAAATATATCGTCATTACCGAAATCTGCGAATGAAAGCAGATTGCCACACCCAGAAATGGGTAATAAGCCGTGATGATATATTTACCTGTGTATTGTCGATGGGACTGAAATATCCACTGTCTCTACTGACGTTTCTAAGAGAAGTCTAAAACAATATAAAAAAAAAATCGTAGAAATAGGACCAACTATATATGTAATTAACGAAGAAAGATTTTGTGCAAAATTCATGGACCTCAGGAGATCTAAACCCAGGACCTTCGTAATGCCGGTACGATGCTCTAGCAACTAAGCCACAAGATCCCATTGAAATCAATGAATTTTTCACAAACCTTTTTACTCCAAATCGGAGTAGACGCAATATTGCGCTATACAGGATGTAACAGAAATAAATACATTAAATTTAACCAGTGATAGAACACGTTGCTAATAGTTTTAACCAATAGAAACAAATGTAAAGCCTGTCATTTTCACGTTTTATTCAGTGTTCGCAGTTATTATTGATTGCTGACATAATTTTCTTATAAAATAGGATTTATTGACAGAACTCGTCGAGAGCAACAATATTTTTTAGTAAAATTTTTTACCTGCCGTCACCGTGTTTTTAATAAATAAGTACGTTTTAGAGTCCCTAGAATACGATTTTACTAATTTTAATTTTACAATATCTGTATGTATGTATGTATGTGTGTGTGTGTGTGTGTGTGTGTGTGTGTATGTATGTATGTATGTGTGTGTGTGTGTGTGTGTGTGTGTGTGTGTGTGTGTGTGCGTGTGTATGTATAACAAAAATTTCTCCGACGATAACTCCAACACTACAATTCTAAAAATTATAATTCTTTTATGAACAGCTGATTAGATTTTGGTTATATTGAACAACCGAAAGTTTCCTTATTTGAAATTCTTAACAGTTTTCCTTGAAAAAACGCAGTTAAATATCATTTTTTCACATTTTATGTGATTATCAGTGAAAGAATATTTTATTGTCTATACGGTTTGATTATACATTTTCCTTCATATTCAATAGATACAGAGTTAAAGAATTATAAAAATATTAACCTTCATAATTGACAGATGTCAGTGTCAAGTGCAATTTACGTAGTGTATATTCGTATTATAATTTTATTGGATTTATAGAATCTTTTCCAAGGAACTTTCGGTACGAAATTTGTAAAAAATACTATATGTTCGTGTTGCAATTTTACTGGATATATACAGTATGTCCACGGATTGAGTTCCAAAGAGGAAAAACTTTCATTTTTTATTTTACAAAAAAATGTATTCTTGATAAAAGTTTTTGGATGTCCCGAAACGGCCAATTCAGTTTTAACATTTTCAAATTTTCTTTTAGTTTCAGATAAAAATCGAAAAGTCCCAAAAAATAAGTTTGCGTTGTCATGGTAATTGCCGTTATTTATTTAATTATTTATTTTATTAACTGTCAGTTGGGAAAATCAACCATAATCGTTGTCAAAAGACGAACGAGTTTATCTAATTCAATGCTATGGCAAAGGCAATAAAGCGATCCGTCGTGTTGTCGAAGAATTTAATCAAAAGTTTCCGGATATTTATCTCAAATAGAGGTGCACGAAAATTGGTCAAAAAATTCCTATCAACTGGTTCCATACTGGATGTAAAAAAAAACAAGATAGTACCATGACAACGCAAATTTATTTTTTGGGACTAATTTTCAACTAAAACGACCAATTTTCGATTTTTATCTGAAACTAAAAGAAAATTTGAAAATGTGAAAACTGAAATGGCCGTTTCGGGGCATCCAAAAACTTTTATCAAAAATACATTTTTTTGTTTTTCCTCTTTGGAACTCGATCCGTGGACATACGGTATATATATATATATATATATATATATATATATATATATATATATATATATATATATATATATAATCTTTTCTAAGGAACTTTTGGTACGGGATTTGTACAAAATATATAGAACTGACGGACGGTAATGTGCTGGCCACATCAGATATTTTATTATTTATTTTTAGTCTTTGAAGATTTTTAACATAATATCCACAAGGTTTACAAAAAAAAAGTTACTAAGAAATACTGCTGCTCTCGACGAGTTACACTGGTTAAATTTAATGTACTTATTTCATTACACCCTGTATATTGTGAATTTCGTCTTCACTGGAACGTTGACAATAATTTGTGATCAAATGTAAATATTTTCATAGAAATACTTCTACGATTGTTAGGTAAAAATTAGTTCATTTTTTTAAAATAACGTGAGTGAAAATATTAATTTATCGGAAAGCATTTTCGCGTTACGAATTACAATTTGACAGCTTTGACAATTTTTATGTCGGCATGAAATTTTTTATGTCCCCAGTATTTAGTTTAAAGTAGTCAGTTTTTAAGTCACCAGAAATTGATTTGATGGCTTTTAAGTCTTCCAGAAATTAGTTTGACAGTATTCCAAAAAAAAAAAAAAATATTGAACAATTTATAATAAAACAGTAGTAGTAAAAGAGTATATTCTCCCGTAAAATGGTATTTTCTGCACTGTTACCTAATAGTATTTTCTGCACTGTTACCTAATATACAAAGTAGTCCAGAATGACTGAAGATTCCGTCTCGTTTCGATTTTTTTTTTGCCGCATAGTTGTGATAGTGAAATACGTTTGACACACTGGTGTACAGTGAATTTTTGAAAGAGGATGAAAATAAATATATTCAGAATATTTTGAGTAGAATCAATTTATTTACGACAATATGAATTCAAAATTCTTCCGTAAACACTATTCGAACGTAACGATTTGAATAAAAATAATAGTTTAATTTTTAAAGAAAAATAAATATGTCAAAAAATTCAAAATACGTAACGCCACGTTGACTTTTCCAGTATGTAATATAGGTATAGTCAGAAAAATTGGCTCTGTCAAACAACAACTACAACAATTATGACTTTTTGATACCACGAATTGCTTTAAAATTAACCGAACTTTTATTTAAAATTAAAAAAACAATAATGGTTAATGGGCCCATTACGATATTTATAATTTTATTGCTGGACCCGACAGTCAATTGTTCTGTGCCAATAAATTGATGCAATTTTTTTCCGTGGAAGATAATAGGGGATTCCAGCTCAATCGAATTAAAGGAAAATAGTAAAAAAATACAAATGTATATGCTGAATAACGAATATTAATAAAAAAATGAAATGGTATAATTGAGATATTTCGGAAATAAGCGGTTTTTTGTTATAGCGCTTCGACACTAATATGAATTCAATACCGTGAGTATTTTTTAACGTGAAACATTGGGTTTGTCATATCCATGGTTACTTGACATTTGATTGACAGCAATGTATTTGCCCGTTCCATTTAAAATGAAACATAGGGAACGAATTTGACATTTGAAAAGACGTCAATAGAGGTTAATGTTGTTTAAATAATTATACCTTCTTTCTAAATTAAAAATAGTTGTAGAAAAAATATAGTGTGCACCTTGTGCCCGAATGGTTTTCTGACTCGGCTAAATTTCTTACAATATTTAAATATAATACTTCTGTCAAATTCATTCCCCATGTGTCATTCAACGGTTAACTGTCATATTGACAAGATGTCATTAGAGGTTAATTTTGTTTAAATAATTATACCTGTTTTCTAAAAATTAAATTTAGATGTAGAAAAAATACTGTGTGCACCTTGTGCCCGAAATATGTTTAGTGCTCTCGAGTGGTTTTCTGACTCCGCTAAATTTCTTACAATATTTAAATATAATACTTCTGTCAGATTCGTTCCCTATGTTTCATTTTAAATGGAACGGGCAAATACATTGCTGTCAGTCAATTCGTAACCATGGATATGACAAATCCAATGTTTCACGGTAAAAAATACTCACGGTATATAACATTTTGATAGGCGACCGAAAGACCGCCTATACATGCATAACAAATAGCGTGTTAGGAGGTGGGGGTTACTACCAATGGAAGTTAAGAAATTCAAATTCGAAAGGAGGGGCTAACATTCCTGTACTGCAGTTTTTATTTTAACATAAATTTCTTGCATTAAACTTAATAATTTAAATACACTTGTAATTATAAAGTATGCAGACTTATACAATATTATAATATTCATTTATTTTATGTAAATATAACTTAAAATAGCATATATTTCAAGAACATTTAGGTCCATGATGAAAACAGTTAGATATAAATACACATATGCGTGATGTCACGACAAACTTTTCAAAATTCGGGAAACCATAACTCGCTTATTAATAGGAATTTTTGCACCGGATTTTCATCAATATTCTTAGTTTTCCTAATATTTTCAGATGAAATTATAAAAAAAAATGGTGGAATCCCCCATTTTGATAATAACGAGAACTTCTTTCAAATCACGTCACTTTCAGTTATTCTGGATCACTATATTATTCCTAACTATTATTTTACTTACATATTGGTCGTGATCCTGATTGTCCCTCTGGATTTCTTGATTATTTTGAATTGTAGCCGGTCTCATTCTATTTGCAAGAGATTGCTGTGCCGTTCTTTCGGTTACAGAAACACTGTTCATATCGTATGACTGTTGGGCTACCCCGAAATTTATAGGAGATGGTTGAGAAATATGTTTTTCTATTTGGTTTTGATTAATTTCAGTAGCATTACTATCGTTTGCCATTTGTGTACCATTACCTGAAGTTGGCGGATGGTACATTTCTTTCTGCTGAATGTTTTCGTAGTTACTGTATGCCATATTTGAGTTTATCGTGAAGTTATTTGTAATTTGTGTGTTGTATGTTGGTACATGTTGCAAAAGAGGATATTGTGGCATTTCGTTTGGTACCATTTGTTGATCCAAATATGGTTGCAACTGTGGTACATGTCTTTGTTGTGGTATTTGTACATGATTTCGCGTTGGTATCAAATTTGGCACCATTGAAGGAGGAGGTACCATTTGAGGAGAAGGTACCATTTGAGGGGAAGGTCTAATTTGAGAAGGTGCCATTTGAGAGGAAGGTACCATTTGACGGGGGGTTACTATTTGATTTTGAGTCAATTGTTGTCGTGCCAATTGTTGCTGTGCCATTTGATGCGCTACAAAATAATGATATCTAGCTAGAGCCATTCGTTGGTTAATTGTGACCATACCAGTTTTATTTGGTATGCCATTTGGATTTGGAGCACCAGTTCCGCTAGTATTTTCTTGTGTGAGTAGGTTACGTAATGTGGAAGTATCATTTTTTTGGTGCTGGGGTGGTAGTTGATACTGTTGTACCATCTGTGCCATAATATTGGCCTCGCCAGGATCAGTGCGAGAATTTGGTTGTACCAAACTTACTGGAACATTTAGGACCGGTGCTCGAATAATTCTTCGGTTTTGTGCCATCTGTTCGGCATTTTGTGTAACGGAAAGATTTTGTGCCATTTGTTGGGCATTTTGGGTATTAATGGAAAGATTTTGTGCCGTTTGTTGGGCATTTTGTGTATGAATGGAAAGATTTTGTGCCGTTTGTTGGGCATTTTGCGTATTAATGGAAAGATTTTGTGCCGTTTGTTGGGCATTTTGTGTATTAATGGAAAGATTTTGTGCCATTTGTTGGGCATTTTGTTTATGAATGGAAGGATTTTGTGCCATTCGTTGGGCATTTTGTGTATTAATGGAAGGATTTTGCGCCATTTGTTGGGTATTACTGGAAGGATTTTGTGCCATTCGTTGCGCATTTTGTGTATTAATAGAAGGATTTTGTGCCATTCGTTGGGCATTTTGCGTATTAATGGAAGGATTTTGTGCCATTCGTTGCACATTTTGTGTATTAATAGAAGGATTTCGAAGCATTTGTTGAGCATTTTTTGTATTACTAGGAGGATTTTGTGCCATTTTCTGGGCATTTTGTGTATTAATGGAAGGATTTTGTGCCATTTGGTCGTCAATAATATTACCTTGCATAGTCAAAATTCTATGATTTTGATTGGTTTGACTATTATTTTGATTAGGTACATTAGTAGCTTGATTGTCTTGAGTAGATAATGTACCAAAAGAATTATTGCTATGGTTTGTTGTGCATAATATATGCGCCAAACTATTTTCAACTGGTACAGAATTTTTTAATCTGCTTTCATCTACCAATTTAATAACAGGACGTCGTTGTATTCGTTGCTGTTCATTAGGATTACTAACTACAACATTATTAAGTATTTTGAAACCTTTATTCCTATCCCGAACGGCTTGTTCGTAATTTGGAAGATTTTTCGAACTGGTTCGAACCGAATTTTGATTTTGACGTGTTTGAACATTTGAGTTTGAAGTGGTCTGAACAGAATTTTGTTCCCGACTCGTTTGAACATTTGTCTTACTCGTTTCTGGCCTTTGTTTTACAGTTTGATTTAAATTATGAACAGTCTGGTCATAATTTGGAGATCGTGTGTTTGAAGTGGTTTGAACCGAAGTTCGAACATTAGTCTGAGGGCTAGTTTGAATATTATTCTGCCCGTTTGCACCTTTTTGTAGAGTTTTTATATTTTCTCTTATTTGACGTAATTGAATATAATCAGACATTGATTGAACATTCTTTTGTACAGATTTTGCGCCAACGGTTCCTTCACGATTTAAATTAATATCTAGAGAATGGGCGGGACTCATTTGAGCATTTCTTTGGCCTTGTGTTGCAACATAATTTGAACGAACATTTTGAGCAGTTCCAGGATTGGTTTGAACAATATTTGGTGAAAATTGTGCAGGGTTTATTTGATGATTTGTTCCAACAGGGTTTGAATAAACATGCTGTACGTTTCCAGGGCCGGTCTGAGCAATATTGGGTGAAAATTGTGCACTAGTTGGACGATTTGTTCCAACAAAGTTTGCAGGAACATATTGTGGATTTCTAGGGGCGGTTTGAGCTAAATTTGGTACAGATTTTAACATATTTACTGGATGATTTGTTCCGACAGTGTTTGCACGAATATTTTGAGTGTATCCAGGACCGGCCTGAACAATATTTGGTGTTTTTTGTTGATGAATTGTTCCCATAGTGTTTGAGTACAAATTTTGCGGATTTGCATAGTTTGTTCCAACATATTGAGGGTTTCTTGTTTGAACATTTGGCACAGAATGTAAAGCAACATTCAGACGGTCTGTTCCGACAAGGTTTGAGGGAACATTTTGTTGGTTTGTTGAGTTGGTTTGAACAATATTTTGTGGAGGTTGCAAACCTCCCATTGGGCGATTTGGTACGATGTAAGTTTCTGGGTTTGTCTGAACATTTCTCTGAATATTTTGTTGGTTTGTTTCTGTAACAGTTTCAGAATTATTTTGTGTTTGTGCCAACTTCGGTGATACTGGACAATAAGAAAAATCTTCAAAAGCCTCCATCAAGTATTTGTCTTTTTCTGTAATTTGACTGTGTTTGAAATTTTCTGTGGCTATTACAAAATCTACTGCGTCACAAGATGTTATGTGATTGAAAAGACATGTTTCGTCACTGGGTGACGTGAAATTTTCCATTAAAATCCAAATTGTTTTCCGTAAAAAGAATAGGATAACAATTTCTGTTATGTATTCGTAATTTTGGAATTCTTGTTTAAGAAGTGCCCTCATTTTGTCAAAAAATACTATAAGACTAAAGTGTTTCACATTAATTTTGATTAATTTATTATACAAATTCGTCATATCACTTTTATGTCTTTTTGTAAAATAGCTTTTGGTGGAATTCATGTCAGGTTTCATTCCTAATATTTTTTGGGCCTCAGTTTCTAATTTTTTCTTGTAATATCTTTCATAAATAAACAATAAAGAAACAAAATAGTTTTTTGTGGAATTTACAGCTTGCTCTGTGGATACTACAGTTTGTTCTTTTGAAACAACGGTGTTGACAGTGGCAACTGTTTGTTCTATAGCTGGTAAATTTGGTGACTTACCTTGAATTGGTAAGTTAATGTTAATAATGGTATCTAGGTTATCTATATCTATGTCTTCACCCAAAGCAGAATCAGAAGACAGTCGATTCTTTCTATCATCTTTTTTGTTTGAAGATACAATTTCTTCTTTGGGAGACGATGTAGAATTATCATCGCTTGATACTTCCAAAGTTATTACTTGCTCATTGCTTACGGATGGAAACAGCTTATCTATGTCTCCATACGTTATGGTTATAGACTGATTTGTAGATTCATCGTGTACTTTAGATTCTTTATTTGTTGTAACATCTTCGGAAGGACGTTTTTTCAAAATGCTTTTCTTCGGTTTCTGACTTAAGTCAAATTCGTGAACAGTCTTTCTTCGATTTCTTTTTACTTTAGGTTTTTTAGTTTCTGTGTGTTCTTCAGTTTTTTCAGGTTCATTTTCTTGCTTCAATGGCATGTCTTCAAAATGAAACGAATGACGCCTTGCTATAATTTTCTTGGCATTTTGTTCTATTTCTTGGATGCTTCTTCTTCTTACAAGTATTTTGGTACAACCTTGATCTTCAGGTATTACAATAACACTGTCATATGTCATTGCATTATTATCGTCTTCTTTGTCATATCTTGGTTTGGAGAAACCTGCTTTTGTTTTTGTCGTAAGTGGCGCCACGAAATCAATTGTTTTATTTGTAGGGGTATTCTTCATTTGTTTGAGAAGATCTCCGTAATTAACAACTCGATCTGGAATAGTATCTTCTACAGATATTCTTCTCGCAGCCATACCTGATCTTGGGAAAATCTTCGCAGGTTTAATTATCGCTGGAGATTTGTTCTTCGAAGGAGATTTACTTCTTACTGGAGATTTAGATCTCTCTGAAGATCTTCTCTTCTTTTCAGAGATGGTATCTACGGGAGACTTCCCCCGAAGTCTTTTGTTTGATTCAAACAATTGTTCCATTTCTTCTTCGACACTTTTTTGAAGAATTGAAGCCCTCTTATCTTCTCGAGTAGCAACAGAACATTTTTTAGGTATTGTATAACTGGTTATAGCTTTGGAATAATAAGAACCTTTTGTTTCTTGACTATCTTCGCTTGAAGAAACGTTTTCTTTACTACTGGATCTTCTAGAAGAAATTATTGACGGTTCTTGACGTTCGTTTGAAGATAACCAGTCTGCAACATCTATAGAAGATATGGACGAAGAATCTTTACAAATAGATCTTCGTTTTGAAGAAATTTTTGATGGTAAAGAGTCACACATTGAAAAATGCCGGCTATGTTTTTCAGAAAACGATTCTAGTCGAGATTTTCTTCTCTCTAGAACCCTTTCTTCGATTGTAGATTCAGAAATTGAAGAACATTTATTTTCTTGCCTATTTTCCAACGAATATCTGTTTTCTGAAGACTGACTTTCAACACACTGGATAGAAGAAAGGGAATCTTCACCCAGTATGACAGTATCACGAGAATCATCACTGATTTTGAGTTTTACAGTAAGATTTGAATCATTAGCAAGTAAAGTGTTTCTTGACTTATCTGTGAAGTCGAATTGCCTTTCATTGGAGATTTCTGCAGTAACGTCTCTTCGTTTGGGAAGAAAATAGGATGAACTATCATCATTTCTTGAAGAACTATGACTCTCTTCATTTCTTGAAGAACTATCATCACTGTTAGGACTTACTGGGATAGAACTTATTAATTTGCGTTTGAATCTCACGGGGCTATCGTCGTCACTTGTTTCTGAATAACTTCGCATGCTTTTTGATTTTCTTCTTTCTTTTATTTTCTTCGGAGTTTCTTTCTGCTTTTCTTTTGAGCTTGAAGAAATTTGTTTATTATTGACTATAGATTGTCCATTATCACATTTATTTAAGTCTTTTTTAATGGGTAATCTTTGGTTTGACGTTCTACTTTCTACTGTTTCTTTAGGTTTATTAAGTGATTCGGTTTCTGAACCTAATTTTGGGATTTTGGCTGGCCGGCCTCTAGGTTTTTTAGGTAGATCATTCTTGGGTTCAGAAATATTTGAGGACATTTTTTTATCGTTTTTATATAATTTTTCAGCAGATTTACAACTAGACATTTTACTAGTTTTAGGTTTTTTAGAATGTTCTATTTTATCTACTGATTTACTTCTTTTTTTATCTACAAATTTACAGCGTTCTGAATAAATTTTTTTAGGTTCAGATTTAGATTTTTGTTCTAATTCTATTTTCGTCCGTTTGGCACTTTCTAGTTTTTCTAGAAAATTTGTTCTAGAATCTTGTACATTAATTATTTTAGGAGGGTAATCTTCATCGCTAGACGTTTCTACAACGTCAGTAAATTTAGATTTGAAAATTTTAACAGGATCAATTTTTTCTATTTTTTCTTTTGATTTATCTATATCAGAAGATGATCTAGAACGTTTGATTTGTTCACTCTTGTCGGTGCTTTTAGATCTAGAACGTTTAATAGGAACAATTTTTTCTTTGGATTGTGATCTAGAAGATCTAGAAAGGTCACTATCGTTAAATAAATCGTGTTTATTTGTAGATTTTGAAGTTTCTTTCTTTTTTGGAGTAATTGGATCTTTCTTTTCAATACTTTTGCATCTGGAAAGTTTAGGAGAAACAACATTTTCTTTGGATAGTGATCTAGAATTTCTAGAAAGATCGCTATCATCAAAGAAATCATCTAATTTATCTGTAGATTTTGCTCTTGTTCTTCTTAAGGGAGGGGCACAAAAAAAAGAAAAAATATCTTTTTTCTTTAATGGAGTAACACCAATAGTTTTTCTTCTTTTAAAAATTTTAGCTGGACTTGTGTATTCTATTTTTGTTCTAGATTTCGGCGTTTCTTCTATATTTATTGGATGTTCCAAGCAGATAGTCTTTCTTCTAGAATAGATGTTCTTATCTTCTGTAGAATTTGTTCTAGATTTTGGTGTTTGTTCTAGATTAAGTTCCCGGCAAACACTTTTACTCCTAGAATGATAATATTTCTGGATATTTGTTGAAGAAGTTTCCCGGCAGATACTTTTTCTTTTAGATGGAGTTTCTTGGTTTTGGGTTCTAGATTTGGGGGAATATTCTGGAGGCTGTTCTAGACATATACTTTTTCTTCGGGAAATATTATTTTCAGGAGATTTCTTCTTTTCTTTTTGCAAAGGTTCTTCACAAATACTTTTTCTTCTAGAAAGATTTTTGTCTTTGTCTTTATTATCGTTTTTATCAGAACTTCTTTTCTCATGATCGGGTTGTGATTTTGTTTTGTCTTTGTCAAGCGATTTTCTCTTGTCTTTAAATTTTTCTTTATTACTGTAACATTTTGATTTTTCTTCTGTCTTCTTATTATCTTCAAAAATGCTACGCCTTCGTTCCATTTTTTCTTTGCTGCTTTTTGGTGTGCTTATTTTGTCATTACTGTATTTTGTTTCAGATTGTCTTGTGTCTTCGCTAGTTTTCTTTTGTTTTGTGTGTTTGTCTTTGGAATATATTTTGTTTTTATCACTTGGAAAATGGCTAGAAGTTCTTTCTTCTTTCTTGGTACATTTCGGCGATTTTTCTATCTTCTTTTCTTCATAATCTTCAAAAATGCTTTTTCTTCTATCTTTATTGTCAGTCTTTTTGTCTTCTTTGGCGTGTCTTTCTTCTTGGAAGAGACTCCTTCTTCGGCAAGCATCTTGAAGAACTTTCTTCACATTAGAAGTCATTTTATGTTCGGGGATCTTTATGGAAGAATCATCATCTCCGAAAAGGTCTATCAACATTAATTTTTGAGCAGAATTCATGTCTTCTTTTTTTGACTGAAGATTGTGATTTGGATCTTTGGTTTGAAGATTACTTAAAGATACATTTATTGAAGATCTACTTGTATTTATATTTTTTTGAGTACATATAACATTATTGCCTTTATGTTTTGATTTATTAGATAAATATTCTAGTTTATCTTCTGTTCTATTTCTAGAACTAGAACTCGAAATACTGCTATTAGAAGAAATGGATGAGTCGAGATCTCTGTTGTGTTGTGAGTGTGAAGATCTTTCGTCGTCACATTTTGAAAAGCGATATTCAAATTTTGGAGAAATAATTCTGGGGCCTTCCTTTTTGTGTCTTGTTCTTGGTTTTAGTATAAAGGTGTTTACGCTGAAAAACAATAACAGAATAACGAATAAATAATTTTACAAAATTTCAGTGACAATTTTTCTTGCAAATTTTTGGAAGTAGCTTCTCATATTTATACATATTATCGTGGTACACTTTCCACGCCAGCAATGAGTGCCGATGAGGTGACGCTTGGTAAACACCCGCACTATACAAATACAGGGTGTTATACAGGGTGTTTCAAAGAAAATGTAAAAAATTTTAAGGGCATATAGTACTGACCAAATTGAGTAAAAAAAAAAGCTTAATCAACATGGGTCCGATCTTCAATAGTTTCCGAGATATGAGGCGTTTCAAACTCACTAGAATCCGATTTTAACATTTTTACAATGATGTCTGTGTGTGTGTGTGTGTGTGTGTGTGTGTGTGTGTGTGTGTGTGTGTGTATGTGTGTATGTATGGCTGGATGTTGGAGGGACGATTCCTCAAAAACTATAAAACTATAAGTCTTAAAAAATATTTAACTGCAGTTTCCTCAATCTGACATTGCTGGGAAGAGCTGAAAAGGTTTTGGTAACAATTGAACAACCGGAAGTAGTAGTTTTTTAGAAAAAATCTTCCAAATATAATTTTTCGGGAGTTTTTTTTATTAAATATTGAAGAACATAAAATTCTCCATCTAATACACTTAAAATTTTTATTATATCTTGTATAGATTTAGAGATAAAGACAGTATAATTTATAGAGTAAACTAATCGCAGAGGCCAAGGCACTAAGGAAACCATTTGACAAATTCCAATGTTTTTAACATGACACATGTCATTGTCAAATATCAACAGTTTTAGTGACATTCTGATAGCTTGTTCTGGGAAGTATATTTAACTTTTCTTATTGTTTTATTAATTAAATATTTGAAATTATAGGTAAAATTGTGGTAAAATGCATATATCCATCAGAAATACCGCCAATCTGGTTAATGAATTGGAAGAATCTCTGACATTTAGAAACTTCCTCATACAATGAAAAATAGATATAATTGGAATTATATGTGTGCAGAAGACATGTTAAATACAATAAAAACTATATTTGAGTAAAGTTCTGTAATTTTTTGTTATAAAACGACGGTTTGAAAGCGAAGTGCAATACAATACTTATATAGCCTAGTATGGAAATGGCGAGAGGTCTTGGACAGATTTTTATAGTCTATTTACCGACATAGACAAAATTTTGTTCGATCACTATCATTGTCAATTTTTCTTCGATTTTTCATTTATCTCGGAAACAGTTGAAGATCAGACCTATGTTGATTAAGCTTTTTTTTATTTATTTTTGTCAGTACTATATGCCCTTTAATTTTTTTGACACTATATTTTGAAACAGCCTATATAATGGCTTGGTCAGAATGGTCGGACGTTTTATAAAACGTCACAAAATTGATACTTTTTGCTTAAGAAAAAAATTATTGACAGATTTGAGTTCGTAATGACATAGCATTTGCCAAAATCGAGTGTGGAAAACCGTCGTATAATGAAATTCATATAAAAAGAACTTTGTCGTTGAACGATTTAGCAATTGCACCAATAAGCCAACAATGGTGACCCTAAGCTTGTGGTTGCCCTAATAAATCATAACAGCAGGTTCTTCTAGGATCGTTACTGTTATGATTTATTATACTCGCCGTCAAATAAATATGGACTGATGCTCAATTTTTTCCCTTCTCCTCACCCACAAATAATTTTAGTTTAACATGCTTTCTACAATAACTGGAAGCCTTTTAAACTGACCAATCACGTCATTGTTCAAAATTTTGTAAAAAAGTAAAAATCAATGGCTCGTATCACGAACACGGTTTTAACTAAAACGCTGTTTTAAGAAATGTCAAATTCAAATTTCACTTATGTTAGAGGATCGATTTGTTTAAAAATATTTGTTTGAATACAAACTATGTTCTGCTTTAAAATAATATTTTAATAAATGGTAGTATTTATTATTATCATTAAATAATGAAATTTGACATTTCTTAAAACAGTGTTTTAGTTAAAACCGAGATCGTGGTACGAGTCAGCGTGTTAAACAAAAATTATTGCCAAATTTACCACCTGTAGGGTCAATGGGGTATTCCACTCAATTTTTTTTATTATTTTAAATAAAACTTCATTCAGTTCTGAAGCAATTCATAGTATTAAAAAATCTTAATTGTTCCTAGTTTAACAGTATTTTATTTTCGTGAAATCAGTGTAACGTCACTTTCCCCTATACTTGTTTTTCTCACACACACTCTGAGTACGCTACGAGAGAAAGATAACAATTGTATGACGTCATTTTCCCTTTTAGCAAATGTGAAATATCTCGTAAAGCAATCATTTAAAAAATGTTTTCATTGTTTTAACTATTATTTATTGAGCCATACTTTACGTTAAATTGAATTTTTTTTCTTTTTTGTTATGATGGAATACCCCACACTTACATAACACTCTGTATAAAGTTATTTCCTTTACACTAAAATATATCATATACAAAAATCTGTCTATGAATTGAGCGGCCATACACAAAAATATGTGTACAATATTTTGACGATATATTTGTTATATTAAAATAAACTACTATGTGTATGCATATAATTAATAATATAATATAATATGATATGATACATGATAAATATGAACTTTACAAAGGATATTATAATTAAATATTGAAATTATAATCCACGAGTCGAGTATACATTCTATTATCAATATAGTGTTTTCTGCGAATTAAAAAGAGATATCCAATGTTTTTCTTATGATTTTTTGTAGTGTATCCGGTGACAATGTTATGTATGACTACGTGTGTTGAATTCTACACGTCTGGACATTGAAACCAAATCTGAACTTCCTTTGGCGAAAAATTTGTATGATGTAATAATATATTACATCTGTAGGCCAGTGATCTGTGTATGAACAAAACTGCTACTGCTACATTCTAATATATTATAGCGTATGTCCCCATTTTTGCACGTTTCAAAATTTTTTTTTTTTCTAATAAAATTTGTATTTACCTATAATTTTGTAAAGGCCTATTTATAATGAAGTAACGTTAAATGCAACGTATCGGTGCAACGTAACCGCTTATGCAAATATAAAATCTGTGATTTATAATAAACGTCAAAGATAGCACTTCTAACCAACTAGCAGTATTCGGTATTTCTTTGAAATTCGGCTCACTTTTATTTATTGTCTTTATATGAAATACATAAGTATAAATAAGGTTAGTATATGAAATAATTTAACACGTTGAGTACCACGAACAAAATCAGTATCATTAAATATATGAATACAATTGTGATCAAAATTAACCTACCGCCCTTAGGATGTGTCCGATGTTGCACTTTTAACACCCTCATATCTAAATCCTACATTTATATGCCTTAAATCTAGTGATTATGAAGGATTTTAGGAATTAGATTTTGGGGTTTTGCAGGAGCACGCTTTGCCTTGAAGTTGACGCGCACTAATTAAACAAATCATGTTCATTGCTATAACTTGCACAAAACGTCAAATTTACTGTCAAAAATTAGCTTCTTAGTTTCTATTTTATGAAATATAATATTAACATTTACTCTCAAGCATCAAATTGAATCGAATTGTGTAATTCATTTTTGTTGTTTTAAAGTGTTGTATACAAAGCAATGCATATCACTAGTATGCCATTCGGAGTTGTATTTACGTGCAGAAAACCTAAATACTAAATGCCAAAATGCGACATCGGACACAGCCTTAATAATTTTAGCACACGAAAATTTAGAATTTTATTCTCTAATGTCCGTATTCATAAACACTCGTAAAAATTTTAAACGGTTCGTTATAATTTTGAAAGAAAAATCGAAATTTTATTTGTCAAGTTTGATTATATTTGTCAAGAATTATAACAAACTGTTTCGAAAGTTTACGAGTGTTTATGAATATGGGCATTAATCTTTATGTATAAATAACTCTATAAAGTTTTACGGGACATATAGAAAATAACACAAAAGTAAAGAAAAACTGAAAAATACCTACAAAAACCCGGAAAAACCAATAAAATTCAAGTGGTTTGTACTTTTCTAAAATGGGGTCATGCGACATTTTCTTTTTTATTTTTTTCCTGGAAGTCTACCGGTCACAGTATATGTAAATAATATTTTCACGCCATTTGTGTGCATTGTTTTATAGATATAATTTTTTTAAAATAGGAGTCAATTTCAAATATCAATGAGGTCAGGTGTGCGCATACGTCATGTATCTGAACGATTCCAGTTCACCCTGGCGGACAAAATGTAAATTAAGATTGCTTATAAATGTTTTTTTTTGGGTTTTTTAATAAATTGTTTCCACAAGTTGGAACTGCACAGTTCTTCTTCACCATGTTTTATCATTATTATCATTATAAATATACAATTATTGCACTTTTATGTATTAAATTAAAGCCCACAAACCTGCAATTAAAAATAATATTTCTCTAATGAAGTAATTAAATCTTTATGGAACAAAAAAAGATTGAATAGAGCGCACTTTTCCTCTGACAGCTTTATAAATATTTGGTTAGTTTATTCTGTTTAACTTCGCGTTTGAAGTTTGTGACATTGTGACCTTCATGTACGTGTGACTAGTGTCGTTGTGTGAGTAGCCGATACATGACGTCACAGAAAATCGTAGCGCGAATATCTTTTAAGTAAATTATGAATGAAAAGTATTATATTTTGGGATGTTTTATTTTGCAATATGGATAATAAGTGTCATAGATTCTACTTTTATAAAAATATTAACAACATTTTTTTTTTGGCATGACCCCATTCACAACCCTGTTAAGTAAAGGTGGGCGTGTTCTTCCACAAAACGCAACTTTCTACAGACACCTAGCATTAGGTTCTTTTACTTATTGGTGGCATGGTTGCTAACATTACATTATGAATCAATGAAAGAGATTTCGAATTTCCATAACTATGTTACTCGTCGTGGTAAATGAGTGGGTTTGATTAAATTTGCCGTAACAATTAGCTGATACCAATGAATATGGTTGTCATATATGGTAAGCAGGTTGTTGATCAAAGCATGTTACCAAGCGAAAATTAAACCTTACAACAAAATAATCCTGCCTACATGTATCGATTTCTCGGAAGTCACACTGAGCAACTTCAAAATTAAGGGAAATTATGGTTTTTATACTGATAATATTACAGAGATTCCCATACTGGTTGTCAGATACAGAAATTCAAAATTTATGAATTAAATTCATCATAAACCAGCTCGAATGCTAGGTGTCCACATCGAAGAAAGTTGCGTCCATCTTTATTTAATTTATGCTCACAATTTTGTTGCTTATGAAACAATTAATTATTAAGTAATACAAAATTTTTAACGAGATGAAGTACGAAACGATTTGGATATGAAGAAAATGAGGACTTACCAATTAAGATTCTTCAATTCTTCTAAACTTAGACGCTTTATAGGAACTTGCGAGTATGAAGAAATCTGGTTCACAGCTTTTTTAAAACTATGTGTCTTCTTAATCTGCAAAAAAGGAAAAACACTATTAGAAATAAATTCTATATTTAATTTTTAAAAAAGGACAGTAAAAACGGGCCACTCAAAATAACTTTTTTATTTATAATCATATTTTTATTTTCTTTAATAACATTAACTTTCATATTTTAAATACCCTATATATTTTTAAATATTTGGAATCTACGTAAAATTGCGAATTCAGCGACAAGTGAGTTTTTATTGAAGAAATAAATTACAAAAACGCAGGAGAAAATTATAAGTTATTAACCTGGTAAGCCATTTTTACCTCTCGCTAAGAGATGTATTGGATTCATGCTAAAAATCACATATCCAGATTTTAGTGAATAAGCACGATTAATGTCCCTACAATTTTAATATTTTTACGGTATGTGTGTGTGTGTGTGTGTGTGTTGAAAGGACGATTCCTCAAAAATTATGACTTTAGACTTGTTTGATTATGAATTCCTCAGTCTGCCATTCCTGGAAAGAGCTGAAAAGGTTTTGGTATAGGGATCGTGCTAAAAATCACATATAGAGATTTTAGTGAATAAGCACGTTTTGATGTCCCCAGAATCCGATTTTATCATTTTTACAATGATGTCTGTAGGTATGTATGTATGTATGTGTGTGTGTGTGTGTGTGTGTATGTGTGTGTGTGTATGTGTGTGTGTGTGTGTGTGTATGTGGATCGTGTGGACACGATTACTCAAATACTATCAATCAGAAAATTTTGAAATTTTGTATACTTATTCTATACTAATGTGGGAAGAGCTCATTAGTTTTTAGTGTATATCGGATAACCGGAAGTATCATTTATACAAGCTTTTAACAGTTTTTGTTGTAAAAAAATCATTGAATATAATTTTTTAGCAACTTTTACGAATACAAATTAAATATAATGGAACAATCTTCAATTCTACGATAAGCATTTAGTAAATAACTTGAAATAACTTTAAATATTGAATTATAAAATAATTTATTTTTGTACATCACTTTGCCTCTACGTCAAACAAAAATAGTACTTTAATAACAAATTTGAAATATTTAAATAAATGTCACTGTCACGAAGCGATTACATCAAAATTAATAATGAAACCGTGTTAAGAAGAATTGTAAAGAAATTAAGGTTTGTAAAAATAATAAATTTTCCATCATACATAAATATTAGATATACAGGATAATTCGATTTAAGTTTGATGTTTGCAGTATTATATATCAAACAGCTCTCAATAAGAACGTGATTTCAAAGTGTCAAATAATAGTTTGCAACTACACATTTACGAAATGGATCATGTACGGTGAAGAATTTACACAGATTGCGTTTTATTTAGAGCATAAGGAAGTTGGTGCTGATTTTGACAATAATGTCTGTGTGACGATTTTTCTTTAAAATATGTTAATGATCCAAAACTTCGCAAAGTTGGTATTTGCTCAAAGATTTTTCAGGAAAAACATAATAAAATACAATCCAAAATTTCGTATTACAAACTTTTCTATTTATTGGAACAACAAAGTAGATTTTATTTACAATCAATCAATCGGAAGTGGTACTTTACTTAAAGTTCATTGTTATTTTAAAAATGGAATTGGCGGGAGGTCATGTGCTGGCCACTTCAGATTTTTTTAGTTTAAGTTCTGTATTTATTATTTAAACCCAACGTTTCGGCACCATAAACTGGTGCCTTCTTCAGGGGATACATTGATATAAATATGTGAAATAACAAAAACAACAAGTAACCAAGGTAACAAGAAATGTTCATAAATGTTACCTTTTTTATGTATACAATTTTCTAGACAATATAAGCATGCCCGGCAATAACATGGACGGCGAACATGCATCTTCTCAGGAAATTTATGTTACTACAAATCTTAAATCTTCCAAAATAACTTACTATTTAAACAATTAAATATTGGTCAATATTATTTCAACTGTTTTCCTTACGCAAAAGTGTCTTATAAATTTTAGACAATAATGCTTCAAATAAATGTTGTACAGAACTAAGTTCTGCATGAAATATGCACATTTTATTTTTCAGGGTTTGTAACGGAGCAAATTGAATTTAAAATTTTATGAAAGTTATTTCTTTCTTCAAATAAATGTAATAATGTTTACCTGTTAAAAAAAGTCCAACTTATAAAATAATTTCTTAATTAATTCACAGTGTGGACATCATGCTACCAACATAGTGTATTCAAGTCACCAAACACAATTTTGATAACAAAGTTTTGATATTTATTAATTTTATTTTTATGTCTTTACTACACAGAAGCACACACAGAACTAACAACTGGATGACTAATTTTATTCAATTCATAAAGCGCAGAATATGAGTATCACTGATAACTTTATACATATGTCTGTATTATGTCTATTGCACTTATGTAAATTATATATAGACTTATCACAAACATATATACGAATACGAGTACATAGATTCTTAGAAAACACTACATAGATAACTTCAACGAAGTTTGCATGTACAGGATGTCCGGGTGTCCAATCATATAAATAAAAATCTGATGTGGCCAGCACATTACTTTCCTTCAATTCTATGTATTTTGTACAAATTCCATTCAAAAGTTCATTGGAAAAGATTCTATACAGGGTATTAAAAAATAAGTGTCACAAATTATCAGGGCATATAGTACTGGCCAAAATGAGTAAAAAAAGTTAATTCAACATGGGTCCGATCTTCAACTGTTTTTGAGAAAGAGACCATTTTGTATTAGAATCGAAGAAAAATTGAACAAGATAGTGGTCGAACAAAATTTTGTCTACCAGTAAATAGACTGTAAAAAAACAATAACATTTTATAAGAAACATTTTTTTCACTTTCTAATAGTTACGAACTAAATATTCGCAAAGTTCGCCACAACTTTTGTCTCAGTACAATTATTTGATTTTTTTTTGTTTTTGAAAAACAAAAACACATCTAAGATGATCTCTGAAAGGTAAACAAAATGTCTCTTTTAATCAATTAGAATAGAACAGAATAGCACAGGGAATAGAAATATAAGCCAATGTAAATGCATGGAACCATTTATACTTGCACAGAATGGAATAGAATAGGATATACCCAAATTTTATTTCTTATTCTATTCCATTCTATTCCATTCGGCGTGCTTCGATAATATTCGTGAGACTTGTGACTTCGTTGCTTTTGGCCCATCCAGTAACGTAAAAACATTCATTTTGCAGAAATTCTATATTTTATTGCAAAAACAAGCAATGACATTATTCAAATCACCAATAAATATAGTTAATTTAGTGCAAAAGTGACACAAAAGTGACGTCATTCTGTTCCAAGTCTTCTATTCTATGCAATCTGTAAATGGTCTTAAAAATTTCTATTCCTATTCTATTCCATTCCTTATTCTATTCTATTCCATTCTATTCTGTGCAATCTATAAATCAGGCTTAATCGTTGCTGCTGTGAAAATTTTGGCGTTTCACGCAAATATAGTTTCTTTTCAGTATACATTAATGTCTATGAAAGTTGAAAATTGTTTGAAACTATTTAAATATGCAAAAGTTTTATTGGAGTTCCGAAGGACCATAGTTGCACAGTAAAATTCTTATCAAAGCTGTTATGCTTACTTTAAGAATGAACGCTCATTACTAAACTGAGCACCTAGTTATACCAAAATGTACACGAGTTACAGGATTGTATTGAACGATATTTTTAAAAATTTCTCTTGTATTTCATATGGTTTCTGTGAGAAGTTGCAGCTCATAGTGTCTCTCAGACCACTTACCCATACATATTTTTTAATGAAGTACATATTGTAACATCTGGCGCATCTTAACATATTTGTGCCATATGATATACATTCTAATTACCCTTATCGGTCTGGAAGACTACAACCCGCATATAATTTTGCAAACTCGTAAGATATTAAATTTGCAAATACATATACATGTATTTATTTATTATACCGTTAATATAACGGTCAAAATTTTAACGTTTTATCTTGTATCACATATTCAGCATATTAATTACTCATTTCTGGGTTTCGGAAGGTAATGGCTGATGCCACACAAATTCATCATCATTACCAATATCTGTGAAAACAGACTGGCACACCCAGAAATGGGTAATATGCAGTGATGATATTTTTACCTGCCGCTACCCTTGGTAAGGAAGGTATAGGGATCGTGTTAAAATCACATATCGAGATTTTAGTAAATGACCACGTTTTAAGGTCCCTAGAATCCAATTTTAACATTTTCACGATGATGTCTGTATGTGTATATGTGTGTGTATGTGTGTGTATGTATGTATGTATGTATGTATGTATATATGTATGTATGTATGTATGTATGTATGTATGTATGTATGTATGTATGTGTGTATGTGTAGGGATTTTGTCTTCGCTCTAACTCAAATACTATCATTCAGAAAATTCTGAAACCTTATATTTATACCCTATTCTAATATGAAAAGAAGCCATTAAATTTTGGTGTAAATCGGATAATCGGAAATGGTACTTTACCTGAAGCTCATAATGGTTTTTCTTTAAAAAATACCATTAAATGCCATTTTTTCGCATTTTGTCGTTATGAAATTTAAAGATTATTGAATTTTCTACAGGAATACATTAATACTTTTTCTATATATTTTACAGATAAATTTAAAAATAGTTTTTTATTACAAGTCCTGAAGCCTAAGAAAGACACAATTCCTTTGTTACACAGTTCATATTTCAAATAAATGTAACTGACAGTAAATGTCACTGTCAAAAAACTAATCACTTCAAATTAATAATAGTGACATTTTAAAAAGAAAAATAGTAAATAAAGCAATAGTTTTATGCAATTGAACAGTTTGCAGCGTTAGTAAATACGTAGGTAGGTATGTATTTAAATTAATAAAAATTAAATAGCGGGAGGTTTTGTGTTGGCCACATCAGATTTTTTTTTTATATATTTCTGAGTTTGCCAATCTGTTTCTCCAGACGTGTAAAGGCAGTATAGTAAAGCAAAACATGAGCACATATTATTGCTGTCTGCTGATTTATAATGAAAAGTAAGGCAGCGCCACAATCAGCAACGTAATAAACCCAACGCAGAAGACTTAGAGTATAGAATAGGACTAGAGAGAGCGTAAAGTACAGATGTGGACAGAGTTTTTGTCGCCATGAGACGGAAGGGAAATCTCGTGGCCGCCATCTTGGGACGATCAACGTTATAATGTATTTAAGCGCGCTTTCTTCAGTTTTGTTACAAAAATACAATAACGTAACAGAAATTGAAGCTATTTGTAATTAGCAAGCTTTAATTCAGTAAGAAATGTATTAAAATTAATTAAATTTAAATTTGAAAGAACCAAAAAATTGTAAAAATCTTCAATTTGAAATGTATTGCGATTAAACTTTAATAAAATATTTTTTATAGAAATTAAACTGTTCGAATTTTATGACAATTGTAATGATTGAGATAGAAACTTACAAAAACTAGGTACCGAATAGGCAAATAATTTGAGGCTAGAAATTTCATATAAAAATACATATTTACGATGTTTACAATACAAATAAATACGAAGTACAAACATATTTATTACAAAAAATAAGTTAATATTTTTACATGAAATATGTAAAAAAAATACAATAAATTATATGAACTAAACATTAATAATATGTATAAGTAAAATAATACTTACTTGTGAATTGTCATCGCTTTTTCCTTTTCTTTTTCTTGTTTTAAAGTTTTTACGGACATTCGGTTATTACAACCGAAGGCACAAGTCGTTGACATGTAATTACAAACGTTTCACATTCAAATAACACAAATTAAAATCGATTATTAACGTAAAATAATCAAATAACCAGAGAACGCTTATATACACTTGATCTTCCCAAGATGGCCGCCGTACAAACACAAGCTTACCCCGCATGACATCAGCTTTGAGTGTTTAGGCGCCCTCTATGTGTATATATATTTTATAACTCTATGGCAGAAGATGACCAACTCTCATCTTTCTACCGCACTGCCGTTATACTCATATAAATATTCTAAAAATGCGTACACTTACGTAACATTCTCTTTACAATCAAATAATATTACTATCAAGTTTATATCTCTAACTATTTTTGAATTATTGCCCCAAAAGTCTATATAGCGAACATTTAGATAAAAACTTCAAAATTTTCAAAATCTAGTATATAGATACTTCTCAATGCGCTGATTCCAAATTTTGAAAGGTCGATATCTCATTTCGTTCTCGAGATATTTAGATTCAAAGTTTTGCTCAAAACAGCCCATTATTGGGTAATAACCCAAAAATGGTTCGGGATATGAGTTTGGCGATTACACCATTCAATTCTACGGGCAAAATTATATAAGTACACCAATTTTCAGAATTTTTGAACACCGCATACAATCTCTAAAGCAAAATAACTGAAAATGGCCAAAAATCGCAAAAATCATGGGTCTCAGCGACAAATTCTTGGCGAGTCTTACAGGGCTCCTACACCAACTGGACTCGTTCATTAACTCAACCATGATGTTGCACCAGGTCACTAGACAGGGAGTCGGATGACTTTTCTGCGCAATGTGGAGGTCGCTCACCGCCTCGACTTATTATGTATTGTATTATAGTTGCCAACTTTGTATCAAGTCAAAAGAGTGAAAATAAATAAACATGTACACCTTACGATTTTTTCAGATTTTGGCCATTTTCAGGAGTTTTCAAACTTTTATTCATAAAAAATGAACCGGTTGGACAAAAATTATGAAAATTGCTATACTTATGTATTTTTGTCCGTAGAATCGAATGGTGATGTCGCCAAGTTCATATCTCGACCCATTTTTGGGTTATTACCCAAAAATGGGCAGTTTTGAGCAAAACTTTGAATCTAAATATCTCGAGAACGAAAAGAGATATCGACATGCAATTTCAAAATTTGGAATCAGCGCATTGAGAAGTATCTAGATACATAAAAATTAGATTTTTGAAAATTTTGAAGTTTTTATCTAAATATGAGGTATATTGACTTTTGGGGCAATAATTCAAAAATGGGTAGAGATATAAACTTGATAGTAATATTATTTGACTGTAAAGAGAATGTTACGTAAGTGTACGCATTTTTAGAATATTTATATGAGTATACATAATGTATATATTTATAGAATATTTTCCAAGGAACTTTCTGTATGGAATTTGTAAAAAATTGTATTATGTTCGTGGTACAATTTTACTGAATATGTAGAATCTTTTCCAATAAACTTTTAGTGTAGGATTTGTACAAAATACATCAAATTAACGGAAGGTCTTGTGCTGGCCACAACAGATTTTTTTTTCTGAAATCGGTGAAGATTTTGGAAAAAAAAAATCAAAACTTCTTTAATCATTTACTACATCTTAGTCGTTGTATGTTAGGGTCTATTTCGTTAGGACAAGAAGTTTCTCGCTTAAGGTTTATTGTGCTGCAAAATCCAAAATTAACATTTTCGATTGTTAGTTTTCATTATTTTTCTTATCATTTTAGAAACAAATATGATATATTTATTATATAAACACATTCTCAAAACATAAATAAATAATAGTTTGGAAAAATGAGAACGATATCTTTAATAACTACAAAGATATGAGCAATTAAAATTAAGAATTGTGAAGATATTTAATAGACGTGATTTTTTCGAAAAAGTGAATTTTCGAATGTTCGTAATGAGATAGAACTTTGCGAAAAACACCATTAAATTTGTCGGAAATATAAATAAATTATATTAATGTCGTTGTTAGCACTAAATAAAAAGTTTTAGTTGTAAGAAATCAGCCCAGTCAGCATCAGCTGTGATCACAAATGTCAAAATTTTATTCACTACGCATGAGCAGTGTAATGTACGGGCATAGCCGACTAGATAAAATGGTTTAAATTCGATTTATTTTGATCAGGTTTAAATTAGGTCTAAGTTTGACTATGAATAACCATTTTTAGATCTGGTTTAAACCTAGTCTAAGTAAATTGAAGTTATCTCAGTTACTATGAATACGGCTGTATGTTTTCTATGCTAAATTATGTTCTGTATTAGTTATAAATCCACCTTTGTACAACTTCATAGTTAATATACGACACAAAATGAGTTTTTCTAATTAAGCGTATGTACAATACAGTATCAAAATGTATTTCGAAGATTACTAGTAAATACGTCCCCTATTAACAGGCAGGTAATGGCACCCTACAGTGAGGCAGGTAAAGACAAAAGACGGCTGATTATTAGAGTGTTATTGCAGCGTCAACGCAAAAATAACGTGCACTTTAAAGTCACGTGACAGCCCGAGTGCGCATGCGTACTAATAAGGTTCACGTTAAATGAATACGGAGACACGTTATGTGCAATGGAATAGCGAGCGTTTAACGTCACACGTTCTGTATCTTTTGAGGTTATGGTTCGGTGAAAAGTGTAGATGTAACCTCGTTTGTGTTTCTTTTAGCGTTAACGTTAGCGTGAATACACTAATTAAATGCGGTAAACATTGA
Source organism: Ophonus ardosiacus (assembly GCA_943142095.1). Lineage (NCBI taxonomy): Eukaryota > Metazoa > Arthropoda > Insecta > Coleoptera > Carabidae > Ophonus > Ophonus ardosiacus. The sequence continues at coordinate 5,219,079 of OW964835.1, forward strand.
AATTGAAAGTCCTTTATTTCTTAAATAAAGTGTTTTCTACATAAGGTTAACGTTTACGTTCTTTCATCTTAGAAGTTGCAATAACTCCCTAATGATTCAAATCAGTTCCCCTATTTCTCACCCCCACCACAATAGTAAACGACGCCTTTTTCCAAGAATTTTAGGGTAGAAAGTGACCTTTACGCCTGTTGAATTCTGGGAATTTTCTATTTTTAGAAAAGGCAAATACCATTATCCTCATTCCAAGAAGAAGCAGGTAGTCGATTTGAAATTAACGGGACAAAGGGACAGGTAGTCGCTTTGAAATTAACGGGACAACACCCCTAAATATATATTATCCCATAAAAACAGATTTATTTTCTAATAATATTATTGCTCTTATGGATATTGTCATCGTAATTCTTTGTAATGGGGTCCCGTGTCCGCGTACCTGAGTATCTGATCGCGAACCTGGGGAACCGGGTTCGATCCCGACAGACGCCAAATATTTCCATTTTTAAATGGCACAAAAGTGACCCCTGTGGTGTACTCTCCACATCAGCTATGAGCGCCCGTGAGGTGACGCCTGGTAAGCGCCCACACGGTAAAATATATCGTCATCATTACAGATGTCTACATGTGTTGTAGATACTAGTGGTGGGATCCGGATCCGGATAGTTTCGGTTTCTGATCCAAAAATATCCGGATATCCGGATAATAGATTGTTGAACTATCCGGATCTGAGTATCGGAATTTGGATCCGGATCTGAGTATCGGATTTTGGATCAGGATCTGAGAATCGGATTTTGGATCCAAATCTGAGTATTGGATTTTGGATCCGGATCCGAATATGAGTATGGGTATCGGATTTTAGATATGGAATTTCAGAATCCACATCGGTTCTCGGATTCGAATATTCTCAGTATTGAACCCGATGATAATATTTGAATGTATAAGTATTATCATGGAGTTTCAAAACCAAATAAATCTGATTATGAAATAATCCACAATAAATTTTTGTTTCGAATCCGGATTCAGAGCAAAGTCCAGATCCGAATCCAAAAGGGATCCGGACACAAATCTGGATCCGGACTCAAATCTGGATCCGGATCCAAATCCGAATTAAATTTACGGATATCCGCTTCAAAATCCGAACATCGGATATCCGAGGAACCGGATATTTTGAGATCCGGATACTCGGATCCAAGTTTTGCCGGATCCTCACAGCACTAGTAGATACTAGCACACCCAGTATAGTAGTATATTTAAAAATATTGGGTGATATTCACAGCTCGATACTGAAGCTGTATACTAGGCTGTTTTAGTTAAAACATGTATTAGCGCTAAAACAATATTTAATACACTGCCTATTCAGAGCTGTATACTAGCAAATATGTCTGGTAGTCATAGTTATACATTATAATATGTCAAAGTTAAATGACATATGCTGATATTTCTATAAATTTTTTAAAGAAGTATAATTAATTGGTCAGGATTTTAATTTTTATATTATGTGTTTAGTCCATACACCTAATCACGCCCGGAAATCCAAACAAGGTCATAACATTTTCATTTTTGTGTATTTAAATTTTTTTGGAAGTTTACATAATTTATAAGTTTCGAGTCACCGCTACAGAAACTTTTCGTATAATGCGACTAATTGTCTGCTGGCTAATACCATGTAAATATCCTATAAAGTATTTGATAGGAAATTATGACGAGTACTAAATTGTAAACTGTCATTTTCACAACCATAAAATTGAACTTCAAAGTCAAATTTCAAATTGTATTTTTATTAGTATACCTACAAGAAAATATTTAGTAGGTACTTCCGTTATTGTTTGGTACAAACTCTTTGCGGAAAACCTGAAAGCTACATGAACACAAGAACTTCTAATTCTGGCGGAACATAGTCACAGCGAACTTGTTCGCCTGTCAATTCTTCCCTAATCAAATTAGTTACAAATCGGCTACCTACTCTCTTTGGACAGTCTGTATTTTTTCTTTAAATTCGTTAAATTTCGAACATATCGCGCACGTCTGACATTTCGACTTGCCCGTTCAGCCATGTTAAACACGGCACTACCTTGTTTTACATTTGTGTACTAAATACAAAACTTAGTAACGCTTAGTATCGCCTAGTATAGAGCTGTGAATAGATTTTTTAGTAATTCCTAATACAGTTTTCTTAGTAACGCTTAATATAGAGCTGTGAATAGCACCCAATGAAACCAATGAGATTTTAAATAAAGATAAAGAAGAAGCATTAGGCAAAGTTACAAATGAGTAACAGCGAGAATCCAGATATAGCTATAAATGTGAAAATTTGGATATCAAAGATTTGATCAAAGCTTGATTCATGGGATAGGACGAATCAGTTGATCATTGATTTTGATTAGTAGATTAGCTTGATTTTTAATGGTGAATTAGATTAAGAATCAGCGTTGATCTGTTGGTCAACTCACGAACAAGGAACGGTGAATTCGGTCGTTAAAATTCGAAATATTTGGCGTCGGTCGGGATCGAACCCAGTTTCCTAGATTCGCGACCAGACACTCAGGCACGTGGCCACATAATGTGATTATTAATATGATAATGGAATGTAACATTTGCAAGGTCCATACTTTCACTTCAAATAGGAAGTGAATTCGTATACGCGTTCGTCGTGTTTCTCCCAGCTGAGACGGTGTACAGACTGCTTTAAGGGGCTAGTCTACCTAGAGCAAAAGTTCGATTTCAGAATTGTCGTAACAGAAGTGTAGTGGGACTAGGGGAAATGTTTGGTTTGTCGCATTTACACTGTTAATATGTTACAATAATTTCTTTCCCTACTACCGACCGTCTGATTGTATCGAGAACTGACATGTCCGATAGCGGCAGCACCATCGGACCGATCAGCTGTTTCTGAATTGGTACTCGCAATGTTGTGACAAATGAATGCAGACAACAAGAACATATTTACCTTCCGTCAAAAGGAAGGTATTGTTTTTGGTCAAAAAATTCGGTGGTGAGTTTTTAATGAATAAGCACGTTTTAGGGTCCCTACAATACGAATGTACTATTTTTAAGATGATGTCTGTATGTGTGTGTGTGTGTGTCCGTGTGTGTGTCTGTGTGTGTGTCTGTGTGTGTGTCTGTGTGTGTGTGTGTGTGTGTGTGTGTGACGAATTTTTCTCCGACGATAACTCCAAAACTACAATTCTAAAAATTATGATTCTTTCATATTCCTCTTCTTTACAACCATATGAAGAGCTGATTAGATTTTGGTTATAATTGGTCAACCGGAAGTACCCTTATTTGAAGTTCTTAACAGTTTTTCTTGAAAAATCGCAGTTAAATATCATTTTCGACATTTTATGTGATTATCAATAGAAAGAATATCTTATTCTCTATACGGTTCGATTATACATTTTCCTTCATATTCAATAGATATAGAGTCATAGAGAGATTAAGAGAGATTAACTTTCGAAAATCAGTCAGCATTGCAAAAATTATGAAAACAACAGATACACATATTCAAAAAAATCTAATTGACACATGTCAGTGGCAAGTGCAAAACCAAAGTGGAAAATATATGATCTGAAAGTGATATAATTGACAGAGTGTCCCTCGCCAGTGGGAAGAAAAGATGGAAGGACTGTATAGCAGAAGATTTGAGAGAGGAAGAACTGTGTCACGAATGTGCTTTGGACAGGAATGAGTAGAAGAGAAGAGTAAGAAACAGCGACTTCTAATAAAATAGGGCAAAGTTGAAGCAGGAGGAAGTGTTAACTGCAATACATAATGTACGTCGTATTCGTATTAAAATTTTATTAGATTTTAGAATATTTTCAAAGGAACTTTCAGTATGGATATGTAAAAAATAGTGTGTTCTTGTTACAACTATACAGGATATATAGAATCTTTTTCAAGGAAATTTTGGTATAGGATATGTACAAAATACATCGAATTGACGGAAGGTTTTGTGCTGGCCACAACAGATTTTTTTAATTTAAAATGAGGCTAGGTATCATGGAACATTTTAGATATCTGGAAGCAACAGCTAATTCTATATGTGTATAGAAGGTATTTATAATTTTATATATATTTAATCAATCGAAATTGATGATTGCAGGTGAGCGAATTATAAACGCTAACCACATACTATTTATAACTAGAGCAATTACTACGGAGCCACATGAAATCAAAATACATTTAGCGAGTTCTTCAGACAATTTAGATGTTGGTGCTGATGTATTATTAATATTATCCTCTACTACTTCATTTACTGCATTGCAATGTCACTGGCGTTTACTGCTTTTGGCTTTACACGTTTGGTTTGTCGTAGCAAACGTTTATTATTAGGAACTTTTATTTGAAATATGAGAAGACAAAGTGATGGTACTGCAGTTCTTTTTAAAATTTTACGTTTAGTTGTATAGAAAAATATATAAATAATTAGAACGAACACAACATGAACTTTTTATTCTAAGACAAAATCTGAACATTGAATTTTTTACTCACTAGGAAATATGTAATCATCCGATTTAAAATGACGAGAACAATCTTTCTTATGTTTTGTTAATTGTTTTGCACTAGGAATTGTATATTCCCATGCTTTTCGTCAATCCATATCCATTTCAACGCCTACACTTGCCGTAATTTTAACTTTATTTTAGCCATGTTTCGGAATATTAAACCCAATGCCTGTGTCTCGACCAGATCTTGAGTTGCATCCGAATGCACAACAATTAGTACGACCTTTTCCCATTTCTATTCATATCAAATAATTAAACCACATGTAACTCAAGCATACAGTCGCAATACAGTACTAAACCGGAAAGTTCATATTTTTGCAAAGCCAATGTGTCAAGTTTGGGTATCAGAAAAAAGACTTTTGCTATAGGTAGACTAACCCCTTAAATTGGACTATTTCACATTATTTACTTGTTCTTGTGGGATGGCATTTGAGGTTCTCCAATACCATTTACTTAGAATATTATAAATATCTTTGAGATATGGGCTGAAATATCTCATTATCTATTGATAATCTAGAATGATCTATTTGCTTTATGATACATCAGCAGATATTTGAACACAATTGTTATGAGAACTAAGAGATAACTAGACATATTTCAAAAGGACAAACTAAACAGTTTGTAAGGAAATGTGCTGATATGCAAAACTGCAAACCGTATACTGCTTATCTGTGTTTCCTGTGATAGGCTATTATGTTTATGCTTACTAAGATGCTTATAAAAAACGCTTACTTTATATTCTTTAACACATAACGCAAACGCAGTAACATATATATCAATCATAATATACTGTTACAAAGACTAAAATCCTTTGGTTTCTCTGATTCCCTCTTACTATTAATGAAATCTTTCTTATGCAACAGAAAACATTTTGTTAGATATCGTAATTTTCTTTCTCAATATTTTACTCCTACATCAGGTGTGCCACAAGGATCTAACCTGGGACCTCTATTATTTTTATTATTTATTAATAACATTACAGAATGCATCTTATGTAACTGTCTGCTCTTTGCTGACGATTTAAAATTATACTATGAAATCAATTCTGAAAATGATAGTAGTATTATACAAAGCAGTCTAGATGCTATCAGTATATGGTGTGACTTAAATGCTTTATATTTAAACATATCCAAATGCAAAGCTGTCACTTTTTGTAGAGGGCTAAATAATGTAACTTTCAGATATAAAATTAATGGTGTTCCTTTAGATATTCTTGATGTCTACAAAGATCTTGGAGTACTTTTTGACAAAAAATTCACCTTTGAACCTCATATTAGAGATATTACTACCCAGGCTTTCAGAACTTATGGTTTCATTTACAGAAACTGTCGTGAATTTTCAAATATGTCTACTTTATATTTATTATTCTTTACACTTGTTCGATCTAGATTAGAATATCCTAATATTATTTGGTATCCAATTTATAAAAATCAAATTGATATTATTGAATCTGTGCAGCGAAAATTTCTCAAATTCATTTATTATTTATCACAAGGTCATTACCCATGCAGAGGTTTTGAACATGACCTCTTGTTACTACAATTTAATTTTACATCCTTGCAAAAAAGACGTTTCATAGCCTCTGTGAAATTTTTATACCATTTAATTCAAAATAACATTGACTGTCCCTGGCTACTCAAGAAAATAAATTTTTATGTACCACGCTTACATTCCCGAAAAGATAATACGTTTTATTGCACAAGACCACGTACTAATTTGTTAAGAAAATCTCCAATTAATATTATATGCAATAATTACAATGAAATTAGTTCTAAATGTGACATTTTTGTGGATAGCTTATCATTTATTTTAGCCATCATAAATGAAACTAATGAAAACGCTGTATTGCTAAACTCTTGTTATTTGTATAATGGTTAATGTTTATTATTTGTAAAATTTCAAAATATTTTTGTACATTTCTATATTCTCTCTTATTTGTCTTTGTATTTTCCTGTAATTGGGAGTTAAACCTGTTTGGAAATAAATGTATTATTATTATTATTATATATATAAATTCAAAGACACAAATTATCACTAAAACAGTGACACTGTTTTAAAGCAAGCTTGGATTATAACTATATTTGACGTCAAATAAATATGGACTGGATATTTCTACACTGTTGCCAATTTCATTGGTCATAGACAAGTTCTTTTATTCATCGATAAATTCATTGGTGAAATTCAATGCAACTTGATAATGTCGTCACCGATGGATATGTGATGGAACAGATAAGGCATTTACAAAAATTCTACCGATGAACTGTTACCGGTATATATCGGTAAACAGATGTTCATCAGGTTACAGCTACCAGGATACATATTTTAAGAAAGTAGTAAACAGGGTAGATTTATAACCTATGAAAAGCAGATGAAAGATGAATCAGATTTAAAATTTGACGTAGTTAAATGTGATCTCGTTTCGTCTTCTGTATTATCATAATTAACTTCCGAAACCTATTTCCGATTCTAACTTCGCTTGTCATCTCTACCTTTTTTGAGGTTAGATTCTTCATTACCGAATTTAGCGGCTGAATTACTCGATCCACAAAAGATGGATGTGGTAGATATGGTGCAAGTTTCGATCACGGTAACTATTAACTAGTGCTGTGAAGATCCGACAAAACATGGATCCGAGTACCCGGATTTTAAAATATCCGGTTCCTCGGATATCCGATGTTCGGATATTGAAGCGGATATCCGTAAATTTAATTCGGATTTGGATCCGGATCCTGGTTTGGGTACCATATCCCATTCGGGTCCGGATTCGATGTGTTGTTCACGGATCCGGATCCGAATTTTAATTCTGGATCCGTTTCATCATTTTGAATGTAAAGGCAAACATTTCAATGTAGACGGTTGTAGAGACAGCGGTAATCAGCAATAAATTTTATAATACCCCTCTAAAATAGCCAGGTAGTTGGTGCAAATACAAGAAGGATATTTCTTAGAATATTGAAAATTCTGTAGTTCTAAAATTTTAACATTCAATATAACAAATACTTCAAAGAAAACAGGTTACAGGTTCATTGCAGGTGTCGAAATACCTATTTATTTATATCGTGCATGTGTTTCACATAAAAGGGATTGTTTTTGTTACCTACTTATAGTTCTGTGGAATCGAAGAATTTCCTTCTTAGCGGATGCTAAAAGTTTAACATCGAAAATATACCGACTATTAACTACATCAAACAAAAATGTATAGTGGATTATTTCATAATCAAATTTATTTGGTTTTGTGACTCCATAATAATATACATTCAAATATTATCATCTGGTTCAATACTGAGAATAGGTACTCGAATCCGAGAACCGATGCGCATACTGAAATTCCATATCTAAAATCCGATACTCATACTCATATTCGGATCCGAATCCAAAATCCAATACTCAGATTCGGATCCAAAACCCGATACTCAGATCCGGATCCAAAATCCGATACTCAGATCCGGATCCAAAATCCGATACTGAGATTTGGATCCGAGATCCGGATAGTCCAACATTCAATTATCTGAATTTCCGGATATTTTTGGATCCGAAATCGAAACTATCCGGATCCCACCACTAGTAATTAAACGTTATCTCGTTTCATCTTCTGTATTCTCATAATTAACTTCTGAAATCTATTTCCGATTCTAACTTCGTTTGTCATCTCTATCTTTTTTGAGGTTAGATTCTTCATTTACCGCATTTAGCGGCTGAATTACTCGATCCACAAAAGATGGATTCGGTAGATGGATCTGGTAGATATGGTACAAGTTACGAACACGGTAACTATTAACCACTTGTGTTTTCGAACGCAGTCGGTAGGTGAAGTATCTACCGGTAGAATTTTCATAAATGCCTATAGATGGTGAAAATAGGAACTACTTGATGAAAGGGTGTTGAAAGTTATACATATTGTAGGTTAGAATAAGAACTGTCGCTGTCACTAGAGAAGTTATGGACGGTTTTTATTTGGAAAATTTCTAAATTGTTCCGATTCGGATTCATTTTCCAATAAAGAAAATTCTACTGATTTGAGTAGTGACAATTTAGAAACTCTATTAATAATTAAAAAAATAAAAAAAAAACATTATGAGATAATGGCAATGAAATCATTTCTACAACATTCATAATTCACGACTTTTCTTCACTGACTACCGGCGAAAACGTCAACAAACTTGTGAACATAACCTGAAAACTACACCCCCACTACTAATCAGGGTTATTGTAATTTTCCCCGACCCAAAAAAACCCATCTAAAAAAACCCAAAAAAAAACATCTAAAAAACCCACTTTTATGAAATCATATTTTATTACTTAAATATGGTACATACTTATATGGTACCCAGATATATACATCAATTTTTGTCACCGGCAACATTTTGCAATCAATTTCATGTTGTGTACTTCGTGTTTGATCATTTTTAATATATTTTTCATTGCAGTGCGAACTTTGCACAGTCTTTCTTTTATATTTGAACAACTCCAATCCTGGTGTCAGCATTTTCATTATTTTTTGAGTTGTGTATTAAATATACTATTAGTTGTGACACTTGGATCTTATTCTTGTACACACTTGCATTGCATTGCAGACTTGCAACTATTAATATTAATTCGTAACTTGTACGCATGTACACTCTCTAGTTAATTTATTGTTTATTACATAAAGTCTTTAAAAAAATATTAATAATATTAATATCTATTATCTTTTACGCCGACTTGTATATGTGTATTATAATAATAATAATTTATTGTTCCTTTGGACTATACAGCATAGGAAAAGTCATTACAAAAATGTGTGCAATAGGAAAAAACAATATAATATATCATAACTATATCACATATTAAGATATTCATTTACGGAATAGAATATATTTTCCATTAAAAATAATTTTAATTTTTTTCTAAACAATTTAAAATCTAATACGTTTTTTAAGTTTTCAGGTAACTTGTTATACAAAGTGATAGATACGTAGTATGGGTTAGATTTAAATTTGGCATGTCTGTGTGATGGCGTACGGATCAATGAGTTTTGCCTGGTATTGTAATTATGAATATCACTCTGCATTGTGACGTTTAAATTAAATTGTCTTATTAAACAACAAGCACGTAAAATATACAAACAAGGCAGAGGTAATATTCCTAATTCTTCAAATATTGGCTTGCAGTGCGCATTATGCGACGCATTTAACATAATTCTAACAACTTTCTTTTGCATTTTAAAAACTCGTTCATAATGTGGACTGCTTGCCCAACACAGAATGCCATAGTTTAGAATTGATTGGCCGTGTGCAAAGTAAAAGGTTTTCAGAACAGAGATATGTACTAAGCTCCTTAATTTCCGAAGGGCAAAGCAAACAGTGGCAAGTTTTTTACAAATAGTGTCTATTTGGGAATCCCAACTCAAACATTTATTGATTTGCATACCTAGTAAAGTAGTGTCGCAAACTTCCTTAATTGATTTGTCATTAATTTTTAATAACACACTAGCATCTTTGTTTTTATTTTTATAAGAAAAGGAAATAAATTCGGATTTTTCTCTGTTTAGTATAAGAAAATTATCTTTGAACCATTTAGATATTTGAAGTAGTTTCGTATTCGTATCTTGTACTAAGCAGTCGTAGTTAGCATTATTACTTACTATTGATGTATCATCGGCATACATAATTATTTTTGTAAAATCTGTGTTTAGTACAAAATCGTTTACGAACAAAATGAACAGTATTGGTCCCAAATTTGAGCCTTGTGGAATTCCGTACAAGGAGGTGCGATAATCGGACTGTACATTATTAATCACCACTGTTTGCTTTCTATTTGTTAAATATGATTTCAGCCATTTTGAAACATTTCCTCTTAGGCCATATGCTTCCATTTTGTAGAGTAAAGCATTATGATTTACAGTGTCAAAGGCTTTACTTAAGTCTAAAAACAGACCAATAACATATTCGCCTTTATCGAGACATTCGTGTATGTAATTTAGAAAACTGTACAAAGCTGTAGAAGTGGAGCGATTTTCTCTGAAACCGTGTTGAACTGATGTTAAAATATTATGTGTATTTAAAAATTTAAGCAGCCGATTAATAAATAATTTCTCCATTAATTTAGAAAAGGGTGATAGTAATGTTATTGGTCTGTAATTAGTTACATTTTCTTTGTTACCTTTCTTATGTAGTGGATACATTTTACAAATTTTCAGAATTTCTGGAAAAATACCTTCTGCAAATGATTCATTTACTAACGATACTAAAGGAGTAGCAATATGATTAATACATTTTTTTTAATAAGAATGTACTAAATTCATCAACTCCAGTCGAATATGACGTTTTTAAACTCATTACAATGCTTATTATTTCAGACTCATCAACAGGTGCTAAGAACATGCTAAATTGATTGTAAAATATTTTTGAATAATTGGACTGGTTGGTTGAGTTATAATTACTATTATTAATTAAGATCCTTTATAAAACTAAAGTTAATAATGATACATAGATACTATATTTCGATGTTTGTCAATAAAACCCGCTTTTATTTAATAAAACCCGTTTTTTTTTTAATAAAACCCGGGTTTTTTTTTAATAAAAAACTCGTGTTTTTTCAACCCTGCTACTAATTCATCAGGAATTATCAAATCCATCGCCCCTCAAACCTAATGGATCCAATAGATTTTTGTTTAACTAATCGGTGAAAATAGGAACGCTATATTTAAATTCATTGTTTTAAAGAATAAAAAGAATTCGCCTCATGTTGAAAATGCTAAGTTATAAAGAGCGAGTATAATATGTATAATGAAAATTATGTAACATTTTCATCGACAAAAAAATTACAACTCATATTTTCTTAATAATTACGCAATGACTTTGCTCAACTTGTGCTTGCTCAGGAAGCAAATATTGACAAATTTGCTTTGAATAGTGAATTTCGTAGTTGTTAGTTTGCAAATTATATAGGTACTTAATTTTTACCTCTCGCTAAGAGAGGTATTGGAGTCATGCTAAAAATCATATCCAGATTTTAATGAATAAGCACATTTCAAGGTCACTAGAATCCGATTTTAACATTTTTACAATGTGTGTGTGTGTGTGTGTTGTATGTCTAGATGTTGGACGGACGATTCCTCAAAAACTATAAGACTTAAGCCTGATTTATAGATTGCATAGAACAGAATGGAATAGAATAGAACAGAATAGCACAGAGAATAGAAATATAAACCAATGTAAATGCATGGAACCATTTATACTTGCACAGAATGGAATAGAATAGAATGGAATAGAATAGGATATAACCTAATTTTATTTCTTATTCTATTCCATTCGGCGTGCTTCGATAATATTCGTGAGACTTGTTGTGACTTCGTTGCTTTTGGCCCATCCCCTAACGTAAAAACTTTCTGTAGAACTTTTGCAGAAATACTATATTTTATTGCAAAAACAAGCAATGACATTCTTCAAATCACCAATAAATATAGTTAATTTAGTGCAAAAGTAACACAAAAGTGACGTCATTCTATTCCAAGTCTTATATTCTATGCAATCTATAAATGGTCTTAAAAAATTCTATTCCATTCCTTATTCTATTCTATTCCATTCTATTCTGTGCTATCTATAAATCAGGCTTTATTAAGACCTATTTAACTATGAACTCCTCAATCTGACATTCCTGGGAAGAGCTGAAAAGATTTTGGTAACAATTGGACAACCGGAAGTAGTAGTTCCTTAATAATTTTCAATTTTTTCACCCCAAAAAATTAATAATTCATATTTTATTCATGTGTAAAACAAAATAATGTAGACTTGTTATATATAAAATAAGCAAAATATGAGACTATTTTCAACACAGATTGCCATTTAAAAAATTCATAAGTTTGTGTTATATCTCGAGAATTATGAAGTTTTCAAGAAATATAATTAAGCCATTTTATTTTACCTAAAAAATGGTACAAAACTTCTTTAAACTATTTTTCTCTAACTACCTAATAAATAAGTTATGATATATTTTCGAAATGAGCGAAAAAAAAGTTTTTGTCTGTAGCTTAGAAACAAAAGAAGATCGAAAATTCCTGTGGTGACTATTGAACTTTTCTCAAAAAGTTGACCCTGGAATGTGCAAACGATTTTGCTCTATCAGTAATATTTCCCGAGATACCCTAAAAAAACATCGAAAATGAGACAGCCTGTACACTGAAAAGAAACTAAATTTGCGTGAAACGCAATAATTTTCACAGTAGAAATGCTTAGTAATAATACGGAGGATTTAAAAGTCATTTGTTCAAATGACGAGCTATACTACTTAAGGGGTCTGTCTGGGGAGACAGACCCCAGATTATAGAACTGTCTTATACCGCAAGTAGGACAGTTGGCAATCCTACACTGGTTTGTGTATGAGTCACTATAAACATACCTATATAAACTCCTTGCAAAAATCTACAAGAAAGGATAATGTCACTGAAACATGGTCATAAATATGTGTATACAAGTATATTCAAATTTTGGAATATAAAAACTGTTTAGAGTTTATTATACACACTATGTCGATGTCCTTGGGACCTCTTTATACAGATGTCTCACAACTCGCGCCCCAGAGCGAATGAGGCAACACGAGACTGCACTCGGATGTGTATTTCGAAGAAAAAAATCTAGCTTAAAAGATATTAGAGAAAATACGTCTTAAAATTGACCAATCAGAAACCTACACCTTTAACGTGAGTTTGTCGTAATTTTACGTTACTACGGTTTTAAGCCTCATTTCCACCGAATGTCTTAATGCTTAATACATAAGGCTTAATGAATTATAACAATTTACTAGGATACCATTTCCAGCTATTTTGTTTAGTGACAATTCAACAGAAATGTCATATCTTTTTTCCGAATTACTTGTTGTTTAGTAGACTGCCATTGCAGCAGCAATTCTTCTTTTTTTAATATGTTATACCTATACACAATTTTCTGTATTTATATCGATACCGAAAAATTAATTAAAAGTTTATAATTGTAAAACAGACTGAGAGCTGACAGTTCAGGTTAGAATTTTTCAATCATTTGTTTTTACTCATTGCTCTTAGTTCTTAAGCATTAAGCCTTGCAAAGCTGGAAATGGTAGTAAACGTTGTCATATGATAAACATTTTTACGCATTGCGCTTAGTCATTAATTATTGCTCTTACACATTAGGACAATCGGTGGAAATGAGGCTTTATACAAATTAAATATTCTTTAAAATGTGTGGGCGTCTGTAGTTTTCGAAAAATGTCAGTGTCAAATTAGATTTGACAAGGTGAATAAAAAAGGCAAATTCTTACGGTTCTTTTTAGAACCACCATTTGTTGTTTTAATCTCAAAGAATTCAAATAACAATATTTTCGTTTAACACATTTTACACAGCTGCTACAACACGTTGCACTGTACGATATAAATGATGATCTCGGAAGACACCTTCGCTAACCTAAATTTGTTGACAGTGAAAAGTCAACTCTAAAGTGTCAAAATTACAGTAAGTCAAACAAATTTTGTAACTCACTAGTAGTATTTTTAAAACCTAGCAACCAGTTTTATTTTGTAATAAAATCATCACACCTCAGGATATCCTTCCGGGGTTTAGTGGATTAAAAAGTCTTGTAACTCCGTTATGCAAGCAGCCGCAAATTATTTTCTTCTATTTGTTGGCAACCTATTGTCGTCGGCAACCTATTGTCGTCGGCAAGTGTCAGTTTCGTCTGGGGCGCGAGTTGCGAGACACCTGTATACTATTTTGGCACAGATAAAAAATTTAATAGATTATTGAGACACCTTTTAAATTTTGAAAAATTTTGTTCCTTCATTAATAGAAAAAATCCGCGCTATTTAATTTTTATTAATTTAAATACATACCTACGTATTTACTAATGCTGCAAACTTTGTATATTAAGTTCCTTTGCATATGACTATAGCTTTACTTACCATTTTCTTTATAAAATGTCACCAGTATTAATTTGAAGTGATATACTTGATACATTTGAAATATGAACTATGTAACAAAGGAAGCTTTAAATCATAGGCTCTGAGATTTATAAAAAAGATTATTTTTTAAATTTATCTGTAAAATTTATAGAAAAAGTATTAATGCATACCTGTAGAAAATTCAATAATATTTAATTTTCATTATGACAAAATGCAAAGAAATAACATTTCAAGGTTTTTGACGAAAAACGATTATGAGCTTTAAGTAAAGTGTCATTTCCGGTTATCCGATTTACACCAAAATTTAATGGTTTCTTTCCATATTAGAATAGGTTCGAAAAACAAGGTTTCAGAATTTTGTGAATGATGGTATTTGAGTTAGAGCGTTGGCAAAATCCATACACACACACATAATATCATCGTGCAAATGTTAAAATTGGATTCTAGGAACCGTGAAACGTGGTCATTTACCAAAATCACGACATGTGATTTTTAGACCGATCCTTATACCTCCCTTACCAAGCATAGCGGAAGGTAAAAAATAGTGTATAACACGTGTGTATTGAAATCTTTTTTACCTTACCCTTGGTAAAGGAGGTGTAAGGATCGTGCTAAAAATCACATATCGAGATTTTAGTGAGTGACCACGTTTACGGTCCCTAAAATACAATTTAAAATTTTCACGATGATGTTTGTATCAAATACTATCATTCAGAAAATTCTAAAACTTAATATTTCTATCCCATTCTAAAATGGAAAGAAATCATTAGATTTTGGTGTAAACTGGATAAACGGAAATGGCACTTTACTTGAAGCTCGAAATGGTTTTTCTTCAAAAAATGACATTTTTTCGCATTTTATATCATTATAAAAATTACAGATTATTGAATTTTCTACAGGTTTGCATTAATACTTTTTCTATATATTTTATAGGTAAATTATTTAATTTTTTAAAAATCCCAGGGCCTTTAATAAACACAATTCCTTTGTTTCACAGTTCATATTTCAAATGTATGTAACTGACAGGTAAAAGTCACTGTCAACAAACTAATTACTTCAAATTATTAATGGTGACATTTTAAAAGAAAATAGTATATAAAGTAATTGTTATATGTAAAGGAACATAATATAGTTTACACCAATCGTAGGCATGTATTTAAATTAATAAGAATTAAATTGCGGGAGGTATTGTGTTGGCCACATCAGATTTTTTACTCTTTGCATTCATGAGGTTGCACTAAAAAAGGTACTTGTTCTACAATATACTATTTTTTGATCAGAACATATCCAAGTTTTAACTGTTTCTAACAGAGAGAAATATTTAATTATTCTGCTACATGCAAATCTATTCATATTCTCAATTTGTCTTCATTTGCTGTTTAACTGTGGATACGAACACTTGTATGCGATATATATTTAGTCAAGGTCAAGTATGAGTAATACTTGAAACCATAACCACTTTTGAACACCACAAGAAATATTAGTCTGCTGTATAGTGCATACAGACTGGCGCGTCTAAGACGATCCACCCGTAATAACTTTGAAACGAATTGTGATAGACATACCCGGTTTACGCTAAATGTTTTAACATCTAGGGGGCAACATTTTATTAATATTTTTGTTTTTTTTTTAATTCATTAATCTCACCCCCCACCACTCTCAACTTTTAAATCATCCCAGTTCGATCCCGACCAACGCCAAATATTTCGAATTTTAAATATCATCATTACCGACATCTGTGATAAAACAGATTCGCACACTCAGAAATGGATAATGCCATGATGATATATTTATTTATTTATAGTGCACATATACATAGCGATTGAAAAGTTCAGAATAAGGTAATCAGAAAACAATATGTATTTGCATTTATGTAAATGTCGTAGCCATATTGTCAAACTTTCGTTGATTCATCGATGTATAAATTTTTATTACGGTGCTCATAAAATGCCGCCCGATTTATACTTGCAACCAAATGTACTCCTCTAATACCTAACAATAGAAAGATCCCAATAAACCTTTCGATAATCCCTTTTGAAGATGGACATATAGTCATAAAAACTGACTACCAGGTCCAGCAATATAACTATAAATATCGCAATAGGGAAGTTTAGCATGGTAAAAATTCTACATAGCATACTATTTTCTCACAAATATAACACAAATGACTGCTGAAATTAAAATTAAAAATTAAAATTATTGCTCCATTTATTTACAATTAATATTTTTTGGGTAAACTGTAAGTACGTCACAAGTCAGTTACGAGCAAACTCAGACAGAACGGTGAAATCGAACCAGTTGAACGTAGGTCGTAACAACACCTCAGTCTCAAGGGACTGGTAACCGCAACCGCGTGCGTCAGTGTATAAGTCGACATACGTTGCGCCAAGCCTCTACCGACGTCATCACAGCTTAAAATCGGCTTTTCCGGAAAATCTGGGCATTTTTGAAAAAAATAAAACATGTTACATCATTTTTCAAATCATTTCCCATGGAATAAAAGAAAAAAAATCGCTAAACTTCTCCATTATGACAAAATCGTCCGTACATCAGGACAAAGTCTCTTGGAATTTGGAAGACTGAAATCTATCAGATTTGAGATTTTCCCTCCACTCTATAACCGCCATTGGGTGTAGATTTGAAAGCGACTGCCCGAATCTAGTAGAATACAACCTACACAGATAGATTTCGAAGGTTGCTAGCTAAGTTGACTGGGTTTTCTTGTTTTTGTTTGTACTGCGTATTAAATTTTGGTTGACTCAGAGTTTATGTCTGTTACCTTATTTACCACATTCAACAATACGTTGAAGACTACTTTAATAAATTTTAAATTTTTGTTTTTCTTGATCTTGACAATAGAACACGTTAGTGTAACGGTTAATTTGTGGCGGCAAATTCAAACTAAAACCCTAACTCGCCTTTGCCGGTTTATACTCCCATATTATTCAAACGGGAACAAAAATATGCTATTTTCAAAATGTTCAAAACAACTTTAAAATGCAAATCTAATCTATTATACTTTATAAATACAAATCTCTAATGTATTATCTATCTACTTATGTCGTATAAATATCTAAAACACCCAAACTTATTGAATAATCTGTAATGAAAGCAACAAGTGCAAATTCATTAAAACGTAGGTCGTAGCTGTTTTCGATCCTATTTAATCCTGACAATTTAAATCGTCAGCAAAGAAATTATTTATTGCGGAAAACTTAATAACCCTTAAAGGGAGAGTTTACATCGGCCAGACTGGTAGAACTGTCTCTACAAGATTGAGCGAACATCATCGATCGATCAGATTGAACCAGCCTGAGAAATCATCCGTTGCAGAACATGCCTTGGAAGAATTCCACCAAATAAAGTTTGAAGATACGAAAATTATTGCAAGACCTTCTCGACTTAACAACAGATTAATAAGAGAAGCCATTGAGATTTATAAAACAAGAAATATCAATCTCAATCATTGTGACGGATTAGAACTTAGTCGCGCATGGCTTCCAATATTAAATATGTTGTAATTTGTAATATGTATAGAATTTTTATAAACTTTTTCTAACATTTGTTTACAAAGAGTACGGCTGCGGTATTTCGCTACCAATAAAGCGTCTCTGAGTTATACAGATCACTTCTCTGCCAGTTTTTGAGACGGTTTTTCCTCTGGCAAAAGGAGATTTTTCCTGAGAAGATGCATGTTCGCCGTCCATGTTATTACCGGGCATGCATATATTGTCTAGAAAATTGTATACATAAAAAAGGTAACATTTATGAATATTTCCTGTTACCTTGGTTACTTGTTATTATTGTTTTTAACATATTTATGTCAATGTATCCCCTGAAGAAGGCACCAGTTTATGGTGCCGAAACGTTGGGTTAAAAATAAAAAATACAGAACATAAACTAAAAAAAAGGTAGTATTTTTCCAATTAATAACCCTTTCAGACATCGCAAATAACAAAAATGAAAAACTTATAACCACCTTATATTATAACTTTAAAGACAAACAGCGTCAAATCCAAAACTAACCTACAAATTCAGTTGACCTGACTGCACCAAGTTACGATACATGTTACTATTTGCAATCATACTTTCTTTAAAATGAAATTATGCTTAACTTATTATTTTGTTTATACTTTTACTGTAAAGAAAGCAAAGAGTATTGTTAACAGTTAGTAAGAAACTCAAAATTGTACTTAAGAAACACAGAATAGCTTTAATAATATGAATTGAATTGAAAATGCGCCAAACGAAAATCTTAACCTCACTAATGTGGTCTACAGTTTTGCAATTCTGACTATCCTGTTTTCATATACCTATTAACTAATATATTGCTAATGTTCGTATCTTTCCCATAAGAGTAGGTGAAGGAAACACTGTGAAATGGAAATATCATTTCTGCATAAGTCTATCTCTCACAAACACCCAACCGGCAATTATGCGCATGCTCGGAAATCTTGACTACTATTGGCTAACGCTGACAGCATCGCTGGCTGGGCTGCGTTCCAAAATCCTGCTCTTAGAGTACGAAATTATTCAAAGTCGTTTCAAAATGAATAACCTTACTCTCAGAGTTTACTCAACCTGTTCCAAAACAGCCAGAGTTTACTCCAAAGTGATGTTCTCTACTACTCTATTAACAAGAAGGGTATAGAAATTACTCCACAATATTTTCTAACGTAGATGCTCACGATTCTCAACATATGAAAGTAATTTGCCTTCTTGAGGAAGAAAACATGCTTTTCGTTGAAAATAAACATAAGTAAATACGTTGGCGTGTATTACGGGTATACTTTTATAATAAAAGCGCTTTTATGGAGCGTACTTTCACATTATATTGAGGAGAGTGCTCCATAAAAGCGCTTTTATTACGGACTTGACATTAAGGTTGTAATGGGGGATTACGGCTCAATCGAATTAAAGGAAAATAGTAAAAAATTACGAATGTATATGCTGAATAACGAATATTAATAAAAAAATGAAATGGTATAATTGAGATTTTTCGGAAATAAAGGGTTTTTTGTTATAGCGCTTCGACACTAATATGAAAATATTTTGATTGGCGGCCGAGAAACCGCCTATACATGCATTACAAATAGCGTGTTAGGAGGTGAGATTACTACCAATGGAAGTTAAGAAATTCAAATTCGAAAGGAGGGGCTAACATTCCTGTACTACAGTTTCAAACAGTTTTTATTTTAACACAAATTTCTTGCATTAAATTTAATAATTTAAATACACCTGTAATTATAAAGTATGTAGACTTGTACAGTGTTATAATATTCATTTATTTTTATGTAAATATAACTTAAAATAGCATATACTTCAAGAACATTTAGGTCCATGATGAAAACAGTTTGATAAAAAAACATATATGTGACGTCACGTCAATCTTTTCAAAATTCGGGAGACCATAACTCGCTTATTAATAGGAATTTTTTCACCGGATTTTCATCAATAGCCTTAGTTTTCCTAATATTTTCAGATGAAATTATAAAAAAAAAAATGGTGTAATCCCCCATTATAAGTAGTTTTGTTAGTTTTATAAAATTATTTTTAATTTAGCTTCAATTTTTTACTTCAACAAAACTCTCATTCGTTCCAAAACACAACACATCATACTCTACGCCAAAACTCGGTATTCTTGGTTTTGGAACGCTGCCCTGGTGATCCAGCGAGCACATGGTTTGACTTTGACGTTTAATTTTATTTCTGTTTGTAGTTGCACTTCGAAAGCATTTGCTTTGTGTTTCATACAATAATTTATTGTCACCTAAATAAATTAATCCTGACCAGATTGTATTCCTATTATTTTTACAGTACAACAAAGTAAATTATTTAATTCAAATTTAGCACTAGAATATGTCAATGTTTTTTATTATTACTAATATTTATATTCAAGAATTTACATACAAAATAAATAGTAGGTACATTGTTTAATTTCTCAAATTTAAATTTAAAATTTCTCGCGCTAGTCGTTAATAAACAGAACTCTGTGATTCGCAAAAAGTGATCATGATTTCCTCGTTAGCCAATAGTAGTCAAGGTTTCCAAGCATGCGCATAATTCGCGGTTGGGTTGTTGTGAGAGATAGACTTATGCAGAAATGATATTTCCATTTCACAGTGTTTTCTTCAAGAAAAGCAAAGGATCCGCAATATATTAGTTAATAGGTATATGTTTTACGTTTACCGCTCTTGTATGAATGTAGCTATGAACGAAGGCGCGACCGTGAAGGAATATTCACGTGATCATCGCGTGTTGATCGACATGACTTCGGCGAACAGAGTATAAAGTTGTTGTGAAGATGGCACCACATGTAACACTTTTACGTGATTTAAACTTTGAAATAAAGTCGTTATCATTACTAATATCTGACAAAGTATACATTATCTTACAAGAGCGTAGAAACTACTAAATATTCTGATTCATATTTCAATATATATCTACAGTATACAGATAAGAAACTGTTCGTATATTTACTTTTCCGTCACGCAGGGGCAAAGTTCAAGAATCTATATGTAAACATAATTTTTTGCGTTCTTATCGAAAATTTATGTTATAATACGTATAATTGCAAAGAATTATAGCTTATCGTAAATCACTTATTGATACATTTTGTTATGTTTTGCTCATAAAATAAATCATAAGTTAAGCCTGAATCACTGCAGTTTAATTTGAGATGGGTGACTCATATTTCTGCAAAGATTTACAACTTGTATTGCATTCCAAATCACTCACACACACACAGATATTATAGTTGTTGGATGTGGGATTTTGACCACTATTCAAACTTGTAGTTGGGCAGGAAGGACGGGCGTTTTTTAAAACGTTACAAAATTGATACTTTTTGGTTAAGAAAAAATTTATTGACAGATTTGAGTTCGTAATGACAGAGCATCTGACAAAATCAATTGTGGAGTCCGTTATCATTAATGCATTTCTGGAGGGACTGCTGTTACCGTGAACTCAGAGCGCTATATCGAGATGATACATAACTTCTTTTTGCTTGAATTACGAAGAAACCGTGGATGCTGTAGACACGATTTCGCAAAAACTATAAGACTTAAGAACTGTTTAACTATGGATTCCTCAATCTGACATTCCTGGGAAGAGCTGAAAAGGTTTTGGTAACAATTGAACAACCGGAAGTAGTAGTTTCTGACAAAAATTCTTCTAAATATAATTTTTTGGAAATTTTTGTTATTAAATATTGAAGAACATAAAATTCTCCATCTAATACACTTAAAAAATTTATTATACCTTATATAGATTTAGAGATAAAGGCACTGTAATATATAGAATAATTTAATGTAGTACATCGCAGAGGTTAAGGCACTAAGGAAACCAGTTGACAAATTCAAATGTTTATAACATAGCTTGTAAGTGACAGATTTCAGTGTCAAAAATCAACAGTTTTAGTGACATTCTGAAAGCTTTTTCTGGGAAGTACATTTAATCTTCCTTATTGTTTTATTAATTAAATATTTAAAATTGTAGGTAGTTAATGAATCTAGTTAATGAATTGGAAGAATCTCCCTCATACAATGAAAAATAGATATAATTAGAATTATATGTGAGCAGAAGACATGTTAAATACAATAAAAACAATATTTGGGTAAAGTTCTGTAATGTTTTTGTTATAAAACGACGGTTCGATAGCGAAGTGCAATACAATACGTATATAACATAAAATGGAAATGGCGAGAGGTATCGTGCTGGCCATAACTTGATTTTGTCAAATGCTATGTCATTACGAACTTAAATCTGTCAAAAAGCAAAAAGTATCAATTTTGTGACATTTAAAAAAACGTCAGTCCTTTATACCCAAAACTGTATCAGTACAGTAGCTTGTAAAATAGGTGATATTTAACAATTTCTCTAGTATTTCATATAGATTTCTGCAAGGAATTACAGCCTATAGTGCTGCCTACACAAGTGACGCACATAGCGATATATTATAGTTAGCTATACGGGAATTGACCCACTTTATTCTTTCTGAATAATTTGCTATTCAAGCATCATATGTAAGCAGAGAACACGTGTTCCTAATAAAACATATACAGTCAAAGAAAATTATACAGACACACACGCACACACGTATACTTATGTAATCGTATATAGTCAAAAAAATTAGCTCTGTCGGATCCAACAATAAAACTATAAATATCGTAATGGGGGATTCCAGCTCAATCGAATTAAAGGAAAATAGTAAAAAAATACGAATGTACATGCTGAATAACGAATATTAATAAAAAAATGAAATGGTATAATTGAGATATTTCGGAAATAAGGGGTTTTTTGTTATAGCGCTTCGACACCAATATGAAATCAATATATAATATTTTGATTGGCGACCGAAAGACTGCCTATACATGCATAACAAATAGCGTGTTAGGAGGTGGGGGTTACTACCACTGAAATATATACTAACTGGAACTCGCATACTCTACCTATCAGCGTACGCTGCACTGAAGCCTCATTGAACAATAATGGCTGGTCCTGTTCGCGCACGTTCGTGCCGAACCGAACCTAGCCGAATAACTCGTATCATAGCTGATCGCTTTGTTTTCATATTATGCTTCATTTATTTAAACATGCGCCACACGAAATAATTTCCGTCTACTCACGAACTGTCTCGATGTTTGCCGACTACTCCAGCAGCAGGCTTTCAATATGGTTCACAGTCACGGTTCGTACGCGCATTCCAGTTAGTATATATTTCAGTGGTTACTACCAATGGAAGTTAAGAAATTCAAATTCGAAAGGAAGGGCTAACATTTCTGTACTGCAGTTTTCAAACAGTTTTTATTTTAACATAAATTTCTTGCATTAAACTTAATAATTTAAATACACCTATAATTATGAAGTATGTAGACCTATACAGTGTTATAATATTCATTTTTTTTTATGTGAATATAACTTAAAATAGCATATATTTCAAGAACATTTAGGTCCATGATGAAAACAGTTTGATATAAAAACACATAAGCGTGACGACACGTCAATCTTTTCAAAATTCGGGAGACTATAACTCGCTTATTAATAGGAATTTTTTCGCCGGATTTTCATCAATAGTCTTAGTTTTCCTAACATTTTCAGATGAAATTATAAAAAAAATCCCCATTACGACAAAGCAGCATATAGCTACTGTCTGCTTTATAATATTGGATATACAGGTGTCCCATTTTACATTACATCCTTGAATAACTCGAAAACAATGTATTGTAACAAAAAGTGTGCCGAATCAAAACCTTCATAGTTTTGAGGGGGACATCGGGTTCTGACAAAATAGCCCCCCGACCCCCCCAGGGGGGCGGGAAAAGGGGGTCAACTAAAAAATCTTAAATGGGAACCCCTATTTTTATTGCAGATTGCAGAAAGAGCGTAAAAAAATATGTTGGGTTTATTCGGATACTTTTCTTGTACTCCCAACTGGTGGCGATGTAATCGTAAAAATATGATTTTGCTAGAAAAAAATTACCCAATTAATATTGGGTGAATAACTGAATAAATAATGACGTTTGTTGTTTCAATAAATACCTAACATGCCGTTATTATCGCGAGAACAACCCACAAGTGTTACATGAAAAACCGTTGCATCCAGAAAAACTCGCTGTGTTTTATGGCATGGCGGCGTTATCGGACCTTATTTCTTCCGAAATGAGGAGAGAACAGACGTAAGCGTTAATGGCGACCACTATAGAGCTATAGTACTCGAATTTCTATGATTTTATATTCAAGTGATGTGGTTCCAGCAAGACGGCGCTACGTGTCATACAGCTAATGCTACACTCGATTTGTAGAGGAATAAGTTTGGCGATTAGATCATCTCATGTCGAGGAATTGTGAATTGGCCGTCGCGGTTATGGGATTTGACTTCCCTAGATTATTTTCTTTAGGGCTACGTCAAAGCACAAGTCTATTCCGACAATCCACAGACACTGGATCATTTGGAAGCCCACGTTCGTCAAACTATCGCCGGCAAACAGCCGCAAATGTTGGTCCAAAAATTGGAGCGATCGGGTGCGTCAGTGTAAACAAAGCCGTGGTGAACATTTGAACGATATATTGTTTCACAAATAATTGCATTGCCCAAGCTTCAAAATAAAGCAAAAAGTAAATTGAAAGGTCAAACCCTTTTTTGTTTTATTTAAAATTAAAATCCTAGCACTCTTAATGAAAGACCCTTTAATTAGGCCGTAATGGATGGGTTTTTCAAATTTAATATCAACTTGTCGTCGCCGTTCTGGTGTTGAATTTATTGAAGATAGATTAGAATTACAAACAGTTAAGGCGGATTTATGCAGCCATTTTCATTTACATTTAATTTAATTTTCATTTAAAAGATAAAAGTATGTAAACCATTGTAGCCATGCATACACCATTTTCATTTATCTCTCATTCTCATTTATTTTTAAAGATGGCCAACTTGAAAGGGACGAGAATTTGACTTGATCAGCTGGTTGTCATTATGTATCTCCGATATCGTTTCTTTTTACGGTTTTTATTGCAATAACACGTTTAAAACTAAACTCATAACTTCTTCGCTGTCACTATTGTTGAATATTTTTATTAATACATTTTATTCCAATGAAAGTCGGGTTATAACGTTCATCATCTGTCAGCGTATTTTTATATGTGCGCATGCGTTCATTTTCATTTATTTTTGTTTTATATTTTTGTATGAATAGGTACTTTTAAAAATTATAAATGAGAATTAAATGAAAATTAAATTAAAAAGTAAATGTAAATGAAAATGGCTGCATAAATCCGCCTTTACAAACTATACTTTACTATTACTATTTTAATACACTTGATTCTAAAGTTAGTTTATATACGAGGTGTGGAAATTAAATAACAAGATTGATCTTAGAACATTGACAATGTATAAAATTACACAAAACAAATATTGCCACCTTCAATGTACTCTCCTCCCGGAACCCTACACCGCCCGATGCGAATATTCCATTGTTGGAAGCAATGCCTGCAGGCCTTTTTTGTTAGGTTGTTCACAAGCTCTGTCGCTTTTCTATAACTACATCTCGGCCCCGAATCTGGTGCCTTTTAACGCAGAATTACAATTTGGGAATAAAAGCAAGTCGCAAGGCACTAGGTCAAGTGAGTACTGTTGATGTACCAACACGGTGATTTTGTATTTCATCAAAAATGTCTTGCCGGACAGGGCGCGTTGTCTTCATGGAGAATCCATCACATTTCAGCCCTTTTTCTTCTCACCCGTGTATGGAGGATTATCAAAACCTTCTTGGAATATGCTTCGTTAACGAAATGCCCCTCAGGCACCCAATCCATGTGAACAATCACTCGCATTTCGAAAAGGCGGAGTACGAGAAAGTAGTTAACTTCAATCAAACTCTACTGCCGAACGGTTTGCCTAATTATCTTGAAATTTTAACTGTGGATGGAGGGAAGATGACAAATTAATATGACATAGCTTGCAATGTTGCCAAATTTACAATAAATCTCGTTTTTTAATTGCAATACCTCGTATAATAGTTTATTTGAAATGCAAATAACGTTGAAGATTACGGGTGTTTATTGTTTACTGGTCAATCTCGTGATTTTAATCACGCAATCTTCTTGTGAAAATAATTAGTATGGGAACACTCAATAAAAGATAAGAGATTTGAATAGTGAGCAAATATTAAGTAGACAATAAGAAAACAAGATGAATCCGAATTTGGAAGACTGTGTAAATACAATTATATAATAAACAAGATAAGTTACAAATAAAAAAAATCTGATGTGGCCAACACAAAACCTCCCGCTATTGAATTTTTATTAATTTAAATACATACTTACGTATTTACTACCGCTGCAAACTGTTGCAGAAAACTATTGCTTTATTTACTATTTTCTTTTTAAAATGTCACTATTATTAATTTGAAGTGATTAGTTTTTTGACAGTGACATTAACTGTCAGTTACATTCATTTGAAATATGAACTGTGTAACAAACGAATTATTGTGTCTTAGGCTTCGCGACTAATAAAAAAAAATATTTTTAAATTTATGTGTAAATTATATAGAAAAAGTATTAATGTATTCCAGTAGAAAATTCAACAATCTTTAATTTTCATAAGACATAAAATGCGAAAAAATGGCATTTAATGGTATTTTTTGAAGAAAAACCATTATGAGCTTCAGGTAAAGTGTCATTTCCGGTTATCCGATTTACACCAAAATCTAATGGCTTCTATTCATATTATATTGGGATGGAAATACAAGGTTTCAGAATTTTCTGAATGATAGTATTTGAGTTAGAGTGAAGACAAAATCCCTACACATACACACACACATACATACACACATACACACACACATACACACATACACACATACAGACATCATCGTGAAAATGTTAAAAATGGATTCTAGGGAACTTAAAACGTGGTCATTTACTAAAATCTCGATATGAGATTTTTAGCACGATCCCTATACCTCCCTTACCAAGGGTAGCGGGAGGTAAAAAAAATTAATGTACATGAATAATATAACTAACATTTATTAAGAAACATATTATAACTAATTAATAGGCTATTCCACCGTAACCGAAAAGTTTATCAAAAATATGAAAGACAACAGTTAAACAATACGGAAAATACCAACTGTTTTTTTTTTTAATTACTCCCTCTAAAAAATACAGGGAGTTTTACTTTTGATGACGTAGGACATGTGCACGCGTGTTTGAGCAAATAGAATTCAACTTTGAACTCGTGTATGGAGCTCCGTTCTCACTTCGCTTCAACTAAGAATATAATTCTTCGGGTGTGTCGGATATGTTCGGATGCTGTTCGGGTGATTTTCTTATCTTCGCATGTTGATCTATCTGCTGCGTTCCTTTGAAATTTGTTTGAAATCATGAGTAAGAGTGGTGTTACAAGTTTTTTTTTGTGATTATTTTAAAGAACAGTATATTTGTGAAATGACAATGACAAGTAGGCGCGAAAAGAAAAAAGTGTTTGGTAACCTGAATGTAAAATAATTATTACAATTCCACCTGTAAAACTTTACGATACTAGCGCCATGCGCTACCAACTTCGAGAATGTCAAAATGTTTTTGTAAATATAAAAATAATATGCGATTATTTAGAATAAACGGATATCGAGTTAACTGTCAATTACTAATTCTACTTGATTTGACACTTAACTAATGCACTATTTAAGTATAAATCGCTCCATAACATTTTACGAGGCAGGTACCTTTGTGACGAAAGTTTTCCCACGATAATTTGCTATGCCAAGGAATGTGTAACACATCCGATATATACAGACCATTTAATGGTTTAACAGAAGGCCATGGGTGCCAACTTTTCGGATCGTCTTAGCCCAAGAAAGATTTATCAAGCACGCATATTCAATTTATTATTTATTTACAATTACAATGTACCCCAATATTAGTCGTTATACCAATGCATATAAAAAAAATACAAACATAATATTTTAATGTGAATACGACATTTCTCATAAATCAAATTTAAAATTTTGGTTACATTAATTAAAACTTATATGCATTGAAAACAAATAATTCATTCTGAAATGAAATGTTTGTGATATATTTTAAATGCCAATTACAGTTTGCTTAGTTTTGAAACGATTTGTGTAATGGCGCCGCAAAATGACGTCACCATTTGACATTACTAAGATGAAAAGCCGCTAGATGGCGAAGAAGTAGTATATACTATTTTCAAATAGGGGATTACAGCTTAATCGAATTAAGAGAAATTAGTAAAAAATAGTGAAAATATATGCTTAATAATGATTATTAATAAAGAAATAAAATGATATAATTGAAATAACTCGGATGAGTTTTTGCTCGAGTATTTGTTATAGCGGCTCATCACAAATGTGAATTTAATATTCATGGGAGAGTGAAAGACCAGCTACGAATAAATAGTAAAGAATTTCAAATAGCGGAGGAGTGGCTATCAGTTTAGCATTGCAATTCTCAAATTGTTTTTATCTGAATATAAACGTCTTGCATTAAACTTAATAATTTAAATACACTTGCAATTATAAACTATGTAGTATAATATCCACTAACTTTTTTTGTTAATATACCTAATTTAAAAGTAACATAATATTTCAAAAATATGTCGGTCCACGAAGAAAACGGTTTGATATGAAAACTTAGGGCTAATTTATGATGAATTTAATTTACAATTTATGATTTAGATTTTAAAACATAAACATACTTAAAACGTTAAAACATATACGGTGATTTATGAACGATTTACAATTTTTGAAATTTGCAATTTAGATTTAAAATCTAACTAAATTTTATATTTCCGCATGTAAATTTCAAATTCGACCAATCACAAGAGAGCACCATCAAACATGGCGGTATAGCTGTCTATGTTTTGGCACAGAATATACATGACTAACGTCAACAGAAGCGACACTGTTGTATATATTGCCGTCCGTGTGCTCATGGCTATGTGTGCGTGAACTTAGAACAGGGAGGGGTAACGTAAGGAGAATGGGCGTACTCCAGTACGCCCGGCTGTTCCAGTGACGGAGTGACGGCGTTCGTGTGTAGGACAGTTCAGCGCAAAAATATTACAACTACCAGACTAGACTATTAGACATAATGCCGGGTGCTATATATTGTTGCGTAAAAGGCTTTAAAGGTTTAAGTTTTATAGTATTAACATTGATATCAAAATAAATAATCTTTCTTCCTAGACACCTAGGCAGATATCTTACGTACGCAGTAGCTAGCGCGCAAAGGTTGCGTAAAGCGAGCCAGACTCAAATACACACGTACACGGTATTGTCGTACCAGTGGTTTTGGTGACAAGTGACAAAACAGTTGTCATCATACGTTTCTGTAATTTCAATGAAACGAGGGATAGCCAGGAGTTACATAAAGACACATTCGTAAACTGTCGTCCACGAATATATACTCTTCTGAGTGGTCGGCATTAGCATTATGACTTAAAATTTAGAAATTGTCATATTTTAGGGTTACCGCATTATGCTACGGTTAGGGTTATAGTTATATGTACTGCAGCACGCATTTGTCTATACTTGAATTATTAATAATAATAATAATAATAATAATAATAATAATAATAATAATGCTAAGGTAAATTCGTAAGTTTATAGCTTACATAAACCAGCCTTTAGTTTTACATAAGGTAGATTCATGCAACATTCATTTTAACTTCATTACATTACATTTTAATTTCATTTTCACTACAAAACAATAGGATAACCATACAAATTCACTAAGTAATTTTATATAATGTGTACACTGAAATGCTTCTCCGCACATTATCTTTTCGCACATGCGCAGTTGACAAATTTCTAGTGAAATGTAATGAAAAGTTAAAAGTTGCTTAACTCTGACTCTGAAATACTAAAATGTAGTAATGTTATATAATGTGATTGTAATTAAAATGAATAATGTGCTTGCATGAACATGTCCAGTAATTTTCATTATTTTATATTTTTTAAATTAAAATGTAATAAAAATGAAATTAAAAAAAATGTTGCACGAATTCACCTCGTACTTTCAGACGAATTATAAAAAAAATTGGAATCCCGATTCACATAAATCAAATTTTACAATTTTGGCTAAGTATGTTCATTAAAACAAATGAACTGTAACAAAACACTGTATGTGATACATTTTAAATTACAGATTCAATTAGTTTCAAAGTTTGCACAGTTTGAAACTATTTGTGTTATGGCGCCGCAAAATGACGTCACATTGAACATTATTACGATGAAATGCCGCTAGGTGGCAAAGAAAGCAGTAGTACATATTATTTTAAAATTATTTAAGAAGTTTGGCAGAAAACAATATTTTTAGTAGTACTTGTTTTAAAAATTTACAAATAATATATTCTGTACCACATCCAACCACAAAAAAACTAGAAATGGTTTTTGTTGGAAATGTCAATTTGACAAGCACACGTGTTTTTTTGTTTCGTTTAATAGTTGATAGTCATCTAGTAGTGTTACCACAGTACTATTACACATAACTACGCCAGTATAACGATGTTGTTAAAAAGCCGATAATAGGTCATTGTAAACAAATAAAAATATATATTAAATATATAGAAACCAAGTAATTTCTATTTTACCTTGTGCCAAATTTATTATTTTCACTGGCTCATTCTATATTTTGATCGACTATCTTTTACTTTACAAACTAAATCACAAATTTGATAACAAACATTTTGGTGCTTTATCAATTGTTATCATATTTATATAGATATCTTCTCAATTAAGCAACAATTTAATGGCATTGAATAGTGATAGTTATTTTGTATGTCAAATATATTTTAAGATGTATTATTTTTTTAAATATTGGGCAAGGAGTTTAAGAAAAACAGAATGTTTTTTTTTTTTCTACATTGCAATTATTATAAACTTTTGTATGGATTTGAATATAACTGACACGTCAAAATATGTTTAACAGACGTTTTTTACTTTGTAAATTCAATTTTATAAGTATTTTTTAACAATAAACACTAAATTTAATACGTTTTAATTCATAAAGGATATGTTTTCTGTCGCGTTTTTTTATTGAAACAAGTCTGCTATGATTCCAAATATTTCCGCTATATTTTTTATTACTCTAATACAATTCCAATTCCAGATATGTAATGCATCATATCTATAAATAAACGTGTCTACTTTCAAAACACAAACACAGACACAACACATAGGTTATTTTTTCTTTTAAACACTTTCTCACTTTGACAATATCAACAAAAACAAAATTCATAGCCCACTTACTTTACCGTATAGTTGTTTTCTTTGTTCTTTGGATATACTTTGCACGTATTCCCTGAACACTGAGTTCGTAAATTGCATATCCATTTTGCACAAGTAGCAACTCACTCAACTACGTATGAATGTAAACTGTAAACTAACAACTAAACCCGTATCTCGGATCTTGGCCTCGGCGCTCGGTTGACCAATAAATAGACAGACAAAGACAGAGCTAGAAAACACGCATCTCTCCAAGGGTGGAATAGAGAGAGTTAGAGAAAATGCGTGCGCATATGTGCCGGAAGGTGATTGGTGCATTGGTTCCCGCCAAAAAAGAGAAGGGATATTGCTTTTGTATATTTATAGATTCTGTTTTATAATGTACTTCAGTGCAACATAGTTTGTGTTAGTCTAGTACAAATAAACGTATAGCTCACTCATAATAGTTGATAGTAAAAATAGATACTATTCATTTTTATAACTACAGTTTAAATTACAAAGTTGGGGGCAAACTTATCATTTTGTGGTGTGTAAAGATACTGAATACTATTTCCGGTATCAACGGAAGCGATGTCATTAAATTTTTAAATGGAATGATGTATTACAGTAGTTTTTCTGAGCGTGAACGTAGCAACAGGCATATTAAAATATTTTCAAATATTTTTAAATGCAGATTTAGTAATTTTTAAATATGGACAAATGTGATTGACAGACCAATCTTTAAAGTACTTGCTTGAGAAATATGAAAAAAACTGAGATGTGGGCAGTGCCGGATTACCCATTAGGCAGAGTAGGCAATTGCCTATGGGCTCCGCGCCTTTTAGGGGCCCCGCTACATTGAATTAAAATAATATTGATTTGATTTTGATTTTTTTTATTACAAAGAAATCCTTAAATAAAGAAATTTTGATTACAACAAAGAAATGCTTGTTTACAATAATGGAACCTTGATTACAACAATAAAAAATATCAATCAATATAACAGGACCCCAATTGAATGCTAGATGTTGCGATGGAGACGGCTATGGTAATAAAAGTACTGTCAAATGATTTAACAGCAGAAACATCAGTTATTTCTTTGGACATTCCTATTTACCACTTCAAAATCATTAGTTAGACGTAATCTTTATCGAGTTAATTGGTATGTGAATTTAGAATATTCAGTGAAAGAAAGTTTGCAATTTTTTATAGAAGTTAGAAATTAAGGTTAATTCAAATTTGACAGATGAATACGTAAAGTTAAATTTTGACATACGAGTCTGTAAAGTTTTACTTTAGCTATAACCATTTTGGCTAACTTCGGCACTGGGGATTGTTATCGTGTTCTTTAATGTCGATTTCGGAAAAAATAATATTGTTAATATTCATTCTTTTTAATAAAATTGATTTATTTAAAAAAAAATTACCAAAGATTTCACTATGTACTTTAAATTTGAGAAAAATGAATGTTAATTTTTTAAATATATATTCGTTTATTTATATTTTATATCAATTTGTTAAATGTATGTTTAATGTTTTTTTTTTTTGTATAATATAATTATTTTATTAAATTTGTTGGGTGGTAAATTCGTAAATTCAGGGGGGCCCCGAGATTTTGATTGCCTCAGGGCCTTCACATGGTTTAATCCGGCACTGGATGTGGGTTCTTCATAGGAATGACGATGGGTACCCGGGTATTCGGAACCTACCTGATAATAATGTACCCGGGTATAAAATTTCTTACCCGATACCCTTTAATTACCCGAACATTTTTCAGCTTTTTATTACCATACCATAGGTAATTAATATAATTTATGTTAAGTTTTTCATAGAGATACAATATATTATTTATTTGTGTTACTTTTTATTTAATAAATATATGTAAAAATTAATTATAAATTTTATTAAAAAGTAAACTGCTAATATATGGGTAACTGGTAATTAACAAATTATGTATACGTACTTAAAGGATAACGGGTAATTAAAGAGTATTGGGTAATTAACGGGTAAAGGGTACTATCCGGATAATTGTTTCGGGTACTCGGGTACCAAAATTATAGGTATTCGTCAATCCTAGTTCTTCATATCATAAAACAATCCAAACCGGATTTTTTTTTTTCATAGGCTATGGAAAAGTCTTTTTACAAACAACCGATTTTTAGTACCAAGACTCAATTTGTATTCTTTTGCCCAAAAAAAATGACCTTACTATTTTATGTGAGAAGAGACTTTTCCATTGCGTTAATTTTAACATGTAAAAAAAATGGTAGAATATTAGCTATACCGCGAGTATTTTTTGACGTGAAACATTGGGTTTGTCATATCCATAGTTACGACTCAACATTTGATTGACAGCAATATATTTGCCTGTCCCATGTAAAATGGAACATAGGGAACGAATTTGACAGAAGAATTATATTTAAATATTGTAAGAAATTTAGCCGAGCCAGAAAACCACTCGACAGCACTAAACATATTTCGGGCACAAGGTGCATATTTTTTTACCTTCCGTCACCTTTAGGTAAGGAAGGTATTGTCTTTGGTCAAAAAATTCGGTGGTGAGTTTTTAATGACTAAGCACGTTTTAGGGTCCCTACAATACAAATTTACTATTTTTAAGATGATGTCTGTATGTATGTATGTGTGTGTGTGTGTGTGTGCGTGTGTGTGTCCGTGTGTGCGTGTGTGTGTATGTGTGTCCGTGTGTGACAAATTTTTCTCCGACGATAACTCCAATACTATAATTCTAAAAATTATAATTCTTTCGTATTCCTCTTCTGTACATTCATATGAAGAGTTGATTAGATTTTGGTTATAAGTGATCCACCGGAAGTACCCTTATTTGAAGTTTTTAACAGTTTTTCTTAAAAAAACGCAGTTAAATATTATTTTTTGACATTTTGTTATTATATTTATTAAAGAAAATACTCTTCTCTATATGGTTTGATTATTCATTTTCCTTCATATTCAATAGATGTAGAGTTAAAGCATTATAAAGAAATTAATTTTTGAAAAATTAGTCAGCTTTGCCATTTATCATGGAAACAGCTGACATAATTATTCAAAAAAATTTAATTGCCAGATGTCAGTTGCAAGTACAAAACCAAATATGGAAAAAAGTATAGGATCTAAAATTGGTATGTCATAGTGTTGCTCGTAAGTGACACGCAGGGAAAGGCCAAAGAGAAGATGGAAGGACATTACTTAGTGTAGTTTATGTTATAATTTTATTGGATTTATAGAACCTTTTCAAATGAACTTTTGGTATGGAATTTGTAAAAAAATAGTATGTGTTCGTGTTCGATTTTACATGATATTATATAGAATCTGTTCCAAGGACCTTTTGGTATGGGATTTGTACAAAATACATGGAATTGACGGAAGGTCTTGTGCTGGCCACAACAGATTTTTTTCTTCAAACGTCATAAAAATGACATCTTTTGTGACTTGATTCACAAGGTAGAAATGAAATAAATAAATATCCATAGCAACAGCAACTATATAAAATGAGCGAATAAGTAACTTGTAAAACATTGTAAAGGAGTCTACTCCTAAAACAATTAACTAAATAAATAAAATAAATAAATAAAAACAGAAAACCCGTCATGTCGCTCCAAGTTACACTATACACTAGATAACCTAAGAATAAAGTTACTAAAAACCTCCAACAGCTGTCAAATTTAAATTGATAATCTCCATATAAACAGTTTATATTTAACGAAATAACATATAAAATAGCGGACTTACATATTGGTAATGACGGTAAGAATACTTAGAATTAAAGTGATAAGAAAAGTTCATATTGTTTTTCAGCGATTCCTCGACATATCATGTCCTTCAGCAATATTGTTGAACTTTCATCCATATATGAGATTTTTAGCATGATTCCAATACCTCTCTTAGCGAGAGGTAAAAATGCTTCTTAAGCTGATAAAATTTGAGTTTCCCATTCTAGAATTTGGACTTGGCTACTAGCCTGAACCAGAACGTCCGAAATTCTAGAATTAGAATATTAGAATATCGGAGGCTCCGACCAGACAATCTTTATGACTTAATTGTGGGTAAATTCTGATAAAATTTACAATAACCACCGTAAAGTTTTACTGCTTTTGCTTTTATTGTATTATTGTTCTTTTGTCGTTGCACGTTACTAGTCGAAAATAACCCCTGGTCGAGTGATGTTAAAATTAGTAGGAAATTTAATTATATACGAATTTTAATTCAACAAAATATAATAGGGTCCTATACCATAGTCAAATTTTAACTATCTTAAATAAGAAGACGAAAATATTCATAAATTAATGAGTATTAGTGAAAAAAAATTGTTTAAATATTGATTAGATCACAAACTACAAGCGATTGAAGTTAATTACTAATTAGGTATGACGCGTTAGGTACTAAGAATCTGATTGGTCGCCTGATTTTAAAAAGGAGATTCGCGCGTCTGCTGCGGTCACCTTTAAAACATTATGAAATGTCACGTTCATGTATAACCTAACAAAATATGTAACAATTTTGTGTTTGATGAATTTGTTTAATAATAATATCTAGTAATATTAACAACAATAATGATGTATTTATAATTAAATCAATTTGTAATATTAATTAAATTAATATTGAAACTTCAAAACAGACAAACACTAGTGCCATCCGTCGTCATACTTTGTGTCATAATATTGTCAAACTGTTTCAATGTTCTATAATTTATTAGGAAAAAATGCTTATTATTTATGTTATTTATACTTAATAATAATTTCTTCGTGAATATAACGTATAAGTTTTTATATAAAAATATTTCAGCTATGCTAACATGAAAAAATTTGTCCCCTCTATAACTAACAGATCATTGGTCAGTTCCTGCTACGTCACGCACCAATTCTTAAACTTTAAAAATTCATATCTCGCTTGTTACGTAAAATTTTTAAGTCGCGTTTGCACTAAAATTCTTATTTCATCCTGTTCTTACAGAAAAAAATAAATTAAAAAATTGGTATAAGACCCTATTAAAAATAAAAATATGTATAATTTACCTGAGGATTCAAGTAACGGCGTTGGTGGGTGGTTGTTGTACCGCTGATGCGAGGCTGTATTTCATCCATAATCCGCGATAATGCTGACCGAGGCAGCAATTGTGTAATTGGCTGCTTACTGGTGCTGTTGCTGTTACGATTTGTTGGTTTTTCTAACCTCTAGTTAATGTCCATCGATTGATTAGCTATGCTGTACTGACGATCTCTAATAAGAGTGAAACACGTGTCTACAGCTGCTTGAGCGATAAACCCTAAGAACAATATTTTTCTAATTTTATAATTAAACATCTGATGTGGCCAACACAAAACCTCCCGCTATTTAATTTAATTTAAATACATACCTACGCATTTAGTAATTCTGCAAACTATATATTGTTCCATTGCATATAACTATTGCTTTATTTACAATTTTCTTTATTATTTAATATGTCACTATTATTAATTTGAAATGATTAGTTTTTGACAATGACGTTTACCTATCAGTTACATTCATTTGAAAAATGAACTGTGTAACAAAGGAAATTTGTTTATCTTAGGCTTCGGGATTAAAAAAAAAGATTTTTAAATTTATCTGTAAAATATATAGAAAAAGTATTAATGTATACCTGTAGAAAATTCAATAATCTTTAATTTTCATAATGACATAAAATGCGATAAAATGGCATTTAATGGTATTTCTTGAAGAAAAATCATTATGAGCTTCAAATAAAATGCCATTTCCGGTTATCCTATTTACACCAAAATCTAATGGTTTCTTTCTACAATAGAATAGGGTCGAAATACAAGGTTTCAGAAGTTTCTGAATGATAGTATTTGAGTTAAAGTGTAGACAAAATCCATACACACACACACACACCACACACACACACCACACACACCACACACACACACACCACACACACACCACACACACACACACACACACGCGCGCACACACACACACACACACACGTACATGCATACATACATGCATGCATGCATACAGACATCATTGTGAAAATGTTAAAATTGGATTCTAGGGACCTTAAAACGTGGTCATTTACTGAAATCTCGATATGTGATTTTTTGCACGACCCCTATACCTCCCTTACCAAGGATAGCGGGAGGTAAAAATAACAGAATTGCAATAATAGTCAAACTTTTACATGAATTTTGAATTGTTACATTAATATTATAAATGTTACATAATGGCTACGGAATAATGCATTACAAGATAATATTATCGTGAATGTAAACAAAAGTATAAAAGCTATACCTTGAATAGAGTGTGAAAGAAGTATACCTGGGAAAAATTTAATGCACGGGGATTCGGTTTCACTTGAAAATAATTTCTTCTTAAAAAAATTGACCCAACACCTACGAAAGAATTATGAAAACTAGTCGAGCGGCAGTGCTGCCGCGAGCATTTATTCGAATGTACTATTCATTTCAGTGAAAATGTACTGTAATGTACTATAACTATTTATTGATTCGCCCTCTCTTTTTAGTTTTCGGAGTAGAAAAAGATGGAAATAGAGAACGTATTTTCGATTTGTAGAAGTCATAATATGGCAATTTACATAAACGCAAATGTACCAAAAGGTTAGTAGTTCGTTAAAATTTAATTATTTAAAATAGTAATTGAAAAGTGTATTATACTAGTAGGAAATATAAAATACTTACTTGTCCATGGCGTTTAATTTTCTACGTTTTATTTTCACAATATGAATTCAATGGAGTCTTTTGTTTTATTTTAAATGCGTCGGGGATTCACATTTTATTCAGATTCAGATTCTAACGCTACCTATTGACGAATTTATTAAATACGAAACGATAGTTTTTTAATGGGGGATTACGGCTCAATCGAATTAAAGGAAAATAGTAAAAAATTACGAATGTATATGCTGAATAACGAATATTAATAAAAAAAATGAAATGGTATAATTGAGATATTTCAGAAATAAAGGGTTTTTTGTTATAGCGCTTCGACACTAATATGAAAATATTTTGATTGGCGGCCGAGAAACCGCCTATACATGCATTACAAATAGCGTGTTAGGAGGTGGGATTACTACCAATGGAAGTTAAGAAATTCAAGTTCGAAAGGAGGGGCTAACATTCCTGTACTACAGTTTTCAAACAGTTTTTATTTTAACACAAATTTCTTGCATTAAATTTAATAATTTAAATACACCTGTAATTATAAAGTATGTAGACTTGTACAGTGTTATAATATTCATTTATTTTTATGTAAATATAACTTAAAATAGCATATATTTCAAGAACATTTAGGTCCATGATGAAAACAGTTTGATATGAAAACATATATATGTGACGTCACGTCAATCTTTTCAAAATTCGGGAGACCATAACTCGCTTATTAATAGGAATTTTTTCACCGGATTTTCATCAATAGTCTTAGTTTTCCTAATATTTTCAGATGAAATTATAAAAAAAAAATGGTGTAATCCACCATTAACTTTGTGTAGTGTCATCTATCCGTACTATCTATTAAAATTTTGAGGCTCATATTTTTTACCTTCCGTCAAAAGGAAGGTATTGTTTTTGGTCAAAAAAATCGGCGGTGAGTTTTTAATGTATAAGCACGTTTTAGGGTCCCTACAATACGAATGTACTATTTTTAAGATGATGTCTGTATGTGTGTATGTGTGTCCGTGTGTGTGTCTGTGTGTGTGTCTGTGTGTGTGTCTGTGTGTGTGTCTGTGTGTGTGTCTGTGTGTGTGTCTGTGTGTGTGTCTGTGTGTGTGTGTGTGACAAATTTTTCTCCGACGATAACTCCAAAACTACAATTCTAAAAATTATGATTCTTTCATATTCCTCTTCTTTACAACGATATGAAGAGCTGATTAGATTTTGGTTATAACTGGTCAACCGGAAGTACCCTTATTTGAAGTTTTTAACAGTTTTTCTTAAAAAAATGCAGTTAAATATTATTTTTTGACATTTTCTTATTATATTTATTAAAGAAAATACTCTTCTCTATATGGTTTGATTATTCATTTTCCTTCATATTCAATAGATTTAGAGTTAAAGCATTACAAAGAAATTAATTTTCAAAAATTAGTCAACTTTGTTATTTATCATGGAAACAGCTGACATAATTATTCAAAAGAATTTAATTGACAGATGTCAGTTGCAAGTGCAAAACCAAATATGGAAAAAAGTATGGGATCTAAAATTGGTATGTCATAGTGTTGCTCGCAAGTGACACGCAGAGAAAGGCCAAAGAGAAGATGGAAGGACATTACTTAGTGTAGTTTATGTTATAATTTTATTGGATTTATAGAACCTTTTCAAATGAACTTTTGGTATGAAATTTGTAAAAAATAGTATGTGTTCGTGTTCGATTTTACATGATAGTATATAGAATCTGTTCCAAGGACCTTTTGGTATGGGATTTGTACAAAATACATGGAATTGACGGAAGGTCTTGTGCTGGCCACAACAGATTTTTTTAGGTCTGTAATGTATCATAAAAGTACTTACTTTAGGATTTTTTATGAAATGTACTAGAAATTAAATTATTTTAATGTAAATGTACTGTTGTACTTTTCAACGGCAGCACTTCGAGGCTGAGGTCATCTCGTAAGACGCAGAGCTGTTTGTTTATATTAAAAATACAGTCGTACGAACAAATATTAAGTTTGAAACAATAAAACATTTACGTTCATTGTAATATTGATTACAAGAATAAATTTAACAGAGAAAATTTCATCAATTTTTTAAATAGCATTTTTCAAAGAATCAACAGCCCGATTCACAAAAAAGTTTAAGCTAATCCTCATTTTTGGATTAGTGAATTCTATTCTATTCCGGTAATTAAAATTTAATTTTCATGATATTATCAATAAAGGTAGATACTAAGAATAGATTAGACTATATTTAAAGATATAAACTGTCAAAATTAGAGTAGAATTCGCTAATCCAAATATGAGGATTAGCTTAAACTTTTTTGTGAATCGGGCTGCAAAAGTATAGTTTAAACTTTAATCGTGCGTTAATTTAGAAATTGTATTGTGGGAGGCGCTGGAGTATAACTTTGCACAAAGGCGCTGTTTGCCCACGGATTGGCACTGAACGGATTTTGAAATCATCTTAAAATATAATATTTATTATTTAAGTGAGAGATGGTTTATGACGAATTTATATTTTATACTAGCTGACCCGCCCCGGCTTCTCACGGGTAAATCTAAAATAACGATTAGCTACACGTGTACCAGTAATTTTTCACATTTACTTCGGAGACATGCGCTGCGTAGGGAGCCGGCAACCTGCCTCGCATCGTACATGAAACAGGCTCCGCCCACTGCCCACCCGATCCCCGCACCGCACCTAACAGCGCCCTTTTCTAAACATGTCTCCGGTACTTTTACTTATGATGCAAGCTATCTCCGACAAATATCGCAAATCTGCTAATGGTTAAAACTTTACTATATACAGGGTGTCTCTTAAATAGGGGGACATGGCTTAACCACAGATTCCTGAGGCTAAAATAAGACGATTTAACCAAACTTGCTTCTACCGGAAAGTGTACCATTTAGCCAGAAATCTGCTTCAAAGTTCTTCGAAAAAAAATTAATTTTGCTTATAATAATCGGACGCTTTATTCGATTTGGATGAAATTTGGTATGACTGTTTATATGGTTATAGGTCATCTTTTAAGGTGATACTTGTTATTACTAGTGAACCACTAGTGTATGAAACTTAGGTCTCCCAACATTAATTAGACCGTAACTTTTTAATGGCAATGCAGAAAACGTGAAATTATTTTTCTTCAGAAAGATACATTCAATAGTAAACTTTTGTCTCTCTGTGTAATTTGTGATATCTGTTACGGTTCACACAGAAAAAAATAAAATCTGAGTGTCTGCACTGCTAAATTTTTAAAATAAATTTAATCTAGCAGTCTATCCAAATGTCAAACAAGTAATTTTTAATGACAGTAACAATTGTTTTACGGGTTGTCAAAAATTTTCTTCGCAATATTCTAAAATTAGTAACATCCGTGTGTTCGGCCTAATAGTATTTTACTACCATTATTATAAATAAGACGATTACATATCCTAGCTTACTCCTAAACAAGTTGTGAAGATTGACAACTCGTTACTGTCATTAAAAATTACTTGTTTGACATTTGGATAGACTGCTAGATTAAATTTATTTTAAAAATTTTAGCAGTGCAGACACTCCGATTTTATTTTTTTCTGTGTGAACCTTAACAGATATCACAAATTACACAGAGAGACAAAAGTTTACTATTGAATGTATCTTTCTGAAGAAAAATAATTTCACATTTTCGGCATTGCCATTAAAAAGTTACGGTCTAATTAATGTTGGGAGACCTAAGTTTCATACACTAGTGGTTCACTTATAAGAACAAGTATCACCTTAAAAGATGACTTATAACCATATAAACTGCCATACCAAATTTCATCCAAATCGAATAAAGCGTCCGAATATTATAAGCAAAATTATTTTTTTTTCGAAGAACTTTGAAGCAGATTTCTGGCTAAATGGTACACTTTCCGACAGACAGAGTTACTTTCTCATTTATTATATTAGTATGGATTTAACTTTGCAAAATATTTCGTATTAAAAAATATTTATTATTTTATAATAATAACTAATAATATTATAATTTGTTTTAGGAGCTGAAACTTCAGAAAACGTGCAGAGAACTTCAACAAAAGCAAGTAAAATTTAATTTACCTTTTTACTTCCACATACCAAATGGTATTGGTACGTTTCTTTTCTCAAATAGCGTATGTTCTATGATCCTTACCTAAACAGGAAGGTAATAATGAAAAATCTGTTGTGGCCAGCACAAGACCTCTCGCCATTTCCATATTAAGCTATATAAGTATTGTATTGCACTTCGCTTTCAAACCGTCGTTTTATAACAAAATATTATAGAACATTACCCAAATAATGTTTTTTATTATATTTAACATGTCTTCTGCACACATATAATTCTAATTATATCTATTTTTCATTGTATGAGGAAGTTTCTAAATGTTAGATTGTTCCAATTCATTAACCAGATTGGCGGTATTTCTGATGGATATATGCATTTTA
This sequence comes from Ophonus ardosiacus, assembly GCA_943142095.1. Classification (NCBI taxonomy): domain Eukaryota; kingdom Metazoa; phylum Arthropoda; class Insecta; order Coleoptera; family Carabidae; genus Ophonus; species Ophonus ardosiacus. The sequence goes on from OW964835.1 coordinate 5,261,314, forward strand.
CCACAATGTTAAATATAATTTCAAATATTTAATTAATAAAACAATAAGTAAAATTAAATATACTTCCCAGTAAAAGCTATCAGAATGTCACTAAAACTGTTGATTTTTGACACTGACATGTGTCATTTACAAATTATGTTATAAACATTGGAATTTGTCAACTGGTTTCCTTAGTGCCGTAGCCTCTGCGATTAGTTCACTCTATAAATTATAGTGTCTTTATCTCTAAATCTATACAAGATATAACAAACATTTTAAGTGTATTAGATGGAGAATTTTATGTTCTTCAATATTTAATTAAAAAACCTCCCAAAAAATTATATTTAGAAGAATTTTTCTAAGAAACTACTACTTTCGATTGTTCAAGTGTCACCAAAACCTTTTCAGCTCTTCCCAGGAATGTCAGATTGAGAAAACTGCAGTTAAATATTTTTTAAGTCTTATAGTTTTTGAGGCATCGTGACTACAACATCCAGACATACGTACATACACACACACATACACACATCCACACACACACACACATTTTAAAAATGTTATAATCGGATTCTAGGGACCTTAAATCGTGCTTATTCAATAAAATCTGGATATGCGAATTTTAGCATGAATCCAATACCTACCTCTCTTAGCGATGGTAAAAAAAAAGACTTACAAAAATTCAGCACTATGGACAGTAGGCTTAGGCATTTGTTTTGAAGAGTAGGTACAAATATAATTCCCGATCACAACACAACTAACTAACCAAATATCATTTTTGACGTTATATCCCTTATAAATGCATACTATAGGTCACGACTTTAGGTCAAATGTTTAGTGTCCCTTGTATGTAAATAAATCGATTGTCTAAAATTTTTTGTCTACATAATATTTCAACATAATAATTTATTGAATATATTATATTTTGTATAATAACAATATTAACAATACAAAAACCGCCTCCACCAAATTTTGTATGTGTAAATGACAAGTACGAATATACCAATTATAGATATACCGGGTGTCCAGGAGCGGCACCCCTATTAACTTTTTTACCTTCCGTCACCTATAGGTACGGAAGGTATTGTTTTTGGTCAAAAAATTCGATGGTGAGTTTTTAATAAATAAGCACGTTTTAAGATGCCTAGAATACGATTTTACTAGTTTTACGTTGATGTCTGTATGTATGTATATATGTATGTATGTATGTATGTATATATGTATGTATGTATGTATGTATGTGTGTGTGTGTGTGTGTCCGTGTGTGTGTGTGACAAATTTTTCTCCGACGATAACTTCAAAACTACAAGCCTGTTCCACATTTTTCAAAATCTATTTTAAATGAAAGTTTATGGAATAATTTTCTTAGTAATAATTTTTATTTTAATAATTTGTTCTTATTTGTGGAAATAATTAAATAAAAAGATTGGCGTCCTGAAAAACTACTCCCCACTCCTGTGACGTAGAAGAACATACATTACATCATTAATAGCCAATAGAAAAATAGTTTTTCCATCACCTACGTTTATTCATATTATTTATATAAATAAACGTAGGCTAAAGTTTGTCACATGTTAATAACAAAATCTTTTAATTTGACATTTGAGACTGACATTGCTCATTGTAAATGAATAATAAAGTAATAATGGATAATTCAAATTACACTCAAGCTAAATCGGACAATTAACCGAATGTCGATAGCTGGATGATGGCTAAATTTATATCAGAACGATTGTTTTACTGCTCTCGAAATAAGGGGTGTTAAAGAGTTGAGGTAAAATAAAATATAAAAACTGAATTTATTATATAAATTGATAATATATTTTACTTTAAAGTTCTGGTCGTGATTCTTATTTGACACTTGTTTGACAACTTTGACAATACACTTGACACCTTAAAACCGCTGAAGATGTATGCACTCTGACGTCACATTCTGTTTCAGATCATGTGACTTATTCAAACTTTTATCCAAATTTCAAAAATTAATTGTATAATATCTAAAGGATATTTCGTGATATTTTCAAATTTGAGGCTCTTTAAAGAACAATATCTTTTCAAATTTAATACTTAGAAGTCATATAAAAATTCTTGCAACAGCCCTATTCTAAAAATTATGATTGTTTCTTATTCCTCTTCTTTACAACCACACGAAGCGCTGATTAGATTTTGGTTATAATTGATCAACCGGAAGTACCATTATTTGAAGTTTTTAACAGTTTTTCTTAAAAAAACGCAGTTAAATACCATTTTTCGGCATTTTATGTGATTATCAAAATGAAAGAATATTTTATCTTCTATATGGTTTGATTATACATTTTCTTTCATATTCAATAGATATAGAGTTACAGAGAGATTAACTTTCAAAAATCAATCAGCTTTGTTAAAATTATGAAAACAGCAGATATATTCAAAAAATTCTAATTGACAGATATCAGTGTCAAGTGCAAAACCAAAGTGGAAAGTATAGGATCAAAAAGTGATATGTGACAAAGTTTCCTTCGCAAGTGACTTGCAGTTGCAGCCTCGCTTCAAGATAGGAACTTATAATGCCGGGAGTACGAGAAAGACCAAAGAGAAGATGGAAGGATTGTGTAGCAGAAGATTTAAGAGAGGAAGAACTGTGTCAAGAAAATGCGTTGGACAGAAATGAGTAGAAGAGAAAAGTAGAAAACAGCGACCCCGAATAAAATAGGGAAAGCTGAAGAAGAAAGAAGGACTTGTCAAGTGCATGTTAAAATTTTATTGGATTTATAGAATCTTTTCAAAGGAACTTTTGGTATGGAATTTGTAAAAAAAATAGTATGTGTTCGTGTTACGATTTTATACATGATATATAGAATCTTTTCCAAGGAACTTTTGGTATGGGATTTGTACAAAATACATCGAATCGGCTATTCCACCGTAATCGAAAAGAGTAGAAGTTTATCAAAAATATGAAAGATAACAGTTAAACGATAAGAAAAAAACTGTTGTGGCCAGCACAAGACCTCTCGCCATTTCCATATTAGGCTATATAAGTATTATACTGCACTTCGCTTTCGAACCGTCGTTTTATAACAAAATATTACAGAACTTTACCCAAATATTGTTTTTTATTGTATTTAACATATCTTCTGCACACATATAATTCTAATTATATCTATTTTTCATTGTATGAGGAAGTTTCTAAATGTCACATATTCTTCCAATTCATTAACCAGATTGGCGGTATTTCTGATGGATATATGCATATTACCTATAATTTCAAATATTTAATTAATAAAACAATAAGAAAGATTAAATGTACTTCCCAGAAAAAGCTAACAAAATGTCACTAAAACTGTTGATTTTTGACACTGAAATCTGTCATTTACAAATTATGTTATAAACATTTGAATTTGTCAACTGGTCTCCTTAGTGTAGTTTCGCCTACTCGACTTGTTATATCCCGATATTCTATATATTATAGCGTCTTTATCTCTAAATTTATAGAAGATATTATAAAAAATTTAAATGTATCAGGTGTAGAATTTTGTTCTTCAAAATAAGTAATATCAAAAAATTTCAAAAAATAATATTTGGAAGAATTTCTTTTAAAAACTACTACAACCGGTTGTTCAATTGTTACCAAAACCTTTACAGCTCTTCCCAGGAATGTCACATTGAGGAATTCATAGTTAAACAGGTCTTATATCTTATAGTTTTTGAGGAATCGTCCGTCCAACATCCAGCCATACACACACACACACACACACACACACATACACACACATCCACACACACACAGACATCATTTTAAAAATGTTAAAATCGGATTCTAGTGACCTTGAAACGTGCTTATTTATTAAAATCTAAATATGTGATTTTTAGCATGATTCCAATACCTCTCTTAGCGAGAGGTAAAAAACCAACTATTTTTTTTCTTAATTATTCCCTCTAAAAAATACGGGGAGTTTTACTTTTGATGACGTAAGAGATGTGCACGGGTGTTTAAGCAAATAGGATTCAAGTTTGAACACCGACTGTATGGAGCTCCGCTTTCACTTCGCTTCAACTAAGAATATAATTATTCGGTTGTGTCGGATATGTTCGGATGCTGTTCGGGTGATTTTCTTGTCTTTGCATGTTTGTCTATCTGCTGCACTCCTTTGAAATTTGTTGAAAGCGTGAGTTACCAATCATGCGCTGTGCGCTACCAACTTCGAGAATGTTAAAATGTTTTTGTAAAATAAGAAAAAAAATAAAATAAATTAATTGCAATAAGGAAGATTTTGTGCTGGCCACAACAGATTACTTTATTTTAATTAATTAAAATAGCGTAATACACCTATTGTTCTTAGTAATACCTTTATAATAATATAAACATCTATATACATAGTAACATTATATATAATAAATACAAATATTATAAAATAATAAATCTGTATTACAGTTATTCGCAATAACTTAAAATGTAAATAATTATTTAAAAAAATAATGATAAGGGACTTTGTCAAACATCATCTGCAGCGCCGTTTTGTATAACTGACCAATCGCAAAAGCCGAATCTTTTCTCAGAAATTCAAAAACAGTCTCTGTGTTGGCATTCAACAAATTATGAACTTCGTCAGCTGTAAAACACGATTGCAATTAATATTTCATTATTACAAAAATAAATATACCTTACATAGTTTTTTGTTTCCATTGAACAAGTTTCCAAAGTTAAAATAAATATTTTCGCAAGTCAAAAATTCGAGTTTTGTGTTAAGTAACTCTATATGTTTTTGACCGTTGATTTCTTTGAAGTCGAAAGTGAATTCGAAGTGGTTTGCTAGACCAGCTAAAAGCAAAAGATTAATAATTATATATATTAATAATAAATCAATAAATGTAACTATAAAAAATGATAAATACGTGTGTTTATTTGTTTGAACTCATTTCGCTGTTTTAAATAATGATCCATGAACTATCGCCACAGAATAGACATTCATACAGAAGCGACACTCCTGGTCGACACCATTGTACTTGTTATCTTGTCAAGTTCATAATTAAATAATATACTTACACAATGTTTCATTGGTAACTCCTTTGCCTTCAAGGGGAACGCCAGCTAATTTTCCAGTAACTTCATAAGGCCCCAACAAGTTTAGATAAGGTTGGTAGTACCACACTTCGAGTTTTTTGGCGGGAAGATCAAGCCTGGAATTTAATATAAGCATAAATTTATATATATACTACTAAACTAAATTAAAATATAATCCAAAACTTTTCAAATTTGGTATATAATACTTTTATATCAATGGGAATAACATAATAGATTTTAGTTAAAATGGTCTACCCGGAAGTGGTACTTTACTTGAAGCTGTTATCAGTTTTTCTTGAAAAAAATTGTTTTATTTTGTTTTTAATAATAAATTAAGTTTGCTACGAATTAGGACAAAAAATAACAAAAAAATAAAGAATTTAATGTAAATAAAGGAATTTCTGGATATCAGCCACTAAAATTTATTCAGTCTCGACCGTTTCGACCCCACATGGGTCTTCTTCAGGAGATGAACTTTGTAAACCAGTAGCAATACATGTAGTGTGTAATGTAGTTTAAAAAATAAATAAATAAATTAATAAATAACATGGAAATTCATGGAAATAAAATTGTTAAACATAATATTTAACACAGTTGTCAATATAAAATAATACATATAAAAATATGATTGTCTAACATATATAAAAAAATGAAAATATAAAAAATATATGAAATTATGTGTGCCACACCCTAACGGACACCTTAGACTGAGTCTAAGGTGTCCGTTAGGGTGTGTAAGTATGACCCGTATATTGAAAATTCATTATGGTAACATACCCCATTATAAAACCGTTACCAATATATGAAAAATACTTACGATACGCGTTTGAATTTAATTTCGTCAAATCCAGATATATCGCCGTCTATTAATTTCCCGGACAACAAAGTACTAACGTTGACTTCTAATTCAAGAACATGGAAAGGTGTAAGCGAAACTAAATGATATTCGGGGTCTCCTAAAATATATATTTATATTGTTATTCCTTGATAAATGTTTGTTATTGTTATATATTTATACCCTTTACGATGTTTGACCAATTTTCCTGGATAACTTTTAGGAGACAGCTATCTAGATTGGGGTCGTTTTCGGAACATTTCTTGAAAAAACTGGAAGCTAAAAAATATAATTTTTAGATTTTGCGTTCATAATATTGTCAATACGATACGCAATTGCGTATCGTAATGGCCTTCATTTCGATACGCATTTTTTTGTTTTAGAAGGTTGGTACTAGATAACATTTACTTACTTAACCCTTTTTTACGTAATTTATTTTTATTTAATTGATAATTGACAAATAAATAATAATTGAATGTAGTCAGTTCAGTGATACCAACTACAACATTTCATTTGCAAATTTCCTTAAATTGACTCGGTTTAATATTAGCAATTTATTACAATATTTTAGTATGTAGAAGGCGCAAAATCTAAAAAATAGTATAAAGAACTCATTTTATAAGACTTTTTTTCGCACTTGTCAATTAGAAAACTCGCCAAGGCTCGTTTTCTGAACTTTGACGCGTGCGAAAAAAACATGTCTTATAAAACTTGTTCTTTAATATACTATTTTATTAGGTGTTCACAACCATTTGACATCTCTGTTATAAACATATTTATTCTTACAAATAATAATAAATAATTAATAATAATTAATAATTAATAATAATTAATAATTAAAATTAAAATTAAAATTAAAATTAAAATTAAAATTAAAATTAAAATTAAAATTAAAATTAAAATTAAAATTAAAATTAATATTAATAATTAATAATTAATAATTAATAATTAATAATTAATAATTAATAATTAATAATTAATAATTAATAATTAATAATTAATAATTAATAATTAATAATTAATAATTAATAATTAATAATTAATAATTAATAATTAATAATTAATAATTAATAATTAATAATTAATAATTAATAATTAATAATTAATAATTAATAATTAATAATTAATAATTAATAATTAATAATTAATAATTAATAATTAATAATTAATAATTAATAATTAATAATTAATAATTAATAATTAATAATTAATAATTATTAATTAATAATTAATAATACATAATTCATAATTCATAATTCATAATTAATATGGGGTCGTTATAATTTTTATCCAGTAAAAACGGTCGACACTGTCAGAAAAATCGAAATGTAATTTGTCAAGTTTGTTTCTATTTGTCAAAAATAACGAGCCGTTTTGAAACTTTACGAGTGTTTATGAATATGGGCATTAATGTAAGTTTCACAAATAGATATTTATATTTGTTTATTTTTATGTATAATATGTAACATAAAGCCTTTCATTTTGTATTTAAAAAAAAGTATACTTACAAATTTTTGCTGAAGACACAGCAAAAGTAACAAACAACACTACCAAAACCCTCATGTTGAACTGATGATTGTAAAATGGTAAAAATCTTGAACTTCTTATATACCTATTCTAAATCCTTGTTTTGTTTTCGTTATGTGAATATGCTAAATTAGGTAAATTTCTTTATTTGTTATGATTTTATTATTTGTCATTGTGAAATTATTTAGTTTCCAGAATATATTATTTTTTGTATACACATGGGACTAGTTTTTCATAGATTAAAGTGTCTGGTCGCGAACCTGGGGGAACCGGGTTCGATCCAGACCAACGCCAAATATATATTTCTAATTTTAAATGGCACAAAAGTGACCCCTGTAGTGCACTCTCCGCGCCAGCAATGAGTGCCCGTGAGGTGACGCGATAAAGTAGATTGTGGCACACTCAAAAATGGGTAATATGCCGTGATGATATATTTATTGAATAATATTGTTTAATGAACATACTATGTACCAAAACAAGCGAAGCGAGTTTTGCAATATCACGTTTTCATAACGTATTATGTACAAAAAAACTTATCTAATTCCGCTAAAATAATTTGAAATACTCAAAATTCTAGGTTTTTCTCTGACAACTCAATATACATATTCCAAAATCAATTCGCCAAAGGGTTGCGTGAAAATAGATGTTTTTTTTTTTTTAATTGAAAAGTTCTGAATGTCTTCTGAAACCGATATAGATCTTCCTCTTCCTTCTGATGTAGGGGAATTGGGTGTAAGTCAACAATTTATAAACTGATATTAAAGAAATTATTATTGATATATTCTTGTTTCTGTTTTTAACGATTGCGTAATATTCTTTTTGCCCTCCTGAAGTGTAATGGGAACTTTACAATTGTATACACAGCAAGTGTAACCTACATTTTACACTTACTGTGTTGTAACTTGTCTAACTATGCGGTAAAATAATTAAAATACACTGGACGTTTATGTGCATTTAGAAAAGAAATCATCTTTACTATAATAAAGTTCATGTAAAAAAGTACTACCTACTTAAGTTATTTTTTTACTTTAACATTTCCTATATTTAAAATTAATTTATATAAACCAAACTCACGGTAGCCACATCTGTCAGTATAGTAAAAATCCGCCGTTACCGACTTAGTCACCGATCGATATACCTGTCAAATACGCGAGGCGAACATTGCTGAAATGTCAAATATCGACACCTACCTATTATTTATTACGAAGAAAACATGAGCAAATAAATATATTATCATACGTAATATAACAAGTGATATGATTATCATCGATGATATTTTCGAGTGAAACCGAGTTGCAGATTTGAAATGTGCTGCTTCGGTTTCACGAGCAATATCTTCGATTATTAATCATATCACGAGCTTATATTTAATGAGAGAATATAATGAATTTTTGTTAAAATTAACTGTCAGTGTTGTAAAAATCCCTTAGTAACGAATGTAAATAAGGTGATAATTTCTTTGTTTTTTATCATCGCTGTGATAGACATGTAACTAGGGAAATTCTGTATGTTGATTGGCGGAATACATTTCACGTGACTAATGCATTATATTCTCAGTCATAAACAACGTCTATTATTACAAATAAATTTTCGCTAGAAGAAGTACTCTAATGAAGGTACGTACCATCAAATTTGGAAATTGACTTAACCCCAGTATTTTAAACTAACCCTTTTCAGAAGTACAACCTATCTCATTAAAAAAAAGTGATTTTCATTATCGTCGGCCAAAAAATTTGATACAATTCTCGTACGTGAAGTATTTTACAGCGCTCCAGCTAATAAGGCACTCGCTTTAAGGGCTCGTGCCTTAAACAAAGCTGTCGCGCTGTAAAATACAACTTACACGCACTCGAATGTAAATAACTATTATTCCATTATATTGGTAACTGACTTTAAGTAATATGACATCTGGTGTCAAACATAATGGAATGAAAACAATAACGTTATTATTGACTTAGGTCAATAATTTTGACGCTATTATTGACCATGGTCAATAATTGATCTCTAGGTATAGAAAAACAATTTCACGTAACTATAATAAGTCAATAATGATATGTTTATAGGCTAGTAGTGAAAACGATTTTTAAAAAACTCATTTCGTATCAATTTTGTAAAATTGACATTTCTTGACGTCAAATAGTTAGGTAAAAATCAACTTTTTAAAATAAAATTAGGTAAAAAATATTATTAGTTCTTATAGTTTTTATTCATTTTATAATTCTTTTTGATTTGAAGCATTTTCTAATAAAATTCCATTAGAAAAAATCTTGTTTTCACAATAAATTGCAACTGTTTTTGAGGTATAATAGATACAAGTTTTTATTTATCAATCATTTTGTACAAAAAATATTAAAAACAAATGTGAATGATATCATTAATACTTTAGTCAGACAATACAAACAAATAATTTTCTTTTTTGCCCATTGTTGTGTTCACAAACCTGTTTAACACATTTTAATTAATGACTATTCTTGCTTTATGGGCATTCGAAGCTGATGTGGACAGCACCACAGGTCACATTTTCCAACTAATTTTGTCTTAAATTGAAATCCCCTATTTTTTTTCTTTTTTGTAAAATTCATCTAAAATAAAATCGATTTGTATTTCTAAAGTCTTTCGTTTTCATTAAGTCATATTTTTTTAAATATTCTTTGACGTAGATGTTAAACTCATTGACCGGTAGTATTTATTTAAAATTTTAGTCACCCTGACTAACTAATTACCATGACTACCATTTAGAAATACATTCGGGTGATTAAATACAACTGAATTTATTACTTTAGTCAACGGTTAATCACCCCTGTTTAAGAGTAAATACTACCGGTCATTTTGTTCTCAAGCATTGGAGTCACCTAAATTGATTTATTTCAACACTTGTCCCTAGTTTTGTAAAGGGCGGAATAAAATTATTTAAATTAGAACCAATTCTATTTATTTTATAGCATGCACTATTATTGTTTGAAGGAATAAATTTTATTTACGAATTGTGACGTCACGCATAGTTCCTTGAATCTAGTGTATTTTGTTGCGTTTATGTTGTACGGAGTATAGTGTACTCAGGAACTTCAAAAGTTTGGTTACTTTAGTTAGTTAGTGTTTCAACCGTGTTCAAATAATAAAAAAGTGGTTTGTTATTAGTTTTATAGTGAAAATATCAGATAAATAAACTTGTTCAAGAGAAAGGTAAGTGATTTCACAAACTTTTAAGCATGAATTACTAATATTTCAAAAAGTACAATATACGGCTTGAGAGTTGCGCTGCTTCAAAATTAGAATTAATAAAATAATACGGGTTTTAATAAATGATATATTTAAATAAAACTAAATACATATTTATTTAAACATAAATTTACAACAATGTGTATTATTCTTTGTATAAAAATGTCTCCAAATCTGCACATCGAATGGACCTGTAACAATAATAATTATTTAATTCACAAATATTAAAAATAGTAATGTATTTTTATATAACGATATATTTCAGTAACAAAGTTCTCATTCATAATATATATGACAGGGATAACTATAATCATCATATAAAAAATTCATCATTTACCAAAAACGGTAAATTTATAAATAATAATTACCTGATATATCTACATAAATTTCAGGATATTCTGGCGATTTGTGTAAATCCTGTAACAAATACAAACTAAATAAATATTTTTTAGTTGAAACCATTTCAAATAAATTATGAAAGTGATTAATTTTATCAGTTTAAAAAGATTATCCACAAAAATAATTCAGACATATGCTTGTCTTACCATCATTTAAAACATTCGTACATAAATACAACAAAATGTTTAAAAACTGTAAATTTATATATTATAGTTAGTTACCTGACTGTTTTCTTCATATTTCAGCGAATTCTGGCCATAGTTGTAAATCCTGTAACAAATATAAAGGAAATAAGTATGTTTCCAAAAAAATCAATTCAAATAATTATGAAAATGATTAATTTTATCAGTAAAAGATTGTCCACATTAGTAATTCGGACATATGCTTGTCATGCCATCATTTAAAATATAATTAGTACAAAAATATATCTTTATAAATATAAATTTACCTTTTAAATTATTGCAGCCTTCTTATAAGTATTGTTGCATTTCTTCAAAATCTGTAATATAAATACAGTATTAATATTTAATATTAAACAACAAACAGTGTATATACAAATTTATTAGTCAGTTATAAATTGTAATCACAATATTTCATAGCGTATATTAAAACCATCATTCGTAATAATTGTATATGTTTCAAATGAGTAATTTATAAATAATTACCTTGAAGCACTTGGGACAATAGGTTAAACAGATGTATATGTATTTCCAAGGATCTGTAATAAAATAAATGTATAAATATATTTGAAGGAAGTTTTTGTCAAGTTAATGAAATATTATAAATATATCAGTACTTTAAAAAAGCAGCCATTAAGTCTAATCATGGACTTCAGACGGTAATTATTATCATCATATAAAAATTTTGAGTAAAATATATTTTGTAAATATAAATGGTACATACCTTATTTTGCATTCTATGTCGTTGGAATGTAGATAAAATTGGAGACGTGATTCTGCTTCTGCAAATAAAATTTAGCTATCATTTATTGAGAATATATTTCGTAGAAATGGGTGATTCGGGAACGTTGTAAAAGTTTCAATTTAGGAAAAAACAGGCCGTAGGTTCCAAAAATTATGACTAACAGTCATAATCGTCTTTATTTGTAAAAAATAGGACGTTTCGGACAATATTTGTCCATCTTCAGCTACAATAATTATATAAAGTTGTGAAATATAATAAAAAATATAAAATAAATTTCGTCTTACCAATTATAAAGTGTGTGTTTAAATATTATTATACAGTTTCTTTATTAGTTACATATTTTTTTTTGTGAATGGGCACATCTTGTCTAGAATTATAACATAAATTTGTAACTAATAAAGAAACTGTATAATATATTTAAACACACACTTTATAATTGGTAATTTATTTTATATTTTTAATTATATTTCACAACTTTATATAATTATTGTAGCTGAAGATGGACAAATATTGTCCGAAACGTCCTATTTTTTACAAATAAAGACGATTATGACTGTGTCAACGGCCTGTTTTTTCCTAAATTGAGAATATATTTCGTAATTTTTATTTTTGTGACAATGGGGTCATTTCACATTTTCTGATTTATTTTTTTCTTGAAAAAATAGGCCAAATTAAACATGTATGTGTATGTTTTACATCTTACAAGTCTTTAGAATCGGAGATATGATTTTTTAAAAGTTGCGTTTAATTTCAAATATTTCAACGGTTGACGACACATATTCACGGATACGACAGTCGAGCTCTACCGGTTTAATTTAGAACTATGATTATTTGGTTTGGTATTTATTTAAATAAATGGTTTATTTACATACCTTATACTGCACTAGTACTTTTAAAGAAGTAGAAAGTAACACTGTCACACTTTTAGGTTAGGTTACTGTTTCATGTTGTGAAGCGCGTGTGTGTGAGAGATAATTGTCTTTGTGTGAGTATGAATTTGTGTCGTCACAAATTTAGTCCGAGTTTAAAAGCGCGAAAGATTATTAGCAAATTTATGAATGAAAAGTCGCATATTTCAAATTATTTTCTATTGCTATATTTATTAAATGAGATGGATTTCATGATTTTATAAAAAAAAATCGACAATTATTTTTTTTTTGAAATGACCCAATTGCAGAAAAATATTGTTTGCACACGTGCGGAAAATGTGAATCTGAATGAAACTTGCATTTGTTTCTGAATTGCAAATTTCCTGCACTTGTTATAAAATTAAATATATATCATAAATATGTAATAAAAATATATACAATAATAAATTTAATAAGTTTATATATTTTATTTTAAGTATGTTTGTTTACAAATGTATCCAATTTCTTTCGGCACAAAAAATTTTATTGACTAAAATAATTTGCTTCCTACATGGATTTGTATATAATCTTCCCCTATGTAAAAAAAACTGGCACTCGTTATAACAATATCGTTATAAGAGCGTGGCTTCGGGGTTAAAAAAATATGAACAAAACTCACCATTATGTATATGTATATTTGGCCATTTTCTTCTTAGATGCGAACTCTGGACCTCCAAACTGATTCATTTCTGTGTAAAATACATCAAAAAAAGTTAGTAAAATACGAAAAGAAACTTGTAAAGATTCATTCATACAGCATGCACAAGCACTCCATTATATCATACTGAAATTAATTTTAATGGTTGCTCATAAATTAATTAATAAATAGAAAATGTATCCATCAGCAATCGGCACAGATATACCCATAATTAGGGTACACTGCTTCCTAAGTGGATTTTTATTATTCCCCTACGATTTTCTGGCACTCTAAACAACTAAAAATCGTTGAATGAGCGTGGCGTCGGGGATAGAATCAACAAAAAAATAAAATATTCACCTTCAAATGTTGATAACCGGACATTTTCTCGCACGTGGTGACGTGGTCAGCAAAAAAAAACGCCCTAAAACAGTAAAAAATCACGCTTTACTACGTTCCGTAATTGTACATAACATTATTTGGCGATACATATCAGTTCATAAACTTATAATCATAGATTTCAGCTTGACTGGGACGTTATTATTATTACAATGAAATGTTTAAATTTTATAAATATCAGAAATCCGAATCAGTCACAGAAATCAGACTGGGGCGGTATATTAATCATCATTTTAAATAATAAAACTATAAAATATAATTTTACGTACCGAGTACAATTCCGTCATGTGCAAAATCTTGTAAATCTGTAACAATACTATTATTAAAATCAATTTAATTACTGTATAATTTCAAGCATTTGTTAATAATAATCAGCATTGATATATGAAATCACAAATATCATACGAACGAGACTTTATCTCATCATTTCATGAACACGTGGTGTTAAATTTAAAACAAATTTAGAAAAGATCAATTGCGTTACATTTCTATATATAAAATACTCTACTTTAAGATAATAATTATGCACCAAAATAGTAGCAATATCGTAAATAATAACAAAACAAGTTTAGAAAATGTTAAACATACCTTCCTTCTTCAAGTCGCACTCACAAATGGCAGAGGAAATGCGGTGCACTTGTTTTTATGCACCGGAATGCACAAAAGCTGCTCTCTGATTGGTTGAAAGATTCGTTAGTCAATTTATGTACAAAAAACATTAAAATATTAATTGTAAATTATATTTATTTATTAAAATAATACATTCCAGACTTCTATATACATGAAATGCATAAATATATCTATGAGGGAATTTTTTAAACAAAAATTTATCCAATGTACTTGTTCCGAATTTCAAGTGTATGGGTAAAAATAAAATTACTAAAATTGACATCTTCTGCTGACTTGCTGATTGTGTTTTGAGAAGTGAAAGAAAGTTGACGTACTGAAAACTCTACTTAATTTACGGATCGTACTTCTAAGGTAGTAACAAATACAATAAATAATTACAAATATCAAGCTTTAGTGTCTTAAATCTTCGTAGAATCGAAAATGGGGGACAGTACAGCCACAGATTCTGGTCGAATCGTCAAAATGGAAGTAGATTTTAGTGCTACTTGCGATACTAAAATACCAGAATGCAAGAAACTGGCTGCTTCGGGTAAAATTCACGATGCTTTGGACTCCCTTCTGGCTTTGGAAAAACAGACTAGAACAGGAGCCGATATGCTTTCCACCGGTCGTGTCTTGGTAGCTATTGTCCAAATATGTCGCGAGGCAAATAATTGGTCTGCTTTAAACGAACATATTGTCCTTTTGGCCAAAAGAAGATCCCAATTGAAACAAGCTGTAGCTAAAATGGTTCAAGAATGTTGTCTTTATGTTGATCAAGCCCCAGACAAAGAAACTATGGTTAAGTTGATCGACACGTTGAGACAAGTAACTGAGGGGAAAATTTACGTTGAAGTCGAAAGAGCTAGACTTACGCATAAGTTAGCAAAAATTAAGGAAACTGAAAATAACATCACAGAAGCTGCAAATATTATTCAAGAATTGCAAGTTGAGACGTACGGATCAATGGAGAAAAAAGAAAAAGTTGAGCTTATTTTAGAACAGATGAGACTTTGTTTGGCCAAAAAAGACTATATAAGGACTCAAATCATTTCGAAAAAAATTAACACAAAGTTTTTCGACGATGAATCAACCCAAGACTTGAAATTAAAATACTACAAACTGATGATGGAACTTGATCAACACGAAGGTTCATATCTCGCGACTTGTAAACACTACCGCGCTGTTTTATCAACGCCATCTATTCAAGAAGATACAACCGAGCGTCAAAATGTAGCGCGTTGCGTCGTTTTATATTTAATCCTAGCTCCTCACGACAATGAGCAAGCAGATTTGACTCATCGCGTCTTACAAGACAAATCTCTCGACGAAATACCTCTTTACCGACAACTTCTCAAACTTTTTACAACTTCTGAGCTTATAAAATGGTCCGGATTGTGCGAGATTTACGAAGCGCCTCTTAAACAAACCGATGTTTTCAGCGGAACCGAAAAAGCCCTAGAACGATGGAAGGATCTTAGAAGTAGAGTTGTCGAGCATAATATCAGAGTTATGGCGAAGTATTACACGAGGATTCAAATCCAGAGAATGGCGGAGTTGCTCGATTTGACCGTTAATGAAACTGAAGATTTTCTTTCGTCGCTTGTGGTGAACAAAAGCGTTTTGGCGAAAACTGATCGACCGGCCGGAGTTGTGTATTTCACCCAAAAGAAAGATCCCAATGATGTTTTGAATGATTGGTCTAACAATCTTACGAGTTTGATGCAATTAGTTAATAAGACTACGCATTTGATAAATAAAGAAGAATGCGTACATAAACATTTGATTAATGTACCGTCTTAAACAATATAAAATGTAAAATAATGAAAATTTCATTCATTTCATGCAGTGCTATTTATATTATGTTTCTTTTTACTCTAAATAAAGAATAAGACATCTATAATAAAATTTGTACAAATGAAAACTTTGAATAGTTTTCCAATTACGGATAATTATTTAAACCCCGGGTCGTTTTCGTAATAAACTTTATCTTCATTTTAAGACTTTAAATTTTTTAAAGTTGAGTTTCTTTTAATAATATGACTTTAGCATTTAGTGGGAACTGCAGCATTACTAAAATATGAAGCGAAAATTGAAATAAATTTTTCTAGTACTAGAACTATTAACATTTTTTTTAAAAAATTAACGTTGGACATACATATTTCCGATATTAACAATTTATATCCAGTGTTGAATTTTTAGAATGTTAATATTTGCAGTACAGAAACAATTTATTTGAATTTTCGCTTCAGGTGCAACCTTTCCTCTTAAGGGCTCACTTTAAGACTTTAATTTAAATTACTTTAACGGCCGGTTTCATAATAAATATAAAGTCACTTTAAAAGTTTGATCTGAAAGTGAAAAAAACGTTTCATAATTTTATTTTAAGTTGAAGTCAGTTTAATTACCTTATAAAAAGGTATTTAACCCGACAACTTTGAAAGTGGAATTATGAAACGATTTTCTCACTTTTAGATCAAACTTTAAAAGTAAACTGACTTTATATTTATTATGAAACCGGCCGTTAGACTTTATCCTTATTTTAAAGTTTTGCTAAACTGCTTACTAAAGTTACATTATGGAAACGAACATAATTTTAATTTAGGCCCAGTTTTTCAATATCCCAACAAAATGGCCGATAAATAAAACTTCCTAACAAATTAAAATGCCATAACGTGAAATTTTTACTATTTGAATAAACATTACGATGCGCAGTTGTTAGTTAGATAACTTTATAAGGAACTTTTTTAGGAGACTGGAATACCGGGCCTTAAAATGTTAAAGTGCAGATAAAATTTACTATGAAAACGGCCCTTAAATCTGCAAATAGTGAACAAAATCGCAACGAAAGCAGCCACTCATGTATTATTTTATATTAATTAACAAAAATATATGTTTTTTTTACAGATTTGGTCTTACAGTTTTGACCATAATACGGGTATTAAAGTCTTAAATGACCATTTTGTGGTCTAAACTGTAAATTTAATGCCCATATTCATAAACACTCGTAAAGTTTCAAAACGGCTCGTTATAATTTTTAACAAATAGGATCAAACTTGACAAATAAAATTTTGATTTTTCTTTCAATGTCGACTGTTTTTATTGGATAAATATTATAACGAACCGTTTAAATTTTTTACGAGTGTTTATGAATACGGGCATAAATCTGTAAAAAAAATAACAAAAACACAAATTTTTGTTAATTAATATAAAATTATTCATAAGAGAGGAAGCTAACATTGTGAATTTGATCACTATTACAGATTTAAGACTTACAGTTTTGACCAATTACGGCCAAACGTGATTTTGAAAATGGCTTCATTTACATTTATTTCGTATTTTTTCTGTGAAAATTTCCCTCTAACGTTGGCAAAATTGTAATATTCGACTTTCGGGGTTATAAAAATGGCGCCGAGTGTTATGATTCCATACATAAATTAGGTTATATTGTGACAATTATTTATCTACTGGTGTGTTTTAATTAAAAACTATACTATATTTACAAAATGACAGAGGATAATATAACATCTACGTTGAAAAATATTTTCAAACACGATAATTTCAAGTCAGAGCTTCAGGAAAACGCAGTAAGAGCTGTTTACAAAAGTTAGTATTTCACTAAAATTTCTATTAAAACTTTGTCTATAACAGTCTACTTTTAGGAGATAATGATATTCTTATTTCTATGCCCACTGGGTCTGGGAAATCTTTGTGCTATCAGTTACCCGCGGTCTTATATAGCAGTAAAGTTGCTATTGTTTTCTCTCCATTATTAGCTCTTATAAAAGTATTTATTTCTCTAACTTTAATACTTCTAAACTCTTTATTAATGTATAATTTTAGGATCAAATAGATCATCTTTTAGTTCTTAATATTAGAGCAGCTTCTCTCAACTCTAAAACTCCAAAAAAAGACAGGGAAAATCTGATTGCAGACTTAAAAACCAAAACAGATACTCGTCTTTTGTATATTACACCTGAACAGGCAGTCACACACACTTTTAGGGTTAGTAAATAGTTATTTATTTAGGCGCTAAAATACTAGATTTACAGTAGAGGCAATGAATGCTGCCGAAGATGTAAATCTATTTTTGGAGCATTTTGAACACATTTTTTTATTGTTTAAGTTCTAAATCGTTTTCCATGTTCTTTTCATCATCTAGATCCAATGTGTTGCAAATCGATCTCCAAAAATTAATTTGTTTGGAGGTTGTAAGGTACAAAAAACAGTAACTGTCAAGTTACTTTGTTACTAATAATTAGACTATTATGTTTTTTAGATGTTTTTAATTCAGAATATTATGCCGCAAAAAAAAATCAAATTTTAATACTAATATAAAATACGAAAAAATAGTGTACGCACCGCGTCAGAAAAGTGATTTTACTGTACTCGTCTGGTAAACTTTCACTTTTCTAAACTTGGAACGTAATATACTATTACTGATTAATTTTGGTACCTATTTTGAAAATTATCACCATTAAAAATTATGTTGCTATGTTTTTTTTGAACGGTTGCTTGTAAATAGCAACAGTAGACAGTAAAACTGTTTTTACTGCCTAGGCAGTAAAAGTAACATTTTACAGACTTGGCCATCAATAATATCGCACATTTTTTTGCCGATTGATATTAAGAGTAAGATATTTAACAGTCTGTAAAATATCACTTTTATTAGAATACTACCTTTTTAGTTTATGTTCTGTATTTTTATTTAATACCAACGTTTCGGTACCATAAACTGGTGCCTTCTGCAGGGAAAAATGACGTCACTTTTATTGCTTGTTGCTATTTTCGTAGCAATCGTGCAACAAACAGAGCAACACAATTTGATTCTACAATCAGCAAAAAATAATGTGTTCAACACCAAATAACAGATTTCAATGCCGAGGCAATGAAATGACAGCCTCTGCTGTAAATCTAGTACTTTAGTGCTTAATTACACAAATATCTATTTCATTAATAATGTACTGAATGATTTTTGCAGAATCTTTTTGATTATATGGTCAAAAATGATAAAATTTCGTATTTAATTGTCGACGAAGCTCATTGCGTTAGCCAATGGGGTCACGACTTTCGACCTGATTATTTAAAACTTTCTCAACTGCGAGAAAACAATTCTATTCCAGTAATAGCTGTAACAGCCACCGCTGGTGTAGAAGTAATAAAAGATATCGTCCACCACCTTAAACTTTCAGAAAAATATGCAAAATATAAAACATCGTGTTTTCGCAAAAACTTATATTACGATGTCGTCTTCAAAAACCTTCTCGACAACTCATACGAGCATCTTCGAGATTTTATTAACAATTGTCTCAATTCTTCAAGTGAGGAACATTTACCGAAAGATCAGAGATCTTGTGGAATTGTATATTGCAGGACAAGAGAACAAACTGAAGAGATAGCAAATAAATTGACTATTTTAGGGGTGAAATCATTTTGTTATCACAGTGGATTGAACAATAAAGACAGGTTGATAAGACAAGAAAACTGGAAAAATGGAGAGTATCCAGTTATTTGTGCCACTATTAGTTTTGGAATGGGTGTGGATAAAGCGACTGTTCGGTAAGAAAAATATTTCTCGATTTTTATGGAAAACCTCTATTGTGTTCTTGTGCTTGTAAATACGCTTATTTAAGCATTTTTGTTATTTTTTTTACAATTATTAAGTAATGTAATATTTATTTATTCACAATCATAATAGTAATATACCGATTCCTAACCTTTTGGAGGTTGGGAAACACGTCATTCCTAACTTTAATGACAGTCTCTTGGGTTGGAAATAACAGATTTCACTTCCCTCTCTTGGGTTGGAAATGTTTATGTAGAGGTTGAGCAACATTTTCATAATCCTTAGAATAAAGTAAGCTAAACAAATTTTAAGAGAGCTGTTAAAAATATTAATAAAATTAAAGGTTATAATTTGTTGATTTATTTTGAAATTTATTGATTTAAAATGAGGGTGATTGTGAATAAAATCTTCGGTAATATACATAAGCCCTCGGCTGTAATGAAACATTTCCCACCTCGGATGTAATATACTATTTCATATTTGTATTCTTGAAATATGATTTAGTATTACTCCAAGATTCCTACAGAAATCTTTTAAAAATACATTTGCCATATTTAAATAAAAATAATTGTTTAACTTGCTTTTAAATACGCGTATGAATTATTTTTAAACCTGGGTGATGCATTCTTTACTTCTGATTTCGGAAAAATTGATCGGAAGATTGATCACCAGAAAATTTGTCCAACCAAATTTCTATGTTAATCTTTACATAAAAATATTAGAACCGTATTTTGTATTTTCGCTGAAAAATGTCCAATACGTTTAAAAAATTATTAGTTTCGATAAATGATATCTGTTTCGGTTCTTAGTGTGACGTCACAATATACGCGCCGTCATATTTTCTTTTATTACTTTTATCTTCTGCAAGAAACACTACTAGAAATGCGCGTAACTTCTATTTTAGATGGCATTTTGTTTTATTACTACTTTGACGTTACAAACACGGCTGAGATTTCATTTTAAGAGCTCGATTTAGATGCATTAAAGTTTCATTTTGATATTAGGATAATAAAAATCAGAAAATTAACGTTTATATTCACCTCAATATTACTTATACATGATGAACATTAATATCCAATAAATATTTCTTAAAAGCCGTAGATTTGGCAACCTCTATTTTGTTCCTGCAACCAAATTTTCTCTCGATCATTTTTCCGGGATCTATTTTCTTCTAGTTCTTGTGACATAAGAATAAATAATACAAGTGTTCTGTCCATCGACCTTTAAACTAATAGACCAAGTGTCTCCTATTCCTTTATTGTTAGAATATTGTTCCAACATAGAAGGATAGAAATATATATTCTGTCCTTCAACAGTACGGAAGTTCTCAGTTAAAGTATACTGCGCATGCGTTCGTACTCATTGTACATCTTTTTCAGTCATATGTAAACCTCTATACATCGCTCTCTATCACTAAATAATTGTCAAAATCTACATTTGACGTTTCGTAACTGTTTGTGTATTATTTGCTTTTTTGGAGAACATTTACAATTATTTCTGTCAATATATACGTGTATGTGTTGTGAGGTGTGTATGTGACAAAATAATGGGGAAACGGTGTATTTCGTGCAGTCAACAGTACGTACGCGGTCCAGCTATGTCATTTTATATGTAAGTTCTTATTAATTATTACTTGTCCCCTATAATATAATATTTATGTAATATATTGTATTAAAAATATATAATGAATCTAATTATGCACAAAATTAAATCTATACTCTTAGCGATTATGCACCAAGTACAACAAGTTAGGGACAAATCAATTTTTTTTATTTTGCTGCGTTTTCTTAACTTCCGTAATGTTGAAGGATAGAGATACTGTGTCTGCACCGTTATGGCGGGACAGGCGTTTTGCTTGTACGCTGCGTCTATTAGTTTAAAGGTCGATGGTTCTGTCTTTGAAATGTGTTATTACTCCCAAATATATTCAGAGCTGCCACAACTAAAATTACTTCTCACCCTAGATTTGTAGTACATTGGGGGGTCGCAAAAGACCCAGCGGCCTACTATCAAGAATCGGGTCGAGCTGGTCGTGATGGGAAACAATCATTCTGCCGATTATATTATGACAGATCAGACCAAAAAGCTATACAATACTTACTCTCTCAGGAGCTTGGAAAAGCTCAAAGTATAAGCGAAGCTCGGACGAAAAAAGCCGAGCACTCGATACAATGTTTTACAAAACTCGTGGAATACTGTGAAACGGCAAGGTTAGAAAATAAAAAAAAAACACGAGGGCTTGATTTCTATGTTCCACCCCTGATTCAGTAGGGTCCATTTTCAATAATATGTGCTGTGATGCAACTTAGTGATGAAGAATAGGGTCCTATACAATTTTTTATTTATTTATTTTTTTTTCTGTAAGAACAGGATGAAATAAGAATTTTAGTGCAAACGCGACTTAACATTTTTGCGTAATAAGCGAGATATGAATTTTTAAAGTTAAGAATTTAGTGCGTGACGTAGCAGGTACTAACCAGTGATCGACAAACTGTTAGTTATAGAGGGAACAATTTTTTTCATGTTTGCATAGCTGAAATATTTTTATATAAAAACTTATACGTTATATTCACGAAGAAATTATTATTAAGCAAAAATAACATAAATAATAAGCATTTTTTCCTAATAAATTATAGAACATTGAAACAGTTTGACAATATTAATTTAATTAATATTACAAATTTATTTAATCATAAATACATTATTATTGGTAATATTACTATATATTATAATTAAACAAATTCATCAAACACAAAATTGTTAATTTTTTTGTTATAGTAAAAATTTTAAGGTAGAGTAGTCACGTCATCAAAGTTTGTAACTAGATATTGACGGCACGAAATTAGTAGGTTTACATGGTACACTAATTTAATTTTAGAAAATAATTGTATTTACCTGCGATGCTAATTTATGTGATCAAGTTAATTTATTTAATAGTCCAATAATAATTGAATATTATTGTAAAATGTAATATATTTCCAATTTATGGTATTGAAAATTCGGTGTAAGGCACACCGAGTCGGGTTTCAGAAGGAATACGGGGAGGGAATGAAGTACTTGATGGAAAAATAAGAAAATTAATGTTAAACGACATTGAATATATTTTTTAAAAAATTGATTTGATTTTATTTAGATTTACAATTCTGTAGTGTTATAGAAAAGTAAAGAGTAGCACTATAAATTCGATTTATTGAAAATATAATTAAAATAACATTTAAAAAATATATTATATTTGATTGAAAATACTCCAATAATATAATTTACAATTATTGAAATTAACACTAAACTAAAAACAGAAAAGCTCAAGATCAAGATACGCAACAAGGCTACAGTAATGGAATTCTAAAGAAAACACAACAAACAACGTAGACAAATGTTAAACAAACGACAAAGTAACGAACTAATGACAGCAGACGCTTAACAATTCCGGGAGAAACATGTCATGTAAACGTTTAAATATTGAAATCCAGTAGTACCAACATGTGGTGAAAAAATGATCTACAATTATTTTAAATAAATTAAAACTCATTAAAAACATTATGTTCGACTTTAAAATAATTGTAAATTTAATTAAAATGTACTTTACTTATAGTATGCAAAAAATAGTATTTATTGTATATGTATATGTTTTCTTAAACATATACAATACTACAGGGTTTTTTCATTTTGTAATGAAATGATGACGTGACTACTCTGCCTAAAAATTTTTACTATAGGTTATACATCAACGTGACATTTCATAATGTTTTAAAGGTGACCGCAGCAGACGCACGAATCTCCTTTTTAAAATCAGGCGACCAATCAAATTCTTAGTATCTAACGCGCAATACCCAATTAGTAATCAACTTCAATCGTTTGTAGTTTACGACCTAATCAATATTTATACAAAAATTTTCACTAATACTCATTAATTTTCGATTTTTTTATTTAATATAGTTAAAATTTGATCATGGTATAGTACCCTATTGTCAAAAAATCAAGCCAATTATTATGTTAAAAATAAGTCAGGGGCGGCGCATAGGGATATACCCTTGCAGTGTTTTTTTCTCTAAGAGTGAAACATATCTTGTTGTAGTCAATGCAGGCATAAATTGTTTACAAATTATTTCGGCGATGCGACTCCGAAATGTAAAAATGGCTGTGATATTTGTAAAGACAAAAAGGCGGTGGAAAAACAGGTGGAGCAATTTTTGATGTGTTCTATTCAATACAATACTAAGGCAACAACGGAAGGAGACTTTTCTGATATGTATGAAGGTGGAAAAAGAGGAGCACAAAGGTAAAATATGTCTGAATATTCTTGAAATGTTTTCTAATATTTCAACACAAATAAATTATGTGTAGAAATCTGTATTTCAATAGAGCTTCCATACATAAAAATATGATAATAATTGTCTGTATTAATTTATACATTACTACAAGTTTACAAAATTTAACAATATTGTATTTTTTATTTTTATTGAAGAGCATATTTGAAACAGGTTTGGTATTACTTCAAAACTAAATTAAATCATCTACTAGACAAGATTATATATACAGGCTGTCTCAAATAGGGGGACATGGCTTAACCACAGTTTCCTGTGGCTAAAATAAGACGTAACCAAATTTGCTTCTACCGGAAAGTGGATCATTTAGCCAGTATTCTGCTTCAAAGTTTTTCGAAAAAAAATTAATTTTGCTTATAATAACAGGACGTTTTATTCGATTAGGATGAAATTTGGTATGACAGTTTATAAAGTTATATCATCTTTTAAGATGATACTTGTTATTATTAGTGAACCACTAGTGTATGAAACTTAGGTGTCCCAACATTAATTAGACCGTAACTTTTTAATGGCCACGCTGATAACGTGAAATTATTTTTTTTCAGAAAGATACGTTCAATAGTAAACTTTTCTGTCTGTAAAATTTGTGATATCTGTTACGGTTCACACAGAAAAAAATAAAATCTGACAGCCCGATTCACAAAAATCTTTAAGCTAATCCTCATTTTTGGATTAGTGAATTCTATTCTATTCCGGTATTTAAAGTTTAATTTTCATGATATTGTCAATAAAGGTATATACATACTAGGAATAGATTAGATTATATTTTAAGATCTAAACTGTCAAAATTAGGTAGAATTCGCTAATACAAAAATGATGATTAGCTTAAACTTTTTTCTACTTCGGGCTGTGAATGTCTGCACCGCTAAATTTTAAAAATAAATTTTATCTAGCAGTCTGTCAAAATGCCAAAATTTAATTTTTAATTACAGTAACGAGTTGTGAATCTTGTTTAGGAGTAAGCTAAGAAGTGTAATCGTCTTATTTACAATAATGGTAATAAAATATTATTAGGCCGAACAAACGGATTTTACTGATTTTAGAATATTGCGAAGAAAATATTTGACAACTCATATACAATCGGCTACTCGCGTACCTTTTTTTTATTTAATATTTTTGAAAAGAAGGTAAAAACTTGCTACCCATATTTTTTCTTTTGACAAAATTTTTATTAATTAGCCAGAAAAAAAAATAATGAAATTTGATTATTTGAATTCCCGCCATGTATGACGTAGAATTACGCCGCACCAATGAATAGTCGTAAAGTCACAGCGTGGTGCCGTCCCATAGTAATGGTATGTTCGTGCGGGTAATGCAGATCACCTGTTTGACGTTTCGATAATAGTTTGGAGGTTAGTATTTTAGTTTATATTTTTGGTATCGATATTTTAAATTACAAGTAACTACCTATGTGTGTATTTATTAAGTAATTAATGTATTTGAGAGACCAGAGAGAGAGAAAAATGAACTAATGTCAAATTCAAATTAAAACTTTCTCGCACGCCATGCCATCTATTGATAACATTCTTAAACATGCTTCCCCTCCCCCAGTTCAATATAAAGACAACAGATATCACAAATTACACAGAGAGAGAGAATAGTTTACTATTGAATGTATCTTTCTGGAAAAAAAAAATTTCACGTTATCGACGTGGCCATTAAAAAGTTACGGTCTAATCAATATTGGGACACCTATGTATCATACACTAGTGGTTCACTAATAATAACAAGTATCATCTTAAAAGATGACTTATTACCATATGAACTGTCATACCAAATTTCTGTTATTATAAGCAAAATTAATATTTTTTCGAAGAACTTTGAAGCAGAATACTGGCTAAATGGTACACTTTCCGATAGAAGCAAGTTTAGTTAAATCGTCTTATTTTAGCCTCAGGAATCTGTAGTTAAGCCATGTCCCCCTATTTAAGAGACACCTGTATATTATTTATTGTATTCTCCACACTCGAAAATGAATCTTAACTGTTATATTTTCTCTAGCGATTTTGATAACTACCAGGAGGACGAAGGCAGTTCGTGGGAACGCGAAAAACGTGCAAAAAAAGACACAGATGACTTCATTAAAAAACAATTTTCTCTTCGAAAAGCCTCTGTAAAGGTAGTCTTTCTTTTAGAAAAATCAATCTTATTTGCCGAAATATTTTAGATGGATACAACCGCTGAAGAAAAAGAACTCTGCAAACATGCTAGAGTCAAAGCCGCTGAATCTACGTCTTTGAAAGTTAATGGTTTGTCTGTTTTACTTAGGGAGCACAATGTTGATATGTTAGCGAAAGAATTAGAAAAGAATCATGAGTTTAAAATGGAAGATTTTCCTCATTCTTTCGATAAAGTAGATTTTCAGGATTGTGCAGTTGAGTTAGAATATGAAATATTTACTACTAAAACTAATATTACGATGTATAGATCAGCTTTAGCAAAACTGGTAAGTCGATATGTTTATGCGCTAAAAAGTTATTTTTTGTTACATATTCATAAAAAAATAAATAATACAGTTATTTTTATTTATTTTACGGGGTAAATATTGAATGTATTTTTGTCATGACAAACATTAAAATTATACAGCAATTAGGTACTATAAATGTTTTATAAAGAAATCTAAGGTTTTGTAGTCCTTTGACTATTATAATATACCGAGAGTTTTTTATATCAGTGAACATGGGCGTACATCATTACCATAGTTACATTTAAAATGATTGACAGCAATGTATTATCGCGTTTTTTTAAAAACTGGACATAGGACGTGACATTTAGTATATGTCATCAAATTGTCATATTTCAAAATGTATACAGTTGAAGAAAAAGTTCAAATTGTATGGTATAATTCTATACTCTGACATAAGCCTAAGGAAAGAAATAATTAATATAAATTATATTTTATCCCTATTTTTTAATTGATCAATATTTATTTTGTCACACTTTTTTAAATGGCCCAAAGAAAAAAAAATCGTTTGGTGCAAGATCTGGTGGCATTGCAGGCCACTCCACTTCTCCACCACGTCCTATCCAGCGTTGGGGAATACCTGGTGCAGATATAAGTGAAAATTTTGACGGCTCCAATACCTGCAATTTTGTGAATTTACTTCCCGATTAATATAAAATGTCGCTTCATCCGTAAATAAAGTTCGATCGAGTAATATTTCCCCACTATTAATTTTGTTCATCATATCTTCGCAAAAGATATTTCTTCGTTCTATATCGTTGTGTAATAACTCTTGGTGATTTTGATATTTAAAACTCTTAAAATGTTCTTGTCTTAAAACCTTGTATACTAGTATTCTTAATTTCAGAAAAAAAATTGTTGACAGGGTGTTGTCACTTTCAAAAACGCGATAATGCATTGCTGTCAATCATTTTAAATGTAACAGGCTGTTTCAAAGAAAGTGTAAAAAAAATAAGGGCATATAGTACTGACAAAAATGAGTTAAAAAGCTTAATAGACATAGGTCTGATCTTCAACTGTTTCCTAGATCGAACAAAATTTTGTCTATGTCAGTAAATAGACTATAACAAAAAATTTGTTGTGGCCAGCACAAAACCTTCCGTCAATTCGATGTATTTTGTACAAAACCCATACCAAAAGGTCCTTGGAACAGATTCTATATAATATCATGTAAAATCAAACACGAACACATACTATTTCTATTCTATAAATCCAATAAAATTATAACATAAATATACACAAGTAAAATGTACTTGATACTTCTTCTTATTCTTCAGCTTCTCCTATTTTATTAGAGGTAGCTGTTTCCTCTTTTCTTCCACTCATTCCTGTCCAACACATCTTGACACAGGCATTCCTTTCAGTCTTCTGCGATACAGTCCTTCCATCTTCTCTTTGGCCTTTCTCTGCGTGTCACTTGCGAGGAGCACTATGACTTACCAATTTTGTAATCCTATACTTTCCATATATGGTTTTGCACTTGCAACTGTCATCTGTCAATTAGAATTTTTTTAATATATCAGCATCAGCTGTTTCCATGATAAATAGCAAAGCTGACTAATTTTTGAAAATTAATTTCTTTATAATGCTTTAAATCTACATCTATTAAATATGAAGGAAAATGTATAATCAAGCTGTATAGAGAAGAATATTTTCTTTAATATGTATAATAATAAAATGTCAAAAAACAATATTTAACTGCGTTTTTTTAAGAAAAAGTGTTAAAAACTTCAAATAAGGGTACTTCCGGTGGATCAATTATAACCAAAATCTAATCAACTCTTCATATGGATGTACAGAAGAGGAATACGAAAGAATTATAATTTTTAGAATTGTAGTATTGGAGTTATCGTCGGAGAAAAATTTGTCACACACGGACACACACACACATACAGACATCGTCTTAAAATAGTAAATTCGTATTGTAGGGACCCTAAAACGTGCTTATTCATAAAAAAACCATAAAATTTTATAAGAAACATTTTTCTCAATTTCTATTATTTACGAAGTTATATGAAAATTAAATATTGGCCAAGATTGCCACAACATTTAATTTAATACAATTATTTGATTTAAAAAAAAAAAAACAACAGCACATCTAAGATGACCTCTGAAAGCTAAATAAAGTTTTATTATATTAAAGTCGTAAGTCATATAATTTTCAAGACAGCAGAGGTAAACCCCGTAAAAACATATTTGGTCATTACTATATATCCTTAATTTTTTTTACACTTTGAAACAACCTGTATAAATTTTTTGTCACCGATTTTTTAATTCTTTAGTTTTACTAGCATATTTTTGTTTCTTTCAAGAATTTCACGCATTTGCTGAATCGGGTTTAAGTCTGGTGACTATTGAGCTTTATTTTTTTATATTACAAAGCTAATTAAGACGCAAATTATTTATAAGTCCTTTAAATTTTGAGATATGTGTATTATTAAAGATTTTTGCCTAATTTGCCTTATTAAACACGGCCCTGATTTTTTATCATTTTAAAGCTTCAATTATAGTTTCTGTTTTATAATAACAATAGTTTAGAATATTATATATTTTAGCTATCTAAAATAAAGAAACATACACAAAATTCTGAACATTTTGAAGCACTTGCAAATTATCAGCCCAAAGTCAGAAAAAATGATACATTAATCAATTTATTTAGAAATATACAAAAGGAACAATATAAAGATGAGATAAGTATCAAAAAACGACCGGCTGAGAGAATACAAGCATTTCAAACAGCAAAAGAACTATTAGAAAATACTCAAACTACTAAAAAAATAAAACTAGACAAAAGTCAAACAAGTATTAGTTCGTTTTTTAAAACAGAACTTAAATCAGAAAGCGAAAGTTCCACAGAGTTAGTGATAGATGAATGTGGAGAAAAAATCGAAGGAAATTCCAGTGAAAACGAAGAAAAATCATCAAGTTTGAAAACAGATTGGGCGAAATTTGAAAAATTCCTAGACAAAAACTCAAAATCTTGCGAAAATATAAGCAAAACAGAACAAGATAAAGACAAAAAAGTAAATAAAGAAGTTAAAAAAGAATTATTCGGTGATAGCGAATCAGAAACTGAACATAATCTTGAAGAAATAAATAAAAATATAAAAGAAATCGATGCTAAACTTAAAAAACAGGAAGAAAAGAATAAAAGTATTAGAGCTGAACGAAAGAGGCAAGAAAAAAGAGAAAAAGATAAAGAAGACGAAAAAAGAAATAGAGATTATAAAAACATTGATAAATCTCAAAAATATACAGACAGACATCCTGAAAAACCTTCTTCTTTAATAAAAGATAAAGAAATAGAAAAACATCAGAAAGAAACTGACAGAACTCACAAAACCGTAGAAAAGAGTGATAAAGATGCAGAAAAATCTTCAAAGGATGAAAAATTAGGTGGCAACAAACAAAAAATTGGGCAACTAGTTGTTCATCTTTTAATGCCCGCGTATTCTCAAAAAAAATTCGAATCTAAGGACGTCTTTAAATCAGTCGCACGGAAAATATCCCATATCATACTCAGCAAAGGATACACAGGTAAAAAAAAAAAATGTAATAGTATCATTAACAACTAATAATGAAAAATCTGTGAAGATTTATTTGTTTATCTACTACCGATTTTGCAAGTTGGCTTTGTTATTGTTGCAAAGTTTTTCAAAAAATATTTTAAGTGAAAGTTTCAGTAGTAATACAGGTGACCACGAGGAACAGGGTTTTTTTTTTGAAAACTATTATTCCGTTAAGTTTGAAGTGAAAAATTATTTATTGACATAAAAATGTAGTGAAATGTATGCCATTTAAGTTATGTTTGGAAAATAATGTTCTCCCACACTCTTCCCAATGTTTGCTGATCAATCAATTGGATCTTACGACGAATCGCTCCTTTAAGGTCCTCTAATGTACGGGGTTTGTCCACATAAACGCGAAATGAGACGACTAGGAAAGGTACACCGAAGCAAGTACATAGATATTCTTGCAGTATAGGCTGTTGCACCATCTTGTTGGAACCAAATTTCGTTCGTGTTTAGTCTCCTCCTACTCGGTCAACATCTCTCAGGCATTATTTTCCAAACATAACTTCAATGGCATACATTTTTATGTCAATACTTCAAAATTAACCGAATAATATTTTTCCAAAAAAAGCTCTGTTCCTCGAGGTCACCTGTACAACTGAGAGTTAGAAAAAATTGTTAATAATTTGACAGATTTTGGCAACAAATTTGAGAAAGAAACTGGAGAATTATTTTCTAATTTATCGAACTCTCGAATTATATTTAATTAGATTATTTTTTGATCTACAAATTTGTTTGTAACTACGAAAAGCCATGTCTTGCTATTGTGTCGCCATCTACTGTCATAATTAACTAGCTTTATTCATTTACATGGTGCAGCTGGCAAGTCTGTTTTGACAACTAGAACATAATTTTGACAGGACAAAATAAATAATTTCCTTCATACCGAGTGATTATTAATTACGGTGTTTCCATAAGTGGTTTCTACAATTTTTTGATTTATATCTTGATCAGAAATATCGCTAAATCTGTATTTTTCGTTCATTTTATTTATGTGTTGATAACTATCTGACAAAACAAAAGCTACAGAGATTATTCTCGGAAATAATCTCTAGAGCTTTATTCTCTGAAATAATCTCTAGAGCTTCATTCTCTACAAGAATGTTAGGATTGGTTAAAACGCTTACATGTGACAGGTAATGAAACATTTCATTGGTTTTAAGAAACGTCAAAAATTAATCATAGTAATAATTATTTTCGTAAATGAAATAAAAAGATTAGCGCCAGAAATAGTCATGAAAAACAACTCCCCAATCCTTTGACGTCAAATTACATACAGTACGTCATTCATAGCTTGCGGACACTCATGTGACGAAGCAAATTAGCCAATCAGAAGCTGGGAGATACTAGCTTTGTTCGATGAGATGTACTAGGCCGCCCTAGTGTTAACTTTCTTGCACTAACATGTTTTATGAGAAACGGGCAGCTTCTGGCAGGCTGTTCGATGACAAAAATTTTAAGAACTAGTGCTCACTTTTCTGACCTGACTCGCGAGGTAGTGTAAGAAAGTGCAGACTAGGAGTGGGGGTAGCTAAATGTTGTTCGGTAGACATTTTAATTCTATCCTATCTACACATCTGTTTATTTAACCTAAAATTTTGATTTGCTATATAAAGAATTAATTAATATATCTGTCTCTGAATCTGATGAAGAATCAAGTGATGATTGATCTTCGTCAGAATCGTTTATTAGTTCAAACATTATGCTCTTTAAAACAGACATTTCTGCAGTCACTTCTTTGCAGCTTTATGATATGACTGTGTTTATAAACAACCTAACCTTTTACACCTTTGGCTACGCTTGGCTTGATTACTCACAACTGAGCAAACTTGCCCAAATATACACTAGTGTGTTTTATGAAACCACAAGAATTATACTGAACTAGTGTACACTACACTGCACTGCACTATTCTGCTCTGCACTTCAAGCACTTCTCATCGAACAGAGCTACTGTCACATCGAAGGTCAGAGAGCTGGGCAGCTTTTCAAATTCAAGAATACCGTTATTTAAGAGTGTAGTGTGTTTTGGAAGAATGAGTTTTGTTGGAGTAAAAAATTGAAATTAAATTAATTTTAAAAAATTAACAAACTACTTATAATTACAACATTAATGCCAAGCCCCCTCTGAGAGTAGGTTATTAGTTTTGGAACGATTTTGAGTAATTTCATACTCTGTAGTTGGGTTTTGGAACGTAACCATGTAGTTTGTTTTGGTAGCGTGTTCAGAGGGTATGCGTTTTGTTTCCATAGTTTGGCAGTTTTCATATTGAAGTTTTTAGTGCGTATTGAGTTATTTTATATTTTCTTGCCAAACTATGAAAACAAAACGCATAATAGACTATAAATCAAAACAAACTTCAGCTCCCCGTCCTTCAATCTGACAGTTTCTCCCCAGGTTCTGATTGGCTAATTCGCTTCGTCACTTGAGTGTCCGCAAGCCATAGGAAAACTGGAAAACAATTTTTCTGTAACCTACGTTATTTATGTAAATAAAAGTAGGCGATATGCAATCGGTAGTAGAATTTAATACAATATCTACACAATAAATAATCCTGAAACTAACCGTCCTTGTCCAAAAAATCTACTTACGCAACTTGTAATGTAAATAACAATTTCTAGATGAATCCAAGGTGAAGAAATTCATTGACGATTTCCTAAGAAAAAATCCATGCCTTAAAGAGAATATGGATTTGAAAGTTTAAGAAAAATTCTTGTAAAAATATAGTGTATATATTTCTGTTTATTGTATTGATTTTGTTATACTTTTAAAATAATCATGAATTTATTAATTAATTTGAATATTTATTCCTGAGACTGATTTGTGAGTTGCTTAGAATATTACACTGCTTTGATTGTTATGAGAGAATAAATATATAAATTAAAAACATTTAATATGTGTTGTTTTCTAATTTTTATACCTGAATACCTGTAAAATATCCCTTTTATTTTAAACTTAAGTACCATTGTCTAAAAGTATTTTAAGTAGTTTATTGCAAACCATCTTAATTTAATAAAAAAAAATTAGCGGTTGGTCGCGAATTTGGAGACGCGGGTTCGAACCCTCTGTGGTGCCCTCTCCACCCCAGCAATAAGTAACCGTGAGGTGACGCCTGTGTAATCATATATTTATTTATTTTATCTTAATTTGATATTTCATTGTCTAAATACGCCAAATTTGTTAAATAAATGGGGAAAATTGTCCCCATTCTTAATCGCATTGATCAGTGGTGCACTCTCCACTTGTAGAATCGCCTAATGAAGAAAGTAGTGCAGAATTCATTCAAAGAACTAATGTTATATAAAGAAAGTTACTTTTTTGAAATAAACTACACGTTTATTATTCAATAGATTTACTGAAAATTATATAAAATTATAGATACATCCATGCTTCAAATGCTGTTTGCAATAATTTTTCTAATTTTGAATTTTACGGAAAATTTTGCATCTGTATTTGTTAATTGATTATAATTTATTGTTGAATTTTGGAGATTTTAATAAATTTGTGATGTATATTTATAATAACACATTTAGAATACGTTTAAAAAAATGTTTAAAAATAGTGCCTTTCTTATTTTGAATTAATCTCAATTTGAAGTTGTTCATTCTCTATTTGAATTTGAAAAGGTATAGAACGGCAGAGCAGTGCGCATGCGTTACTGTAAAACTCCCACAATCCCACTTGCCACTTCCGGCATCTTCATTCTTTCCCATGTGCTTGATGAGAAAATGGCTAACATGTTTTTGATGCTACAAATATATAATTTTATGCAGGAAAAACTAAAGAAAGCGGAGAAAATTTACTCAGAAAAGCGAAATAAAGTATTCATTTAACGTTTGTGATAATAATTTATGGGAATCGTTTGTTTAGTTCAAGAAAACAACCAGATTATTGTGGCGTCTTTATGATATGTAAGTGGAATTTACTTATTTTCTTGCATCTTTATCTGCTTGAAAGTATTGGGAACATTGTTTTTGATCACTTATCAGTAGTTTAATATACATTTTTCATCTGTATAATTTGTTCGCCTTTGTATCAAACAATCTTAATTGCCGTTTGTTATTCAACAAGTGATAGTGATAGCCATTTTGTGTTGTGACCGATATCGCATTTTTATTGATTTAATAGTGAAATATAGTTAAGTATTGTTGCAAATTAATAACAATTGTAAGTTTAAACATTGTTTCAACTATATTAATAGTTATTTTTGTTGGTACTGTTTTTTCTTGTGAAATTTCATGGTAATTTTTTTCATAAGGTCAAGCTTTAACTACAACTAAAAATTATTGTTATTTAACAATATTCTGTCTCATACATACAAATAGCATTCGGAATAATAATTTTATTGTATATTACAATGAATTATTTTCTTTTCAGTAGAAATCAGTGAATCTGAAGAGTCCAAACCACTTGCAATGATATTCAGAATCGGGTTTTGGGCAGCTAGAAATAATCGAAATGTGAGTAGATATTTATCTTTTTCTCTTTATATTTCTGTAACATACTATTCAGCCTTATTCTGGTGACCATGGTATTGAATACAATATTGTATAAAATACCATTATTGTTTTCAATACAATAATTTTCCGAAATGGTATTCCGGTAACCATTGGTTTCAATACAATGTTGTTTCCAATACAATAATTATTTTCTATACGATATGGTATGAAATTAGTATTCAGGTAACCATTTATTATTAAAACGTCATTGTATACGAAGCAATTATCGTATAGATTCATGGTTTTGGTAAAGTCAAATTTCAGTTCGCGTTATGAACATTGTATAGTAGAAAAGTTCTACTATTTCCTAAAATTTACTCGGTAACAGTATTTTTTTGGAAAGTTTAGTGAAAAAATAGTAACTAATAAAGAAATGATAATAATAAAAATGGATAATAATGGTTTTATTTTAATTTTTGACATGCTCGAAAATGAAAGAAATCGGTAAGTTATTAATTAATAAAAATGTAATTTGTTATAAAAAATATTTTTATTTAGACATGATTTACATATAAATAGAAGAGTTTTGCGTGGTGTTAGTGATCCCTTAACTCTTTCAGAGAATGTGTTCAATAGCATCTTCAGGCTACGTCAGTTTCTGATTTTATTATAGAATTGGATCCATTCTTTCCTACTTCGGAGCGTGAAGAAATTGCGAGTCCTACAAATATAAAGATACTAAAAGCTTTACAATTTTATGGTCAAGGAATCTACTATCAGTTGGCCAAGATTTTTAAATTTCTGAGTCAGGCGTCCGTCAGTCGCAACATAAAAGAAGTGACACAAATTATTGTCGAACATCTGAGTTTTGTAGTACGTTTTGAGGCATCCCTGGGGTTAACTATTATTTTCGTAATAATATAAATAAATTTCTACTTGGCTGGTAGATGCAGAATTTGTAGATACTGATTAAATACCCGTATTCAGGACCGCGACGATTACGCTTCTGCACGGCCCATTTTAAAGTACATTTTAATCTTGACAGCTGTCAATTTCATCTTCAAATTGTTTTCCAAAATTTTATCTTCACATATTTGTATATATTTCTTGTATTTCTTTCTTTCGCTTTTGATATTACTTTTATACTC
Organism: Ophonus ardosiacus; assembly: GCA_943142095.1. Lineage (NCBI taxonomy): Eukaryota > Metazoa > Arthropoda > Insecta > Coleoptera > Carabidae > Ophonus > Ophonus ardosiacus. Next base: position 5,297,300 of record OW964835.1, read on the forward strand.
GTTTATACAACTTGTAATTGTTGGATACGATAAATAAATTTGAAGTTGTCTTTTAGAAACCTTCTTTTTAGATGAACTCATGATTAGATTATTACACACAAATTTCTCTTTGTGGATGTTTCACTTGATAAACACTTTTGTCATTCGCTAACGTCAAAATGTAAGCAAATGCTAGGTTAGGTGTCAGTCACTGTTACCAATTGTCGCATGAAATTCATCATATTTATTTAATAAAATTTATCAATATACAAATTAATATTTGCGTTATTTTACTTCAAATATCAATCCTGCGAATGTAAATGTACTAACATTGTAAAATTTATTTATTTAAATAAAATAATATTAAGATTTTATTAGAATTTTCTATAGAGTGACATCACTGCAAACAGGTGAATACAATATTGTATTCATTACAATACCACTTTCATACGATTACAATGTGGACACCAGAATACCAAATCTATACGATGTCTTATAGAACATTGAAATCATTATTGTATAGATTACAATATTGCTTCGGATACAATGGTCACCAGAATAAGGCCGATTGTAGTATTAGTCAGATTGACGACCTTTAATGTGCTGTAATATAAATTAAAAATTTCTGTACAAAATTTGGTATCATTTTTATCGGTATAAAATTTTACGTTCGAATATTCATGACTAATTGCATTTTATAGTTCAACCCTTAGTTTGTTTTATTTTTATTTTTTGAATAATTTTTTTATCTGCATTGAATTAACAAAATCAAGCATCATTCGGTGAAAGCATTACGTAAAGGCAGCCGACTGGCATTCCTAATTAAACTTGTTTGCATTGGTCTGCGTTATTCTTACTCGTCAATTGTATAGCAGTCGTCTTCAAGCCAACATCTATTTCATTTTGTTGGGAGAAATGCATTTATTGTTAATATATTGTTTTAATAATGAAATATTGTTAACTATTGTTGCAAATTAATAACAATCGTAAGTTTAAATAACATCCCAACTCTTTTAATAATTATATAAGTTGATAATGTGTTTGTGTCGTATAAAATAAAATGTTTCATAATTATAGATCAACTTTGTGCACAATTTTATAAATTATTAAATATTTCATAGCAAGCAAATTGGTAACAAACTAAAATTTGAGCAATCACAAATGTTTTTAAGTGATTTATTTATTAGATATCGATCAAAATGCATTTAGTAGCAAACAATAGTTTAATTTTTATGTTTTTGTCAATTTGCAGGTGAATGGAAATTGCTGAGTTCCCGAGTAATTGAGTACGAGTTTGCAGAGATGCCGAGTAGCTGAGATCTTCTAACGTAAGTCATGTATTTTTTTTATTGATATTATCGAGGCCAAATACTCAGATCGGTTAAGCAGCCGATGCACGTCATTAATAAAAATTGAATAAAAGTAACTAGATGTGTGACGTCATGTACTGATACGTTTACATAGGTTTTAGAATCTATCAAAAGAATTACATACAATCTTATTTCAAATTATTATGGAACTACAATAACTTAAGGTCTATTTATAATAAAAATACCTGAAAAAATATTATAATATTTAGGAAAACATTAATGTATACTTGAATTTAGTAGTGAGTTATATTTTTACATATAGTACATGTATAACTATACAGGATGTCCCGGATTTAAACGGCATAACTTGAACCATGGATTAAACACGTAAAAATGAGGTGACAAGTTCATTTGAGTAAATGTCCGTAAATGCTTTGTTTCAGAGATATTCATGCTTTTCTTATTGGAGCAGCACTATTTTAAAAAATCAACTTTATAACGAGATATAAAATATTATCTTATTAAGTTGCGAGTGTGACAATAATTAAATTAATTATAGGTAAATGATTTGGCTATGACCTAATTTCAATTCAAAATTTAGTTTGCTTGCACTGAGGTCAGGACAAATATGAAAATTATCGATGAATTCAAACAAATAATAATAAATTTGTTTGAATTCATCGATAATTTTCATTTTTGTCCTGACTTCAGTGCAAGCAAACTAAATTTTGTATTGAAATTAGGTAATAGCCAAATCATTTACCTATAATTAATTTAATTGTTATGTCATAACTTAATAAGACAATATTTGGTATTTCGTTATGAAGTTGATTTTTTAAAGTAGCGCTGCTCCAATAAGAAAACCATGAATATCTCTGAAACAAAGCATTTACGGTCATTTGCTCAAATGAATTTATTTTTACGTGTTTAATCCATGGGTCAAATTATGCCGTTTAAATCTGGGACATTCTGCATATTAGTATTTTGTGTCATACAGACAGACAAATATCATTCAGAACAATAATTTTATTCTGTATTAGAATGTATTATTTTCTTTTCAGTGTTGAAACAAAAGTGCTTCTATCAAATATGACCCAAAAAAAGAACAGAATATTTTTGTAGCGATTACAGTAGCAGAAGTTAGTTAATTTGAATTGTCCAGATAATTTAAAATGATATCCAGAGTCGAACCAGAAATTTAAAGGTCTAACAACAGAAATTTATCGGTTCGGGCAGTAAGAAATCATCAAAAGTAAGTTTTGATATTTATCTTTATTTCTTATTTTATATTATTGTGATATCCTAGTGTAGGGTTGGTCTGTTTAACGTAATATTAATTGGTCGCACTATAAAATTGAGGAGCAGAAATTTAAAACGCAGTTTTCGCCCAAAGTTGCATTTAATAAATTGAAATAAATGTTATTCATTCGGTTTGGTCATTATTATTGAATAAATCTAGAAAACTGCTTTTTTTATAAAAACAATAAGAACTCTGTAATATAAAAATTAAATTGTTTTATTACACTCTTAAAAATCAGACTAGAGTACATACAAAATTAAATGATTATAAAGAAAGCTTAATAATTCCATTTCAGTTAGTTTTATTTTAATCACAATACAAATTGTTTGTTTCTGTAATAAATTTCCATTTGTACTATTTTTGTTCAAATATTCGCTTGGCGTAGCTCATTCTTTCCGTCTATTTTAAACATATGAAAGAACAGTTACGTTGTGAAATTCACATTTCGTGCTAAATACTGCATTTTGAAATTCTACTGATTTTTATAGGATCTTTTAACATTGTAAGAACTTAATTTTGAAAATAAGATATTTCAATCGGGCAACAGATTTAAAACATTTTTTCTATATCAGATTTTAAAGTGTGGTTTGTTCAACTCGAAATAGTTGACTAAGTGACATTTTAACCGCAAAGGTAGATAAAATAATACTTTAACAGCAAGGGTAGATAAAGGAGTTTAATTTTTATTTAAATAAAAACACATACATTTTGGCGATTCATATTATATATAACTTCAATTTTATAAACATGAATAAAATGAAATTGTTTTCAAACAAATTCTATAACTACCACGCTACTGAGATTTTTAAATTGTTCTTAAATCATTTAATTTATAATCGGTTTTTCTAATTTTTGCACTTTAAAATCTGCTCTAGAAAAAAAAAAATAGAATTTCACACAACGATAAAATTAAATTATCGACTCGCGAAAAAGAATTCACTCGCGAAGTCGCTCGTGAATTAAACTTTCCGCTCGTCAATAAAATACAATTTTATCGTTTTGTATAAAAAATAACTATTATTGCCATCTGTAACTTTTTTATTCATACTTTTGGTCAAAACTGTGTTTTGAATTTCTGCTTGTCAATTTATATAGTGTGTTTCATTTAACTTTTATTCTTTTTATCATTATTAAGTATATTTATTTATTTGATTGCAACACTAATACTGTTGGTAATGTAACAATACATTTGAGGCTGTGTCCGATGTTGCACTTTTATCACCCGAATATCTAAATCCTATTAATAATCATTAGTGTAATTAGTAATTTACGTTAATTCTTAATTATAAAAATACCTGATAGACGATATATTAAATTTAATTTGGTACGCATATGCAGATTCACATCAAATATCAGTTGATACTTACGATCATGTTTTCAAAAGGACATCGTAATAGCCGAGACAGACGACAACTGCTAATGATAATTAAACTCTAATTCTTAATTTAACATTTCGTATGTCATATGTAAATCATATTAATGATCATTATAAACGTAATTTCAAATGTAATGATCATTATGTTACGATGTTCTTTTGAGAACATGATCGTAAGTATTCGGTAATAATCGCCACACTGATACTGTCTCGCTACGATTTTGTATTGGTAACCTTAAAAATGTCACAAATTAACAATGTTCTATAGCGTTTTCGTCTTACACAGTGTCAGTGTGCACTCAGTGCAGTGTGTGACGTAAATGCACGGAATCAGTTTCGACCCCGAACTATTCTAGTGCAAGTTTAAGCTGAAAACGAGACCATAATTGAGTGCAAGTCTGAGAGCCTGATAGTATTGCGCGTTTTTCAAAATTATCTATTAATTTCAAGAAAGTAATCGAAAAGAATCTTTAAACTGAAAACGAAAATAATTTTATTTTAAATACTAACATGAGATTACATTCTTACCTGTTTATTTGAATATTTATGTACAACATCTTGTACATAATTTTTTATTTTTGGCCGTTCTTCCCTATCAAGTTTTATTATTTCATTTAACTCTTCATCACAATCTGATGAACTCTCTAATAATTCCTGGACAATTGTCAATATAACATTACTTTTAACCGCCATATTTGCACTGATATTCTTGCACTTGCTCCTGTAGTCGGTGCACAAAAGTGCGCACTTACTGCGAACTGAGTGCAATTTCACGACAAGCCGAAAACGCTACCACGAAGAAAGTGCAAACTTAAAACGTAAGATGAAAATAAAACGAGAACTCAGTGCAAGTTAGTGCGCACTCAAATGGTAAGTCGAAAACGTCATATATTTGATGGTATTGTTAAACCACCAAACAAATTTGTTATATTTGCTGGAACAATAATGTTTCAATTCAACAAAAAAGTTTATTTATTAATGATAAAGTGAAAGAACACAGGAAAACTGTAATACTGCGAAACTTATCAACTGATATTTGATGTCAATCTGCGCATGCGTACCAAATTAAATTTAATATATCGTCTGTCAGGTATTTTGATAATTAAGAATTAAGGTAAATTACTAATTACGCTAATGATTATTAATATTTGTCGTCTGTCTCGGCTATAACTTAATGGTAATTACATTTGAAATTACGTTTATAATGATCATTAATATATTTTACATATGACATACGAAATGTTAAATTAAGAATTAGAGTTTAATTAACATTAGCAGTCGTCGTCTGTCGCAGCTAAGAATAAGAAAAACAATCTCAAATTGAGAATAATCAATTTCAAATTGTGAATAATCAATTTCAAATTAAGAATAGTCAATTTCAAATTGAGAATAAATAATTTCAAATTAAGAATCGTCTGAAAAAAATACAAAATTTACTAATCGGTGATAACATTCGTATTGTATTTGATATTTTAAATTGATTAATAATTGAAAATGCCTTATTTGAAAAAAGGTTAGTCTGAAAACGTTAAAAAGAAATATGTGCACTTTATAATAATAATGAGATTGGAGAACTCTTGCGAATACATTAGGAGTAGAAAAATCCACCGCTTATCGGTGGGTAAATAATCGAAATGAAGTTGTAATTATTCATTCTCAATTCGAAATTGTATATTCTCAATTTGAAGTTGTTTTGAAGTTGAAAAGGTATAAAACGTCAGAGCAGTGCGCATGCGTTACTGTAAAACTCCCACTTCCTACTTCCGGCATCTTCATCCTTGCCATGTGCTCGATGAGAAAATGGTGAACATGCTTTTGATGCTACAAATACGTGATTTTGTGCAGGAAAAACTAGAAAAAGCGGAGAAAATTTTCTCTGAAAAGCGAAATAAAGTATTCATTTAACGTTTGTGATAATAATTTTATGGGATTCGATTGTTTGGTGCGAGAAAACAACCAAATTATTGTAGCGTCTTTATATGTAAGTGGAATTTACTTATTTTCTTGCATCTATATCTACTTGAAAGTATTGGGAATATTGTTTTTGATAACTTATCAGTTGTTTAATATACATTTTTCATATGTATAATTTGTTCGCCATTGTAACAAGCAATCTTAATTGCCGTTTGGTATTCAACAAGTGATAGTAATAGCCATTTTGTGTTGTGACCTATATCGCATTTTTATTGATTTAATAGTGAAATATAGTTAAGTATTGTTGCAAATTAATAACAATTGTAAGTTTAAACATTGTTTCAACTATATTAATAGTTATTTTTGTTGGTACTATGTTTTTTCTTACGAAATTTCGTGGTAATTTTTTTTCGCAAGGTCAAGCTTGAAAAGTGCAACATCGGACACAGTCTTAGTCAGATTAACGACCCTTATACCCTTAATGTGGTATAATATAAAATGTAAGAAAACTATATTCAAATATTCTGAACTTGTATTTGTAATAAATAAATTAAAAACACAGGTATTTCGATACTAAATTTTGTATCATTTTTATTGGTATAAAATTTTACGTTCGAATATTCATGGATAATTGCATTTTATAGTTCAACCCTTATTTTGTTTTATATTTATTTTTTGAATATTTTTTATCTGCATTGAATTAACAAAATAAAGCATCATTCGGTGATAGCATTATGTAAAGGCAGCCGACCGGCATTCCAAATTAAACTCGTTTGCGTTGGTCTGAGTTGTTCTTACTCGTCACTTGTATAGCAGTCGTCTTCAAGCCAACATCTATTTGATTTTGTTGCGAAAAATACATTTATTGTTAATATATTATTGTTTTAATAATGAAATATTGTTAACTATTGTTGTAAATTAATAAGAATCGTAAGTTTAAATAACATCCCAACTCTATTAATTGTTATGTAAGTTAATAATGTGTTTGTGTCGTATAGAATAAAATGTTTCATAATTATTATTAAGCTTTGTGCACAATTTTATAAATTATTCATTATTTCAAAACAAACTAAAATTTGAGCAATCACAAATGTTTTTAAGTGATTTATTTATTAGAAATCAATCAAAATGCATTTAGTAGCAAACAATAATTTTTGTTTTTGTCAACTTGCAGGTGAATGGAAATTGCCGAGTTCCCGAGTAATTGAGGACGAGTTTGGAGAGATGTCGAGCAGTTGAGTTCGTATTTGCAGAGATGCCGGATAGCTGAGATCTTCTAATGTAAGTCATGTATTTTTTTATTGATATTATCGAAGGTAATATACACACCGATTTTTCACACTTGACTGTTACGTCATAGTTTGATGTACGTATCGAAGACAGAATGTAGGAAATCATAAGTAAGACAGAGATAAACATACAATTACTTGTTATTTTGCTGTTCAGAAATTAATGACGCAACGGTTAAGTATGAAAAATCGGTGTATACCCAAATCGGTCAAGCAGCCGATGCACATCATTAATAAAAATTGAATAAAAGTAACTAGATGTGTGACGTCATGTACTGATACGTTTACATAGGTTTTAGAATCTTTATCAAAAGAATTGCATACAATCTTATTTCAAACTATTATGGAACTACAATAACTTAAGGTCTATTTATAATAAAAATACCTGAAAAAATGTTATAATATTTAGGAGAACATTAATGTATACTTGAATTTAGTAATGAGTTATATTTTTACATATAGTAAATATTACTTCGGTTCTTACATGTATAACTATACAGGATGTCCCAGATTTAAACGGCATAACTTGAACCATGGATTAAACGTAAAAATAAGGTGACAAGTTTATTTGAGCAAATGTCCGTAAATGCTTTGTTTCAGAGATATTCATATTTTTCTTATTGGAGCAACGCTACCTTAAAAAATCAACTTTATAACGAGATATCTAATATCTTATTAAGTTGTGACAATAATTAAATTAATTATAGGTAAATGATTTGGCTATTACCTAATTTCAATACAAAATTTAGTTTGCTTGCACTGAGGTCAGGGCAAAATTGAAAATTATCGATGAATTCAAACAAATTTATTATTTATGTACAATAAAATAAAAAATAGTTATTTGTTCAAAATGTTATAAAAAATAGTTATTATTTTATTGCACATAAATAATAAATTTGTTTGAATTCATCGATAATTTTCATTTTGTCCTGACTTCAGTGTAAGCAAATTAAATTTTGTATTGAAATTAGGTCATAGCCAAATCATTTACCTATAATTAATTTAATTGTTATGTCATAATTTAATTAGATAATATTTAGTATCTTGTTGTAAAGTTTATTTTTTAAAGTAGCCCTGCTCCAATAAGAAAAACATTAATCACCCCTATTCTGTAACTCAATCGATAACTGTTTTCGATCGATAATAAATTGTAGCCAATAATTATAGTAGACAATGAATAAAAAAATGAAACTGGCAGATGATACATTTGTTTCTATTTGTCAAAAATTATTATCGATCGATAACTATTATCGATTGAGTTACAGAATAGGGCGAAATATCTCTGAAACAAATCTTTTACGGATATTGCTCAAATGAACTTATTTTTACGTGTTTAATCCATGGGTCAAGTTATGCCGTTTACATCTGGGACATTCTGTATCTTAGTATTTTGTGTCATACAGACAGACAAATATCATTCAGAACAATAATTTTATTCGGTATTAGAATGTATTATTTTCTTTTCAGTGTTGAAACAAAAGCACTTATATCAAGTATGACCAAAAAAAAAAAAGAACAGAATATTTTTGTAGCGATTATAGCAGCAGAAATTAGTTAATTTGAATTGTCCAGATAATTTAAAATGATATACAGAGTCGAAGTAGAAATTTAAAGGACTAACAACAGAAATTTATCGGTTCGGGCAGTAAGAAATCATCAAAAGTAAGTTTTGATATTTATCTTTATTTCTTATTTTATATTTCTGTGATATACTAGTGTAGGATTGGTCTGTTTAACGAAATATTAATTGGTCGCACTATAACATTGAGGAGCAGAAATTTAAAACGCAGTTTTCGCCCAAGGTTGCATTTCATAAATTGAAATAAATATTGTTCATTCGGTTTGGTCATTATTATTGAATAAATCTAGAAAACTGCTTTTTTTATAAAAACAATAAGAACTCAATAATATAAAAATTAAATTGTTTTGTAACACTCTTAAAAATCAGACTAGAGTACATACAAAATTAAATGATTATAAAGAAAGCTTAATAATTCCATTTCAGTTAGTTTTATTTTAATCACAATACAAATTGTTTGTTTCTGCAATAAATTTCCATTTGTACTATTTTTGTTCAAATATTCGCTTGGCGTAGCTCATTCTTTCCGTCTATTTAAACATTTGGAAATAAAAATATGAAAGAACAGTTACGTTGTGATTCACATTTCGTGCTAAATACTACATTTTAAAATTCTACTCATTTTTATAGGATCTTTTAACACTGTAAGAACTTACTTTTGAAAATAAGACTTTTCAATCGAACAACAGATTTAAAACATATATTACCATCTGTAACTTTTTATTCATACTTTTAGTCAAAACTGTTTTTTGAATTTCTCTTTCTCAATTTCTATAGTGTTTCAATTAACTTTTATTCTTTTTATCATTATTAAGTATATTTTTTTATTTGATTGCAAAACTAATACTGTTGGTAATGCAACAATACATTTGAGGCTGTGTCCGATGTTGCATTTTTATCACCCTAACATCTAAATCCTAAATTTATATGCCCTACATCTAGTGATTATTTAGAATTTTAGGAATTAGATTTTAGGGTTTTGCAGGAGCACATTATACGTTGCAGTTGACGCGCACTAATTAAATAAATCATGTTCATTGTATAATTAATTTTTGATGTTCTAAAGCGTTGCCATACAAACCAATGGGTATCACTATACTTCATTTCACGTAAGAAAATAGCAGATGGCGCTTGAGACCTGACTGTTTTTACACGTATCAAATAAATAATTTAAATTCGTGAAACCAAACTTTGTTAATACTAAATATTTTTATCTCTAAAAATGAATAATACTGAATATTAAAAATTATAAAATTGAAATCAGAAACATGATTAAACATAATTTAATTTTGTTAATTTTATTGACAACTGACAGGTGATTGTTTTTTGTGAACTTGGTGTATATTCTGACCGATTAGATGGCAGAATTTATATCCCTATCTAAACCAACGCTATCTTAAGTGAAATGAAGTATAGTGTGCCATTTGGAGTTATTTATGTGAAGAAGACCTAAATAGTAAATGCGACACCGGACACAGCCTGAAAGTCGAATTTTGGAATAAAACCCTATACCTATTACCTAGGTACATGAATAAAATTGTACTAGTTCAAATCTAGTTACTAGCTAATATTATTATAATTTACGTATTTTGTATTTTACGACAACTATTTTAACATTTCACTTCGATTTGTGAATTTGTTCAGTTTTTTATAAATAATGGATTAGTAAAATAGTCAGTGGTGTATCTGTTCAAATTTTTGACTAATTTTAGGGCAAACTTTGAAGGTTAAAATGAGCAAAAGATGTACTTGATTTGTAAGTGTAATATTATTATTTAAAACACGTATATTTGGGGTTTCATATTGTTGCAAATTAATAATAATAGTTTAAACAAAGACTACAGCTATATAATTATAATCTATTTTGTATTTTACGAAAACTTTGTAACATTTCACGGTTAATTAACAATATTTTTCTTTATTTCAGCATTTTTCGAACATCTATACCTTTTTAACTTCAAATTGAGAATAAACATTTTCAGATTAATAGCCGAGACAGACGACAAATATTAATAATCATTAGTGTAATTAGTAATTTACCTTAATTCTTAATTATCAAAATACCTGACAGACAATATATTTAATTTAATTTGGTACACATGTGCAGATTCACATCAAATATTAGTTGATACTTACGATAATGTTCTCAAAAGTACATCGTAACTTAATGATAATTACATTTGAAATTACGTTTATAATGATCAATAATATAATTTACATATGACATAGGAAATGTTAAATTAAGAATTAGAGTTTAATTATCATTAGCAGTCGTCGTCTGTCTCGGCTAAGACTAAACAATTTATAATTGAGAATAAACAGTTTCAAATTGAGAAATTAAGAATCGTCAGAAAAAAAATACAAAAATTACTAAACGGTGATAACATTCGTATTGTATTTGATATTTTAAATTGATTAATAATTGAAAATGGCTTATTTGAAAAAAGGTTAGTCTGAAAACGTCAAAAACAAATATGTGCACTTTATAATAATAATGAGATTGGAGAACTCTTGCGAATACATTAGGAGTAGAAAAATCCACCGCTTATCGGTGGGTAAATAATCAAAATGAAGTTGAAATTGTTAATGCTCAATTTAAAATTGTATGTTCTTAATTTAAAGTTGTTTTGAAGTTGAAAAGGTATAGAACGTCACAGCATTGCGCATGCGTGCTGTAAAACTCCGCCAATCCCACTTGCCACATCCGGCATCTTCATTCTTTGCTATGTGCACGATGAGAAAATGGCTAACATGCTTTTGGTGCAACAAATACATGAATTTGTGCAGGAAAAACTAAAAGAAGCGGAGAAAATTTACGCAGAAAAGCGAAATAAAGTATTCATTTAATGTTTGTGTTAATAATTTTGTGGAAATCGATTGTTTGGTGCGAGAAAACATCCAAATTATTGTGGCGTCTTTGTGATATGTAAGTGGAATTTACTTATTTTCTTGCATCTTTATCTATTTGAAAGTATCGGCAATATTGTTTTTGATAACTTATCAGTAGTTTAATACACATTTTTCATAGGTATAATTTGTTCGCCCTTGTATCAAGCAATCTTATTTGCCGTTTGGTATTCAACAAGTGATAGTAATAGCCATTTTGTGTTATGACCAATATCGCATTTTTATTGATTTAATAGTAAAGTATAGTTAAGTATTGTTGCAAATTAATAACAATTGTAAGTTTAAACATTGTTTCAACTATATTAATAGTTATTTTTGTTGGTAATATGTTTTTTCTTATGAAAATTAAGTGGTAAATTTTTTCACAAGGTCAAGCTTTAACTACAACTAAAAAAAAAATTGTTATCTAACAATATTCTCTCTCATACATACAAATAGCATTCGGAATAATAATTTTATTGTATATTACAATGAATTATTTTCTTTTCAGTAGAAATCAGTGAATCTGAAGTGTCCAAATCACTTGCAATGATATTCAGAATCGGGTTTTGGGCAGCAAGAAATAATCAAAATGTGAGTAGATATTTATCTTTTTCTCTTTATATTTCTGTAACATACTATTGTAGTATTAGTCAGATTGACGACCCTTAATGTGCTGTAATATATTCTAAGCTTTGTGTATTTATAATATAAATTAAAAACTTTGGTATTTCGATACTAAATTTGGTATCATTTTTATTGGTATAAAATTTTACGTTCAAATATTCATGACTAATTGCATTTTATAGTTCAACCCTTAGTTTGTTTTATTTTTATTTTTTAAATAATTTTTTTTATCTGGATTGAATTAACAAAATGAAGCATTCCAAATTAACCTCGTTTTTATTGGTCTGCAATGTTCTTACTCGTCACTTGTACAGCAACCGTCTTCAAGCCAACATGCATTTATTGTTAATATTTTATTGTTTTAATAATGAAATATTGTTAACTATTGTTGCAAATTAATAACAGTCGAAAGTTTAAATAACATCCCAACTCTTTTAATAGTTATATAAGTTGATAATGTGTTTATATCGTATAGAATAAAATGTTTCTTAATTATGCGAGATGTGGCAATTAAATAGCAAGATTGTTCTTAGAACATTGACAATGTATAAAATTACACAAAACAAATATTGACACCTTCAATGTACTCTCCTCCCCGAACCCTACACCGCCCGATGCGAATATTCCATTGTTGGAAGCAATGCCTGCAGGCCTTTTTTATTAGGTTGTTCGTAAGCTCTGCCGCTTTTCTATAACTACATCTCAGCCCCGAATTTGGTGCCTTTTAACGCAGAATTACAATTTGGGAATAAAAGCAAGTCACATGGCACTAGGTCAAGTGAGTACGGTTGATGTATCAACACGGTGATTTTGTATTTCGTCAAAATGTCTTGCCGGACAGGGCGTTTTGTACCGGCGCGTTGTCTTTATGGAGAATCCATCACATTTCAGCTCTTTTTCTTCTCACCCGTGCATGAAAGGTTATCAAAACCTTCTTGTAATATGTTTGGTTAACGAAATGCCCCTCGGGCACCCAATCCATGAGAACAATCACTCGCATTTCGAAAAAAACAATGTCATTGCACGGCCGAGGCGCTAATCGTCGTCAATCTCTTTTCTTCCTTCTTTAAATCTTTTAAACTGCTCGAAAACTTGAGTACTAGATAGACCCTTATCACCATAAACATTCTTCAACAATTCGTACATTTCTGTAGCGGATTTTTTTCACACAGAATTTCATTGACACTTAACATAATTCCGGCGGAGTACGAGAAAGTAGTTAACTACAATCAAAGGCTACTGCCGAACGGTTTTCCTAATTATCTTGAAATTTTAACAGTAGATGGAGGGAAGATGACAAATTAATATGACATACCCTGCAATGTTGCCAAACTTACAGGGAAGACGGAAAAAATAAATCTCGTTATTTAATTGCCACACCTCGTAATTAAGCTTTTATACAGTTTTATAATATTTGATCTATCACAAATGTTTATAAATGATTTATTTATTAGAAATCGATGAAAATGCATTTAGTAGCAAACATTAATTTAATTTTTGTTTTTGTCAACTTGCAGGTGAATGGAAATTGCCGAGTTCCCGAGTAATTGAGTACGAGTTTACAGAGATGTCGAGCAGTTGAGTTCGTATTTGCAGAGATGCCGAGTAGCTGAGATCTTCTAATGTAAGTCATGTATTATTTTTTATTGATATTATCGAGAGCCAAATACCCAAATCGGTCAAGTAGCCGATGCACGTCATTAATAAAAATTGAATAAAAGTAACTAGATGTGTGACTTCATGTACTGATACGTTTACATAGGTTTTAGAATCTTTATCAAAAGAATTATACAGATTGCATACTATCTTATTTCAAACTATTATGGAACTATAATAATTTAAGGTCTATCTATAATGAAGTAATACAAGCGGTAACGCAAAACATGAGCGTATGGGTATTCTTATATGCTGATTTATAATGAAATGTAACGTACACGCAATCAGCAACGCAATAAATGCTAGCGAAACAGAATTTAGAGTTTCAGTTTTACTATAAAAATCTGTATTATCGATATGTTCAAGAACTGTCACATCTACAAAATAAATACTATATTCTCGTCACTGTCCATTTTTATTTAAATTATTTTATTCAATTTTGACGTTTTAAACTGTCATGAATAACTCCATAGCAACAACTATAAGTAACACTTTTTTCACATGTGAATTAAAATTTTTTTAAAATCACTGCAACAAATAACGTCAGGTACGAAAATAACTCACCATAATATTTATGAGACATTATCAGCCATTTTCATTATTTTTCACGACACAAATGACAAGACTATAAAGCATTTCACTAAATGATCAGTTTTTTATTTTGTCAAAATTAAATATTATAATTGTTTTTATTATTTCGTCAAAATTGAATAAAATATTGTACAAACCACGTGAGCTGAGAATGTTTATTCATGAGAAGAAAGTTTAGCTCACGAGTCCGTAAGGGCGAGTGAGTTAATTTCTTAGCTCACTGGGTGTGTAAATATCTATTATAATACTAACCTTATTTATAGTTATGTATGTCATATAGACAATAAATAAAAGTGAGCCGAATTTTAAAGAAATATACCGAATTCTTCTGATTGATTAGAAGTGCTATCAAATTTTGTGTTTGTGTTAACGGTCACATTGCGTCGTTGCGTTGCGTTTAACGTTACTTTATTATAAATAGGCCTTTACAACGCACAAAAATGTTTCAAACACGATGCAAATATTTTTCAAATTATCAAATAATAACTTTGCCAGTATAAACATACAAATTATCATTGTTGCCAACTATAGGCGTGTTTCTTCGGACTGTGATTATGATTTTCAAAATAATGATTTGTACAATAATGATTCCTTCGAATCATGATTAAATTTAATTCCAAAGAAACACATTAACTCGATTGAAGCGCAACCTACACAACGACGAACGAACTAACGGCAAACGTCAAATGATAATCAGTTGTTTTAATTGCAGTAATACCCAAATCGAAAATAGTTTAAAGATGGATTGTGCTGAAGCAGAAATAATATTTTTGGTATGAAATGTGAAGTAAAATATGAAAACAAGTTTCTTTAATTTTTTTTTTGTATCTGCAGGATCTAATAATAGAAAAATCGAAACAAATAATGAATGTAGAATATACTGACTCAAGTTCTAGTAGTTCATATGATTCTGATGTGCACATTCCAATATTTCATTGCTTGTTTTTTCCGCCATTTTGAAATTTTACTTAATTTTTCACTTTTAGTGATTTTTATGTAGTAAGGTTTTTACACTAAGTGATAACGTGCATCGGCTGCTTGACAGATTTGCGTATAATATCGCAAAGGTGCAAGTGTCATTTTAACTATAAAAATTGAGAAGTTTGGTTTGCAAAAAGTATCTTAATCACAAATTAGTACATTTTAAAGTTTGAGCGTTTCTATGGTAGAAATAAAAAGGCAGAAGACTAACGTAATCAAAAAATATCCCTAATGACGTCATATACTACAACGTTTACATTGAATAGTAATTTATAATGCGTAAGCAATCACACAATTTCGTTGGTCTTTCTTGACAAGCAGATATACGGGACCCGTGACAGAATGACAGCTTGTAATCATGTACGTAGATGTCAAATGTCATTATTTTCTATTCCAAATTTACTGAGTTTCCAATTTCATGTAATTTATTTAACTCGCCAAGTAAAGTCCCTCACTTCTAGTGACAAAGAAATCAAGTATTTTCCTAAAAAGGTGCAAAAATAGTGGAATTTTTCCAAAATTTATGAAAATAAAAACAGGTGAACTTAAAAAATCTTGATATTTTGAATTAAAATTTATGACATTTTTAAGTCATTCTGAACACGGGCCCCATATCTTTTTTTCAAGATATGTTTATTTGCAGGGCATCTTTTGCAATACATAATTTAGTTAAAGATTGATAAAAGAAATATTTGAACAAAATACCTTCCGTATGACTTTCAATTGAATTAATTGCCCATCGTTGAACAATTCTCGTTCGAAATAGTTCACAACATTCATGGTTAGTTTCTGAAATTACTTTGTTAAAGCTTTTGGGCATTATTATGGATATATTATAGTATATTACTTATTAAAACAGACACGTAAAATTGTACCAGAAGTCACAAATACTTAACTCAGAGAAAACTGACAACCAAGTGACAATAGTGACAGGATCGATATTCGGTCGATATCAAATTTAATGTAAACATTGTCATGCCAACGTATGTTATAAAAATCAACTACAATTATTTCAAATAATTTTATATTCCGTAAAACGAATAGAGATTGACTTAGTAATACTTGTAAAATTCATTAATATATACGCTTCTTAATAGTAGTATTTTTCTTTCTTCTGTATTTAAAAAAAAATTATTTCTACAAATTATATTTCATTTTATAAGGTTTTTTTCACGTCAATGACGTAAGTCTTCTACCATTTCACTTTCACCATACAAAAACCTCTAAAAAAATTTGTTGTGGCCAGCACTATACCTCCCGCCAGTAGTTGTACAATAAAGTAAAAATATACTTCTCTTATTTTTTTTTTTTACTTTTATTAATTTAAATACATACCTACATATTTATTGATGCTGGAAACTATATTATGCTTTTTTGTATTCGTATAATATAACTATTGTATTTACTGTTCCAAATTTCTTTTTAAAACGTTACTGTACTTAATTTCACGTAAGAAAATAGCAGATGGCGTTACCAAACTTTTAAAAAAATATTTTTATCTGTAAAATGTACGAGTCACGAATATTAAAAATGACATCAAAATATAGTTAAATATCACTTAATTCTGTAGATTTTATTTGATAATGACAGCTGACAGTGATCTTTTTTCGCTTTTGTTACCAATCAAATGGTAGAATTTATATTCTTATCTAAACGAACGCTATTTTCTTACGTGAAATGAAGTATATTAATAATTGGAAATGATAGATTCTTTGACAGTGACATTTATCTCTCTGTTACATACATTTAAAATCTGAAATGTATAATAAGGAATTGTGTTTATATTTAAAACATAGGCTTCGAGATTTATAAAATAGATTATTTTATATATTTATTTATGAAATATATAGAAAAAGTTTGAGTGCATACCTGAAGAAAATTTAATCATCTTTAATTTTTATATTAATATAAATCGCAAAAAAAAATATATTTAAAGGTATATTTCGAAGAAAAAGTATTTTGAGCTTCATGTAATTTATTTATTTACACCAAAATCTAATGTCTTTTTTCTATATTAGAATAAGGTAGAAATACAAGGTTTCAGTATTTTCTGAATGAAAGTATTTGACTTAGAGCGTTGACAAAATCCATACACATACAGATATAATCGTGAAAATGTTAAAATCCTATTCTAGGGACCTTAAAAAGTATAAAATTTACAAAATTTTATTATCTTCTATAGATTTACGGATAAAGAAATAAATATATAAAATGTTTTGTTATAATGAATCTCACAGCCCAAACAACTCCATAGAAACCAGTTGAAAAATTTAAATGTTTGTAATTGACCGATAAATGTCAGTGTTAAAAATGCAAAGATATTTCTGGGAAGTAAATTTACAAATATTTTTATTTTATTATTAATTAAATATTTAAAAGTATAGATACATATATGTATAATATACCGTGAGTATTTTTTAACATGAAACATTGGGTTTGTCATATCCATGGTTACGACTTGACATTTGATTGACAGCAATGTATTTGCCCGTTTCATTTAAAATGAAACATAGGGATCGAATTTGACATTTGATAAGACGTCAATAGAGCTTAATTCTGTATAAATAATTATACCTGTATTCTAAATTAAAATTACTTGTAGAAAAAATATAATGTGCACCTTGTGTCCGAGTGGTTTTCTGACTCTGCTATATTTCTTACAATATTTAAATATAATACTTCTGTCAAATTCATTCCCCATGTGTCATTTTAAATAAGACAGACAAATACATTGCTGTCAATCAAATGTCAAAATATAACGTAGGAAAATTCAACGGTTATCTGTCATATTGGCAAGATGTCATTAGAGGTTAATTATGTTTAAATAATTATACTTGTTTTCTAAAAATTAAATTTAAATGTGGAAAAAATACTGTGTGGCCTTGTGCCCGAAATATGTTTAGTGCTCTCGAGTGGTTTTCTGACTCTGCTAAATTTCTTACAATATTTAAATATAATACTTTTGTCAGATTCGTTCCCTATGTTTCATTTTAAATGGAACGGGCAAATACATTGCTGTCAATCAAATATCAAGTCGTAACCATGGATATGACAAACTCAGTGTTTCACGTTAAAAAATACTCACGGTATAACATTTAGAAATACCGCGAATTTCGTCAATGAATTGGAAGAATCTCGAACATTTAGACCAGTAGGAGAAAAAGAATAGATTAGAATTAGAGGTTTTGTGCTGGCCAAAACAGATTTTTTTAATCGTGTATTAAGAGTGTCATAATAAACACTAAGTGTTAATCGGTTAACATAATGAATATATGTATATTTAAACTTAGTAAAATATTTGTTTTCTTTCGTGTTATCATTTATTAAGAAATGTATAAATACATAGCGCACCCCGATGAGAAAAGTGACACAAGTCAAAATTGAGAAATTTTAAGTTCATCAGATTAAATTAGTCAAAAACATGCTTCTAAAAATTAGGAATGCTGACAAATCAAAAGATTATATTTTTCGAGAGGTGGAGTTAATGTCGTTTCGTTTCGAGCTAATGTAAATAACTTTATGCACGGACGTATCATAATTTGAAAATTATACACGAATTTCTTTGACATAAACGTCATTTTATAGCCCGCGGGCCTCATTATAGCCCGCCGGGCTATAATGAAACGCCAAACCAAATTATAACCTACAATATAAACAATTTAAACAGGCAACATGAAAAGTTTTTATTACAATCGAAAATTTTTGTATTCTTTTATGAAAATGAAAATGAATTTTGTGATATTTATATGGAAAGCACGGAGATACACAAAATAAAACTCAAATGGCATAACTAATAAACAAACAATAAACTGTTGTTCTCCGCTTTCATAGCAACACTAGATATTGGATGTACGAGGACAAATTCTTTTCGATACAATTTTTCTAACACTCATAATTTGAAAATTTTCGTCCGTGCATAAAGTTTTGTATGTACCAAGAGTGTAACTTGCTTTTATGGCCTTTGACGTGTTTTTATACCTCGGCTTACGCCTCGGGTTCAAAATCCCGCTGCAGACCATAAAAGCCTCCTTACACATGTATATAAATAACTGTCTTCTTTAATTTAAATTTTACGCAAAACTATTTTTTGGACTAGTGTCACTTTTCTCGCCGGCGAAATTGTACTACCCAACCTACAAACATTGATTGTTCAAAAAACATTTAAATGAATAATATTTAAATGTTATTATTTTTATTATATCTTATATAAAATAAACCTTTGAAGAAGGATGTGAAAGCTCAACCGGTTGTAGTTGTATGCTTGATTACAACAAAAAAAAAAAAAAATCGAGTATAGTAATGAAAATTACTAATCACACAATAAATTTATTTTAATAATTGTTTATATGCAAATCAAGGCTACATATAATTTAGTGAATAAGGTATATGCCTCTTTATACAATATCTCTTCTGTTTTTTAAAAGATCTGTTGTGGCCAGCACAAAACCTTCCGTCAATTTGATGTATTTTGTACAAATTCGCTACCAAAAGTTCCTTGAAAAAGATTCTATATATCCTGTAAAATTGTAACACGCACACATTATTTTTTACAAATTCCATACCGAAAGTTCCATTGAAAAGATTCTGTAAATCCAATAAAATTATAACACGAACGTAAATAATGTAAATTGTATTTGACACTTCCTCCTTCAGATTTCCCTTATTGTATTAGGGGTCGCTGTTTTTTTACTGTTCTCTTCTACTCATTCTTGTCCAACATATCGTCTTTTCTCAAATCTTCAGCTACACAGTCTTTCCATTTTCTCTTTGGCCTTCCTCGTACTTCCGGCATTGAAATTTCCAATCTTGAGGCGAGGCTGTAATTGCAAGTCACTTGCGAGGGACACTCTGTCACATATCACTTTCTGATCCTATACTTTCCACTTTGGTTTTGCACTTGACCTGACATCTGTCATTTAAAATTTTCTTGAATATATCTACTATTTCCATAATTTTAGTAAAGCTGACTGATTTTTGAAAGTTAATCTCTCTCAACTATATCTTGAATATGAATGAAAATGTATAATTAAACCGTATAGAGAATAAGATATGGCGGTGGGCGTTGGTCAACAATTAAGAAAAATGGGGTTTGAAAATTTTAATTCATCATGAAATTCTCTTTCATGCCATGTGTTTCATGATTTTCACATGAAATTCCTCTAAAATTTTAAAAATCTGCAAATCGGCTTAGTTTTTGAGAGTTCATCCTAGATTAAAAAATCTGTTGTGGCCAGCACAAAACCTTCCGTCAATTCTGTGTATTTTGTACATATCCCATACCAAAAGTTCCTTATCCTATCAAATTGTAACACGAACACACTATTTTTGCAAATTCCGTACCTAAAGTTCCTTTGAAAATATTCTATAAATCCAATAAAATTATAACATGAACATACACTATGAAAATTGCATTTGACAATTCCTTCTTTCTTCTTCAGCTTTCTCCATTTTTATTAGGGGTCACTGTTTCTTACTCTTCTCTTTAACTCATTCCTGTCCAACGCATCTTCTTCACACAGTTCTTCCTCTCTCAAATCTTCTGCGGTACAGTCCTTCCATCTTCTCTTTCGCCTTCCTCGTACTCCCGATATTTTGATCCTATACTTGCTATATTTGATTTTGCACTTGGCACTATCTGTCAATTAGAATTTTTTTCATATATCAGATGTTTCCATGATAAATAGCAAAGCTAACTGATTTCTGAAAATTAATCTCTTTATAATGCTTTGATTCTATATCTATTGAATAAGAGGGAAAATGTATAATCAAACCGTATAGAGAAGAGCATTTTCTTTATAAAACATAAAATGTCAATTTTAAGAAAAACTGTTAAAAACTTCAAATAAGGGTACTTCCGGTGGATCAATTATAACCAAAATTTAATTAATTAATTTAAACAATCCCTTCTTCCTTTTTCAGCTTTCTCCAATTTTATTAGGGGTCGCTGTTTCTTACTCTTCTCTTCTACTCATTCTTGTCCAACGTATCTTCAAACAGTTCTTCTTTTCTCAAATCTTCAGCTACACAGTCCTTCCATTTTCTCTTTGGCCTTCCTCGTACTCCCGGCATTGAAATTTCCAATTTTGAGGCGAGGCTGCAACTGCAAGTCACTTGCGAGGGACACTCTGTCACATATCACTTTCTGATCTTATACTTTCTACTTTGGTTTTGCACTTGACACTGACATCTGTCAATGAAATTTTTTTGAATATATCTGCTGTTTCCATAATAAGTTTCTTTGGAAAGATTCTATATATCCAATAAAATTATAACACGAACGTAAATAATGTAAATTGTATTTGACACTTCCTCCTTCAGATTTCCCTTATTGTATTAGGGGTCGCTGTTTTTTTACTGTTCTCTTCTACTCATTCTTGTCCAACATATCGTCTTTTCTCAAATCTTCAGCTACACAGTCTTCCCATTTTCTCTTTGGCCTTCCTCGGACTCCCGGCATTGAAATTTCCAATGTTGACGCGAGGCTGCAATTGCAAGTCACTTGCGAGGGACACTCTGTCACATATCACTTTCTGATCCTATACTTTCTACTTTGGTTTTGCACTTGTCATTGACATCTGTCAATTAGAATTTTTTGAATATATCTGCTGTTTTCATAATAAGTTTCTTAGTAAAGATTCTATAAATCCAATAAAATTATAACACGAACGTAAATAATGTAAATTTTATTTGACACTTCCTCCTTCTGATTTCCCTTATTGTATTAGGGGTCGCTGTTTTTTTACTGTTCTCTTCTACTCATTCTTGTCCGACATATCGTCTTTTCTCAAATCTTCAGCTACACAGTCTTTCCATTTTCTCTTTGGCCTTCCTCGTACTCCCGGCATTGAAATTTCCAATCTTGAGGCGAGGCTGTAATTGCAAGTCACTTGCGAGGGACACTCTGTCACATATCACTTTCTGATCCTATACTTTCCACTTTGGTTTTGCACTTGACACTGACATCTGTCAATGAAATTTTTTTGAATATATCTGCTGTTTCCATAATAAGTTTCTTTGGAAAGATTCTATATATCCAATAAAATTATAACACGAACGTAAATAATGTAAATTGTATTTGACACTTCCTCCTTCAGATTTCCCTTATTGTATTAGGGGTCGCTGTTTTTTTACTGTTCTCTTCTACTCATTCTTGTCCAACATATCGTCTTTTCTCAAATCTTCAGCTACACAGTCTTCCCATTTTCTCTTTGGCCTTCCTCGGACTCCCGGCATTGAAATTTCCAATGTTGACGCGAGGCTGCAATTGCAAGTCACTTGCGAGGGACACTCTGTCACATATCACTTTCTGATCCTATACTTTCTACTTTGGTTTTGCACTTGTCATTGACATCTGTCAATTAGAATTTTTTGAATATATCTGCTGTTTTCATAATAAGTTTCTTAGTAAAGATTCTATAAATCCAATAAAATTATAACACGAACGTAAATAATGTAAATTTTATTTGACACTTCCTCCTTCTGATTTCCCTTATTGTATTAGGGGTCGCTGTTTTTTTACTGTTCTCTTCTACTCATTCTTGTCCGACATATCGTCTTTTCTCAAATCTTCAGCTACACAGTCTTTCCATTTTCTCTTTGGCCTTCCTCGTACTCCCGGCATTGAAATTTCCAATCTTGAGGCGAGGCTGTAATTGCAAGTCACTTGCGAGGGACACTCTGTCACATATCACTTTCTGATCCTATACTTTCCACTTTGGTTTTGCACTTGACACTGACATCTGTCAATTAATTTTTTTTGAATATGTCTGCTGTTTCCATAATTTTAGCAAAGCTGACTGATTTTTGAAAGTTAATCTCTCTTAATGTCTATAACTCTACATCTATTTAATATTAAGGGCAATGTATAATCAAATCGAATAGAGAATAATGTTGAAAATCACAAAATGTCGATAAATGATTTTCAACTGCGTTTTTTCAAGAAAAACTGTTAAAAAAACTAGGAAAATCGTATTCTAGGGACCCTAATACGTGCTTATTTATTAAAAACACTTTCGAATTTTTTGACCAAAGACAATTCCTTACCTAAAGGTGACGGAAGGTAAAAATATTTGTTATGGCCTGCACAATACCTCTCGCCATTTCCGTTTTGGTATTAAGTATTGAATTTAACATTTCTTGTAACACATATTTCTAATTATATCTATTCTGTCATTCTATAAGGAATCTTGTCTTACTCTTCTCTAATGTTCAAGATGACCCACAATTTTAAATATTTAATTAATAATTCAATAAATATTAAATGTACTTCCCAGAAACTGGTGTCCTTGGTGTAGTCTGTGTGATTTATTGCAACAGATTATATTTTCATTATCTCTAAATATATATATGATACAATAAAATTTTTAACTCTATTAAATGGAGAATTTTATGAACTTCAATATTTGTATTAACAAAAATTTTCAAAAAATATTTAGATTTTGTAAGGAACTTCTACTTCCGGTTGTCTAATTGTTAGCAAAACCTTTTACGTTCTTTCCATTGATGCTAGAATGAGGAATACGTAGTGAAATAGGTCATAAGTATTATAGTTTTTGAGGAATGGTCCTTTCAACATCCAGACACATACATACACACATAAACACACACACAGACATCATCGTAAAATGTTATGATTGGATTCTATCGGCTTTAAAACGTGTTTATTCATTAAAATCTGGATATACGATTTTTAGCATGATCCAATACCTCCCTTAGCGAGAGGTAATAAAAATGTAAGAACCCTTTTTGTACAAAAAAATACGAGCTTTAATTTTGTATTCTTGTAAAATTTTGACGCGTGGCAGTTTTCGAGAAACTAGTCAAAAATAATAGTAGAAGGTCCATTAACTCTGTAGATAATTAGTTCGAATATTTGAACAATTGAAATATCGACTATTTATCAATAAAATTAATATCTGGGAACAAATGATTAGCATATGTCTTTCAGGAATCCAACATCTAGAGGATTCAAATAATAGTAGCTTTATAAGTTTTAGTATTATTTACGTAAGAATGACATTGTGCAATAAAGTGTATGCTTGTTAAAGACACATAATTGAAATAGTTCTTTTTCCCATACAAGTTATAGAATTTGTTCATAAGGCGACGTATGTCTCAACTCTGTTTAGGAAATAATTGGAACTGTTCGTATATATTGGCGTGTATTTTAACATTTTTGTCTCGTTTATTTACGTGATTCACCAGTAATGGTCTTGTTTGCTACCTATAAATGAAACATATTTGCACAATGCCATTCCTACGTGAGGAATACTATAGTTTTAAGTCCTTGGATATGTATTTTCAGATCTTAATTAAACTTTGGCTCATCAACATGGTAAAAGAGTAAGTCATGCACAATTACTATAATGTTAATATATGAATGTTTCTTCCACATTTCTTGAGATAAACATTTATTTATTTCATAGCAACTGGCTGACCTGTTTCTGAACTTTTTTTTTATCAAATATCAAATTAAAGCAAATTTCAAATAATTTTGAAACCATTGGACAAAATATTGCATGATAAATTTGTATTCATTCTTTAAATCACAAAATTGTAACCAACAGTTTCTTAATTGACTTAAAGAGTACCATAAACTAATAATTATTATTTAATAGGCGGACCTTTGGTTGGTCTGATGTATCAAGAAACTTGGAGAATTTGGATATAGTTTTCGACCTTTGAATTTCAACACTGCACCAGACAAATCTTTTACGTCATAAGCGGCCATCGATGGATGAACTGGTAGGAATCTTTATTTTTTTAGAAAATATTTTGTTCGCATATTCAGTTATGAGAACTTATATATAGTTAAAGGAATATGACTATATATCTAATTATTAACTTGTTCTCATACTCAACCATGAGAACTTATAGTCAAAGGAATATGACCTAATGATTATCTTGTACTCAAATTCGATATTGAGCACTATGTAAACAGAAATAAAACTTTCATAAATTTTCTTATAATATCGAAACAATTTGGAATTGAAATATCGCCTATTTATCAATAAAATCAATATCTGGGAACAAATGATTAGCATATGTCTTTCAGGAAACGGACATCTAGAAGACTAAAATAATAGTAGCTTTATAAGTTTTAGTATTATTTACGTAAGAATGACATTGTGCAATAAAGTGTATGCTTGTTAAAGACACATAATTGAAATAGTTCTTTTTCCCATACAAGTTATAGAATTTGTTCATAAGGCGACGTATGTCTCAACTCTGTTTAGGAAATAATTTGAACTGTTCGTATATATTGGCGTGTATTTTAAAATTTAATTAAAGTAGTTTTTTTTTTTTTTTTTTTTTTTTTTTTTTTTTTTTTTTTTTTTTTTGGCACATATGTTATAGAATATGTTCATAAGGCGACATATGTAACTCTGTTTAGGAAATAATTTGAAACTGTCAACATAGTTCGTACACATTAACGGGTGTTCTAACATTTTTGTGTTTAGTGTTGATTTATCAATTCATGTGCGTTTCTTGAAACAGGAAAAGATTATTAGATATCAGCACAGATTATAAAGCGAATTGAATTTGCGCAATGCCATTCGTACGTGAGGAATACTATAGTTTTAAGTTCTTGGAAATGTATTTTTAGGTTTTAATTAAACTTTGGCTCATCGCGCCGTCGAGCAAACACGCGTTTTCTTTAAAAATTAAAAATAAATTGATTAATTTGAAGTGCATGCCGTGGCGATCATCCTAAAATCGTGCGTCTACGGTTGCAGCGGTAACCGTACGCGTGGCTTACCCAGACGGTAGCTAGGGAGAGTGCTTGGGAAAAGAAAATACGGACGTATCGGGGCATGGATCAGTGAGTGGATGGGTTTAAAATTTTTTTTAATTGCAGTAATTTTTTAAATTTTTGATGTAGAAATTGCTTAATTAATTAATAATAATACCTAGTAGAATGAGTCAGGAAGGAGGTAACAGTGCGAAACTTGTTGTGGGTATTCGGGTTCCTTTTTTCAATTAACTTCACACGGTCAGAGGGGCTGGGTAGGTAGGTTTCGTGCGCGATAGCCATAATTGAGTGGACTGATATGTACCAGCGTAAAACCTTGTAAACCCTGTTGTTATCGCTTCACTCCTATGTGATGGGATCAAGGGATCAAGGGAGATTAAGAAGAATAATTACACAGGAAGCTTTCTTATGGCCTTATGTGCTCTCCTCATCCGGAGGCAACGTAATCATCTTTTAATGGTAATAGCAACGACTAGGTAAAGTTTTTGTTTGAATTAACTTTGTTGAGCACACGGGTTAATAACCGCGTTCGGTGTAGGGTATCCGCGAGAGGCGCGGGCGAATGTCTCCGGGAGTAGCTAGATAGGTGGCGTCCTGCCTAGCCAGTTACGTGTGACTGCTGTCCAGGTCTCTATCTAGTTCGGATTTTAGGCCGTAAATGCTCTGCATCGCGTGGGGTCGGCTTAACCCCCTCGTAAACTTCCGTGAGAACCAACAACGGCGTTCGACGCCACGGCGTTCTCACCATTTGCTTAGCTCGTACTCTCACTCTCTCTCTCACACTTCGCCTTTAGCTTAGTTTAATCTAGATATAAGATAGTTCGCGTAGACATAAGATAGCTTAGATATAAGTAGGTGGGGTTGTTTTTGCTTTTCGAGAGAGAGAGAGAAAAATTAACGTTAACTTCACAATTTTAGATTTGCTTGAAATCGATATTAACGTAAAATAGGCTTTTTTAGACTTGTTTTCCTTTGAAATAGATCTTAACGTAAGATAGGCTTTTTTGCGCACTTCACTAACTTAATTTGGGGGGGAACTACAATAATTTAAGTTAGATTATAAGTATTATTGTACACGGAACTGTATTTAATAAATGGTATATATAAGGGAACGTGGGTTTGGCATTTGAGGGCGGTGTTTCCCTTATATATACATTTTATTAAATAAAGGTTATCGTTTTTAGTTTTGAGATAGTTTTAAGTTAAAAAGAACTCCCCTCCACCACTATCGTCAAGATTGCAGTGCCGATTGGAGACGCAGACCATGGCTAATCTTCTTCATTTGTTTAAAATGTCTGTACAACAATAAAGCAATATATTACTTTAATTTAAACCCAATATCCCATTAGTTTTAAAGTAGGTAGTTTTAGTAAAAATTGTAATTACTACAGATATTTAGGATAGAACGTTAGTGACTTCAATACAAGTGAATATTTCGTTTCTGTTGCGTCTGAATTCATCTTTTGCAGTTATACTGTGGGTTATTAGATAATTGTTTATCAATTAGCATGTCCTTTGCATTGGGGCCAACGTTGGAACACGGTGCACAACCATAGGCCTCCATGGGCACCCCCCTACGTCCTCGTACGTGGCAGACGGAACCCATGTGCCTATGCCGGTGTTGTCGGGAATGCGGAGTTCGTTTGGGGACGTAGGCTTTAAGTCGACGTCGTGAGACCCATATACCTATTATCTAGGTGATAAATGTATAGTGAGTACCATGGCGCCTCGGCTAGGCGTGAAATCTCTGACTCCTGCTCGTGTATAGGCGAAACCAACCCGAATGGGCGGGAATCATCGGCACAGATTCCACCGTTTTTTTATATTAGAGTCACTTAGATTTGCGGACAACACGTGTTGTTCTTTAGATTCAGGATGGGAATTAGGGATGGTGTAATTGTACTGGGTGGATTCAGACGTATTCAGGACAAAGTGTTGCTTTGAGAAATTACTGGCGTTCGCCTAAATTTCTGATGTAATATATTAAGACACGGTCAGGGCAAAGTTAGATTTTAAGTATTGTAAACGAAGCTTTGTATTAATAAATATTATATATTTTGGTAAGTGGGAGGTTTGGGTGGTAACAAAATATATAATATAATATAAAGTTTCGGAAACGGTCTTCAACTGAATAAGAAATCTTTGTACCTTTAAAAATGGGAACAAGGAATCTTATTTAGGGACCACCAAGATTTAATTTGTTAAATTAGTATTGTAAACGAAACTCTACTTAATATAGTATTATTTTACCTTAAAACTTAAATAATATTAATGTAGAGTTTCGTATTAGTTATAAAACTGAAATGTTCGTTACCAGAGAAAATTATGGTTATATTATTTGTGTTCAATTCTACTGCATCTTTATTCAGTCACAGAATAAAGATGCAAAATAATTAACAACAAATAATACAACTATTAAAATGATAATTTTATTCGGTACCGAACGTTTTAGTTTTATAACTAAACCATGTTGAACTATAATAAATTGTTATTAGATTTGTTGACAAATTTAGTAACAATTGTGAACAGAATTATAACACAAAAGAAACTTAAAAGACATTCGTGTTTAAAAATTATGTTCATAATTATTTCTTACTAAGTTTGTTTACAAATTTGGTGACAATTTTTTAACGTGTCCAACAGGCTTTAGTTGTAAAATTGAAATATTTATTACCGAGTAAAGTTATCATAATTTTGATTGTAAATGTTATTATTTTGTACCTTTATTTTGTAATAGAAGTTACTTTTATTACAAAATAAAGATTCAAAATAATTTATAATATCTACAACCAAAATAATGATAACTTTACTCGGTAACAAACATTTCAATTTTACAAGTAAAGCCTGTTTGACACGTTAAAAAATTGTCACCAAATTTGTTAACAAACTTAGTAAGAAATAATTATGAACAGAATTTTTAAACACAAATGTCTTTTACGTTTCTTTTGCGTTGTAATTCTGTTCACAATTGTTACTAAATTTGTCAAAAAATCCGATAACAATTTATTTTAATGTCGAAACGTCTTTTGTAATGTCAATAAACTTTAAATTTTATAAGAAAAAGTCTTGTAATTTTGATATAATAGAAATATATTTTTATATTTAAAAATTGATTTTTTTTTGTAATGTCAAACTTTAAATTTTATAAGAAATAAATAGTCTTGTAATTTTGATATAATACAAATATATTTTTATGTTTAAAAATTGATTTTTTTTTCTAAGTCCTTACACGTATGTAGTTTTCAAAACTGCCACCAGAGGCAGCACCTGTCGTTAAACGTTCCAACTTTGAGTCTAAAATCAATCAAAAAAATTTCATTTGTGTACATACGTACGTACATACATAATTTGCGATGCCTTTGGTACTTAGATATATTAGAAATGGGATTTAAATACTATCATAGAAGACACAACGACTCTTGGGTAGTAGATAGCAATCTATTCAGACTTACTAATATTCCCAAAGGAAATGTCCCATTTTAATAGGGCTAAAGTCACATTAGGTAATACACGTTAGTTATAATACGTCAATGCTAATACATCATTTATAGCGCCTTTACGTCAAGTTAAAAATTGACAAGTGCTGCTCCCTGGTGGCCGTTTTGAGAACTATTCGTATGTACGTATGTATGGTCAAAGTGGAGTAGTATTTCTGGTTGCCTATATGTTAGGCGTAAAGCCTTTTCTAATAGGTTCTGTTCTCTGGCGGCCATTTTAAGAACTATATACGTGTAGAGACAGTAAAGGGGTAACAAATAAGCAATTTATAACTTAATTTATAATTTATTGAGTAATATATTGTACATTAAGGGTTGTTACATGAAATACAACAATGTAAAATACAAATAAACAATAAATACAAATAAAATGTATACAAACTATTATTTAAACATCCCTATTTCTAATTTTTCAGGACAAGGGTAAGTATATTATTTATTTACAAAGTACATTAAGGGTAGTTACATGAAATACAACAATGTAAAGTACAAATAAACAGTAAATACAAGTAAAATATATACAAACTATTATTTAAACATCCCTATTTCTAATTTTTCAGGACAAGGGTAAGTATATTATTTATTTACAAAGTACGTTAAGGGTAGTTACATGAAATACAACAATGTAAAGTGCAAATAAACAATAAATACAAGTAAAATTTATACAAACTATTATTTAAACATCCCTATTTCTAATTTTTCAGGACAAGGGTAAGTATATTATTTATTTACAAAGTACGTTAAGGGTAGTTACATGAAATACAACAATGTAAAGTACAAATAAACAGTAAATACAAGTAAAATATATACAAACTATTATTTAAACATCCCTATTTCTAATTTTTCAGGACAAGGGTAAGTATATTATTTATTTACAAAGTACGTTAAGGGTAGTTACATGAAATACAACAATGTAAAGTGCAAATAAACAATAAATACAAGTAAAATTTATACAAACTATTATTTAAACATCCCTACTTCTATTTTTTCAGGACAATGGTAAGTATATTATTTATTTACAAAGTACGTTAAGGGTAGTTACATGAAATACAACAATGTGAATTACAAATACAAGTAAAATTTATAGACTATTATTTAAACATCCCTAAGCATATTTGTTTATAAAATACAAATAAGAATACATACAATTTAAGCTAAGAAAATAATAAACAATAAATATTTCTTAAACCAATACAATTTTTATTTAACAACCCGTCATTTATTTCAGGGGGATGTACCACAACAAAGAGACAGGGAAGTATGTAACATTTATAGGGGAAATTAAGACATGGGAATTTTTTTATGTTCATTCGTGTTCTCCGGATTGTAATTAGTCTAATAGAACTAGTCCGGCCCTTCTAGTTTTTGAGTTTAACACTTTCTTCTTAACCTAGGTTTTGGGTCGAAATTTTTGATGGTATCAGGATAACAGGAATGAAAAGAGTTCTCATATTTTAAATGTGATACCGGATTCGTGTACTACGGGTCGTAATTAGTCTAAAAAACCCTGTCCGGCCTTTCTAGCTTTAGTAGTTTTGGAGCTATAACACTTTATTTTAACCCAATTTTACTCAGTTCTTGAGTCGAAAATTTTTGATGGTATCAGGATAACAGGAATGAAAAGAGTTCTCATATTTTAAATGTGATACCGGATTCGTGTACTACGGGTAGTAATTAGTCTAAAAAACCCTGTCCGGCCTTTCTAGCTTTAGTAGTTTTGGAGCTATAACACTTTTTTTTAACCCAATTTTACTCAGTTTTTGAGTCGAAAATTTTTGATGGTATCAGGATAACAGGAATGAAAAGAGTTCTCATATTTTAAATGTGATACTGGATTCGTGTTCTACAGGTCGTAATTAGTCCAAAAAACCTTGTCCGGCCCTTCAACCTTTTGTAGTTTAAGAGATATAAAGCATTTCTTAATTAAAAAGTGTCGCATTTTGAGTCGAAAATTTTCCATAGTATCCGAGAAACAGGAATGGGAAAGAGTTCTACGGATGGTTATTTTATTGCTTATAGTACTTAAAAAATAAATAATAAAATTTTGGTATAAACAAAAAAAAAATCAAATCAGCCGTTTTCGAGATATGAGCCCCTAAACTTTTTTAGGAGTTGTTTTGGTTTAATTTGGCTATTTGAAGGGCTAAAGAACTGGAAAATAGCGTACCGGGAGAATTTGAACCAGCACAGAATTGATGAGAATTTGTTCAACTTTTTTAAAAAACAGGCTGTCAAATTTTAATTAGTAACCCTTGGCCCTACGCCCTTGAAACTCATATATGTTATTCTACGACCCCTGTTCTTCAAAGGATGCTAAGGGAACGCGAAATTTTAAGGAAATCGCTGAAATCCCAGCCGTTTCCGAGATACGAGCCCTTAAAGTTTTCCGAAGGGTCTAACGCCTAAATTCGTTAATTTAAAGGGCTAAAGGGCCGGAAAATAGCGAATCGGGGGGATTCGAACCCGCGCTTTCCATTAGCTTGCACAGAATTGATGTAAACCCTTTGGTTTACAATATATTTGCCCTTCAAATTTGCGGCGAAGGGTCTGAGCTAATTCCTGAACTAAAAAAGCTAGAAAGGCCGGACAAGTGTTGTTAAACTTACTTGGATCTGCATAAGTGAAATCCGTGGTCAGATTTTCCCCAAGGGCTCAAATAAGTCCTTGGCCCTTTGGAAAAGGGCGGACTCCTTTCGGATGCTTATTTTCGTACCTAGAGATCCTAATACAAAAAGATAAAATAGGAAAATTCGGAAAAATCCTTAAATATT
Organism: Ophonus ardosiacus; assembly: GCA_943142095.1. NCBI lineage: Eukaryota > Metazoa > Arthropoda > Insecta > Coleoptera > Carabidae > Ophonus > Ophonus ardosiacus. The sequence goes on from OW964835.1 coordinate 5,329,808, forward strand.
AGGGTATTTCCCTGTCCCTTTTGTAATTACATAGGAAAGGTAAATAAAACACTCTTTTATTTATTTATTCTTATAAAAGTCATTTACTATCTTCATCCAGTGTCGTAGTTACCGTATCTCATCGCTGGGTGTACTCCGGCCCTTCGCAGAACCTGTAAACAAACATAAACATTGTTTATTTTGAGCGGCAAAGTACAAAAGATATAATAAATAAACACTTAATGACAGTGGGGGTATTACGTGATAATATTAATATTATATTTTTAAAATAAAGACTTCAGTTCCTTTCAGACTTTGGTGAAGTGAACATGGTGTGCTTGTGAATAATCGTGTAGTGTATATAGCAAACGAACAACTTAGAAATTTTTATTGCAATCGTTCTCTAATACATCTTATAGTTCGCTATACATTTTACAAATGTTAAATTTATTCTACAACTTTCTTAAAATTATTTAAATAACTTTAAATAATATTCATTTTGTTTAAATTTTGTAAAAGAAATCTAAATTTAATGAGTTAATAGTACACTAAATTTAAAGTTCATATGTACATTATTATTTACAATAAAATCTAAATATTCAAAATTCATTTTTAACAACGTATTTCTGCTTATTATAATTTTAGATATTATTTAAAATGTTGCATAAGTCTCTGTCCTCCCGTTAATGTTTATTATTTAATCCGTAGTCAAAATTTTATTGTCGTGAGTTACAGTTGCTGAATATTAAAAAAAAACCATCTTTATATTATTAAAATAAATTATCCATAAAGTGTAGTGTATCTAGTGTGTCTTACAAATACGAAGTGTTATACAAGTTACTCTAATTGGTGTGAGTGTTACGTAATATTTACTACAAAGTGTATTCTAATCTGTGAAAATCGCCAATGATGATATATTACGGTGTTGATATAACAGCGGATGATATATCAAGAAAATTCACCGTAGGTAAGTACCTTTGATAATACATTTGTTCTAAATTGTTGAACACAAAACAAATGTGTCTGCCGTATCCTAATAGTGAATTTTATGTAAAATATAAATTTTTACGTCCCTATTTACCATCTTTATTCTTGTAGTAGTGATAAATGAAAATATGAAACAAGTGCACATGACATAGTTCAGAGAAAATTTGACTAAAATACATTTATTTTAACGCCAGTAATTCCTAAACCAATCCAAGTTAAAAATTATAATCAGACGTATGTTACAGAGAATTTTATGTAGATTTCTAATTTTCATTGCGCAAGTTGCTATTTTTAACCACGTAGGAGTAATAAATAAAAATGTGAAATAACAACGCATGACAAAGTTTAGTGAAATATACATTTTAACTCACATTTATATTTCATAGAATTAGAAGCCTGGAGAACCGATTCACGGCTTCACGATACCGCAGGAGATGGTTTCCTGATCCAGACAACGAAATGAAGACCACCAGGTCCGGAGAGAAGCCCCAGGATACTGTAGACACACGAACGGGTTTTCCAAGTGGCGATGTCTGCGTCTCTTAACACTGGAACGTCGAAAACGTGATCATCTGCAAAAAGAAATGATTTGTTAATAAAATTATGAATGTAATAATTTATTTATTGTATCTGCAATTTGTGTTTATCTGTATTAATAATACCGCATTTCACCTCTCGCTAAGAGAGGTATTAAAGTCATGATAAAAATCGCATATTTAGATTTTTGTGAATAAGCACGATTTAAGGTCCCTACAAACTTATTTTAACATTTTTAAGATGATGTCTGTGTTGTTTTATTACTAATAATGGAGAACATAAAATTCTATATCTGAGACATTTAAAATTTTTATTATATCTTCTATAGATTTAGAGATAAAGACACTGTAATGTAATAATCGGATTTAATAAATCGCACAGGCTAAACCAGTTGTCTAATTCAAATGTTTGTAACATAGTTTATATTTTGTAATGACAGATAAATGAAGAAGAAAGAAGGAATTGTCAAGTGCAATTTACATAGTGTATGTTCATGTTATAATTTTATTTGATTTATAGAATCTTTTCAAAGGAACCTTTGGTACGGAATTTGTAAAAAATGGTATGTGTTTGTGTTATAATTTTATTGGATATATAGAATATTTTATTGTGACATTTATCCATTTTTATTTCAATACTTTTATTTCTAAAAATTCACACAGTTGTTCAAATACTCTCCAAATGCGTACGCTTACGTAACATTCTCTTTACAATCAAATAATATTACTACCAAGTTTATATCTCTACCCATTTTTGAATTATTTCCCCAAAAGTCAATGTAGGGTATATATTTAGATAAAAACTTCAAAATTTTCAAAAATCTAATTTTGAAGTATATACTTCTCAATGCCCTGATTCCAAATTTTGAAACCGCAGGTCGATATCTTGTTTGGTTCCCCATTCGCCCATTTTTGGGTATTAACCCAAAAATGGGCCGAGATATGAATTTGGCGACATCACCATTCGTTTCTACGGACAAAAATATATAAGTATAGCAATTTTCATAAGTTTTGTCCAACCGGTTAATTTTTTATAAATAAAAGCTTGAAAACCCCTGAAAATGGCCAAAATAGATACATAAAAATTAGATTTTTCAAAAATTTTGAAGTTTTTATCTAAATGTGGGGTATATTGACTTTTAGGGCAATAATTCAAAAATGGGTAGAGATATATAAACTTGATTTGATTGTAAAGAGAATGTTACGTAAGTGTACGCATTTTTAGAGTATTTATATATGAGTATACATGATGTATATTCATGTGATAATTTTATTGGATTTATAGAATATATTCCAAGGAACTTTCTGTACGGAATTTGTAAAAATTTGTATTATGTTCGTATTACAATTTTACTGGATATATAGAATCTTTTCCAATGAACTTTTGGTTTGGTATGGGATTTGTACAAAACACATCAAATTAACGGAAGGTCTTTCCTGGCCACAACAGATTTTTGTTTTATTGTTTTATTAATTAAATATTTAAAATTATCAGTAAACTGCATATAGCCATAAGAAATACCGCCAATCCTATTAATGAATTAGAAGAATCTCTGACATTTAGGAACTTCCTCATACAATGTAAAAATAGATATAATAAGAATTATATGTGCACAAGACATGTTAAATACAATAAAAAAGCAATATTTGGGTAAAGTTCTGCAAATTTTTTTTATTATAAAACGACGTTTCGGCGGCCAAGTGCAATACAATACTTATATAACATAAAAATTTAAATGGCGGTATTGAGAGGTATTGTACTGGCAACAAGATTTTTTTTTATATTAATATCTAACGCTGAAATTTCCTATAGAAAAGCAGTTGTTCTTTAATAATCAAAACTGAAAACTCTTTCAGCGTTTCAGTAAATTTTGAAAATTTGCTTATTTATAGAATAATGCATGTTGTATTCATATTTGAAACGTACGGGTTTCCTATCTTGTTTAATTTCAGAGATATTGAGCCCTAAGTTTGAATTTTCTTTTAGAAAAACATTTATCCTTAAAGAAACATAAATGAAAATTTATCAACATTTCACCAACTTTGAAAATTGACATATTTCCAGAGAAATGCATGCTGAACTCATATTTGATACGTACAAATTCATATCTAATTTAGTTTCATAAAGTTGAAATTTCCTATACATAAAAGTATTTGACCTTAAAAATAGGGATTTTTTTTCAGTAATGAATAGCACCCTTTTTATCATACCTAAAGTTCATAAATACATAGACATCAATTATAATTTATAATTCTCATTATTTTGATTGTTGACTACTATTTTTTTTATTTATTATTATTATCTAATGCCTAACTGTTACATAGATCAATTTTGTCAGTTTTATTGTTACACAGATCAATTATGTCAGTTTCATTGTTACAGTGCTAGTGAACAGACGTGTGGTGTGCTCGTGTACTGTGCCTTCGAGGACGACTTCCTAGTGCCTGGGAGAGGACTTTTGGACATCTTCAAAACTTGGACTTATACTTAGGAAAATAATTTAATCCTAGTAAGTTTTTACCTCTCGCTAAGAGAGGTATTGGATTCATGCTAAAATTCGCATATCCAGATTTTATTGAATAAGCACGATTTAAGGTCCCTACAATCCGATTATAACATTTTTAAAATGATGTCTGTGTGTGTGTGTGTGTGGATGTGTGTATGTGTGTATGTGTGTATGTGTGTATGTGTGTATGTCTGGATGTTGTAGCCACGATTGCTCAAAAACTATAAGACTTAAAAAATATTTAACTGCAGTTTCCTCAATCTGACATTCCTGGGAAGAGCTGATTAGATTTTGGTAACAATTGAACAACCGGAAGTAGTAGTTTCTTAGAAAAATTATTCTAAATATAATTTTTTGGGATTTTTTTTTATTAAATATTGAAGAACATAAAATTCTCCATCTAATACACTTAAAAATTTTATTATATCTTGCATAGATTTAGAGATAAAGACACTATAATTTATAGAGTACACTTATCGCAGAGGCTAAGGCACTAAGGAAACCAGTTGACATATTCCAATGTTTATAACATGACACATGTCATTGTCAAATATCAACAGTTTTAGTGACATTCTGATAGCTTTTTCTGGGAAGTATATTTAATTTTTCTTATTGTATTATTAATTAAATATTTGAAATTATAGGTAAAATTGTGGTAAAATACATATATCCATCAGAAATACCGCCAATCTGGTTAATGAATTGGAACAATCTCTTAAATTTAGAAACTTCCTCATACAATGGAAATATATATAATTAGAATTATATGTGTGCAAAAGACATGTTAAATACAATAAAAAACAATATTTGGGTAAAGTTCTGTAATATTTTGTTATAAAACGACGGTTCGAAAGCGAAGTGCAGTACAATACTTATATAGCCTAATATGGAAATGGCGAGAGGTCTTGTGCTGGCCACAACAGATTTTTTTATTTTTGAATTTTAGTAACCATTATTGGGTATATCAGCCATTATTTCTAGACCATTTCGGGTGTATTATACTTTATATTTGAATTATAATTGTTGATGTTGTGTGGAAATTTTAATTAATTTAGAATTATTTAGTGTTACTACCATAAACAATATCATATATTATTGGACGTACTATACATTTTATTCCACATATATTATGTTTAAATAATTATGAGTAAATATGATCACAAATTTAAAAAAATAATTTAAATATTCTTTTCATTAATGAATTTCTCACACTTCCTTTCATATTAGGTATTTTATTATTAATAATTCCAAACGATTGAAATATTTCTGAGTCCATCCATATTATTATCTTTAACCACTAGTCTAAATATTATTTCAATTATATTTTTATTGTTACAGAAATATGCAACAGAGAGATGAATTACAGTCCTGGTCGAGCAGTAGAAGGATGCGAGTGAATTGCAGAAGGATATCTATCCTGATTTCAGCGTTGGAGATGATCATATTGTTGCAGAGCATCACACTGAAGACACCCCAACATGTATCGATGCCCCTCAAGACTTATTTTTAAAATTTATGTAAACAAATAAATAAATAAAACTCATCCTCCTAAACATGAAATACTAGTATATACAACACATATATCTTCATTTTCATATATTTGACAGTTCATTATATAAGAAATTCACATATATATACATGCATACATACTATTTAAACTGTACAGAAAAACAAAAAGCTAAGTTTACATATTTCTTACTGGAATTTAACTCCATATGATTCGAATTACTGAAACTATGTAGTTATACATATATAAAACAACTCCCTGAATTCAAATATGAAAACCACAAGCTAATATTTCACATAATTTTTAAGTTATTACATTTAAACTTGATATACACAAAAGACATTTAGATATCATGAAACGAACATGATTAAGATTTTTTTTTCAGCAATTCGAATTCCTGAAACTAAATGTACACACAGAATCCAAATTTGAAAACTGCAAGTCGCTATCTCACTTAATTTTTAAATAATTTTAATTTTATCATGGTATACAAAATAGGCATTTACTAACTAGAAACATATATGACTGAATTTTTTTTTCACCAATTCGAATTCCTGAAACTTACGTGTACATGCACAAAACATTTCCCTGAATAGCTTGCGGACACTCATGTGACGAAGCGAATTAGCCAATCAGAACTTGGGGAGAAACTGTCACATTGAAGGTCAGAAAGCTGGGCAGCTTTCCAAATTCAAGAGTACCGTAATTTAAGAGTGTAGTGTGTTTTGGAAGAATGAGTTTTGTTGGAGTAAAAAATTGAAATTAAAATTAAAAAATTAACAAAACTACTTATAATTACAACATCAATGTCAAGCTCCCTCTGAGAGTACGATTATTAGTTTTGGAGCGATTTTGAGTAATTTCGTACTCTGTAGTAGAGTTTTGGAACGCAACCCTTCAGTTTGTTTTAGTACCGTGTTCAGAGGTTATGAGTTTTGTTTTCATAGTTTGGCAGTTTTCATATTGAAGGTTTTAGTGCGTATTGAGTTATTTTATATTTTTTTGCCAAACTATGAAAACAAAACGCATAATACGCTATAAACCAAAACAAACTTCAAATCTCCGCCCTTCAATCTAACAGTTTCTCCTCAAGTTCGGATTGGCTAATTCGCTTCGTCACGTGAGTGTCCGCAAGCTATTCAAATTTGAACACTGCAAAACGCTATCAAGATTAGTTTTTAAATTATTTTAATTTTATCATGATATACACAATAGACATTTAGCTATCTTGAAATAAACATGATTGAATTTTTTTTCAGCAATTCGAATTACTGAAACTTAGTGTACATGCAAAAAACAACCCCCAGAATCCTAATTTGAAAACTGTAAATCGCTATTTCACTTAGTTTTTAAATTATTTTAATTTTATCATCCTATACAAGATTTTTTTTCAGTAATTCGAATTCCTGAAACTTTCGGTACATATAGAAAACTACCCCCTGAATTCAAATTTCAAAGCAATGAATAGCACCCTTTTTATCATCCATAAAGTTCATAAATTATATTTCGCGGGTAATCCATAGACCTTGTTTACAAATAATAATTTTAAAAAATCGTACGAGCGACTACAATATTATATAATACATAGACATCGATTATAATTTATAATTCTCATTATTTTGATTGTTGACTACTATTTTTTTATTTATTATTATTATCTAATGCCTAACTGTTACATAGATCAATTTTGTCAGTTTGATTGTTACACAGATCAATTATGTCAGTTTCATTGTTACAGTGCTAGTGAACAGACGTGTGGTGTGCTCGTGTACTGTGCCTTCGAGGACGACTTCTTAATGCCTAGGAGAGGACTTTTGGACATCGTCAAGACCTGGACTTATACATAGGGAAATAATTTATTCCTAGTAAGTTTTTTTTTATTTTTGAACTACTTTTAGTAACCATTATTGGGTATATCAGCCATTATTTCTAAACTATTTCGGGTGTATATATACTGTATATTTGAATTATAATTCTTGATGTTGTGTGGAAAATAATTTGAATTAATTTAGAATTATTTAGTGTTACTACCATACACAAGTATCATATTATTGTTCGGACTATCCATTGTACTACATTTATTTTATATTTAAATAATTATGAATAAATACAATCAATAATTTAAAAAAAATGAAAAATTTAAATATACTTTTCACTTCCTTTCATATTAGGTATTTTATTTTTAATAATTACAAACGATTGAAACATTTTTAAGTCCATCCACATTATTATCTTTAACCACTAATCCAAATATTATTTCTATTTCATTTTTATTGTTACAGAAACATGTAACAGAGAGATGAATTACAGTCCTGGACGAGCCGTAGAAGAGTGTGAGTGAATTTGCAGAGGGATTCCTGATGTCAGCATTGGAGATCATCATATTGTTGCAGAGCATTCACACTGAAGACACTCCAACATGTATTTGTGTCCCTCAAGACTTATTTATAATATTTATGTAAATAAATAAATAAATAAAATGTATCTTCCTAAACATTAAGTACTAGTATAACTAATATAAGGCAAGAAAATTTGGCACATAATCAACTCATGTCATTATGCAACACATATATCTTCATTCATTTTATAAGAAATTCATATAACATACATACACGAAAACATACATGCATACATACTATTTAAAAGGTACAGTGAAACAAAAGGTTATGTTCAAATATTTCCTACTGAAATTTAATTTCGAATCCGGGGATTCGAATTTCTGAAACTAAGTCGATATACATATATAAAACAACTTGAATTCAAATATGAAGTTAATATTCCACATAGTTTTTAAGTTATTACGGTTATACCTGATATACGCAAAAGATATTTAGTTATTTTGAGACAAACATGACTGCAGGAATTCGAATTCCTGAAACTTTTCGTACCCTGAATTCAAATTTGAAAACCGCAAGACGCTATCTCACTTAGTTTTTAAATTATTTTAATTTTATCATGGTATACACAATAGACATATTTAGCTATCATGAAACAAACATGATTGAATTTTTTTTCAGCATTTCGAATAATTGAAACTTAGTGTACATATAGAAAAAAAAACCCTGAATCCAAATTTGAAAACTGCAAGTCGCTATCTCACTTAGTTTTTAAATTATTTTAATTTTATCATGTTATACTCAATAGACATATTTAGCTATCATGAAACAAACACGTTTGAATTTTTTTTCAGTAATTCGAATTCCTGAAACTTTTCGTACATATAGAAAACAACCCCCTGAATCCAAATTTGAAAACTGCAAGTCGCTATCTCACTTAGTTTTTAAATTATTTTAATTTTATCATGGTATACAAAATAGGCATTTAGCTAACTAGAAACATATATGACTAAATTTTTTTTTCACCAATTCAAATTCCTGAAACTTAGTGTACATACAGAAAACAACCCCCTGAATTCAAATTTGAAACTATAAATCGCTATCTAGCTTAGTTTTTAAATTATTTTAATTTTATCATGATATACACAAGACATTTAGCTATCTTGAAATAAACATGATTGAATTTTTTTTTCAGCAATTCGAATTCCTGAAACTAAATGTACACACAGAATCCAAATTTGAAAACTGCAAGTCGCTATCTCACTTAGTTTTTAAATAATTTTAATTTTATCATGGTATACGAAATAGGCATTTAGCTAACTAGAAACATATATGACTAAATTTTTTTTTTCACCAATTCAAATTCCTGAAACTTAGTGTACATACAGAAAACAACCCCCTGAATTCAAATTTGAAACTATAAATCGCTATCTAGCTTAGTTTTTAAATTATTTTAATTTTATCATTATATACACAAGACATTTAGCTATCTTGAAATAAACATGATTGAATTTTTTTTTCAGCAATTCGAATTCCTGAAACTAAATGTACACACAGAATCCAAATTTGAAAACTGCAAGTCGCTATCTCACTTAGTTTTTAAATAATTTTAATTTTATCATGGTATACAAAATAGGCATTTAGCTAACTAGAAACATATGACTCAATTTTTTTTTTCAGCAATTCAAATTCCTGAAACTTAGTGTACATACAGAAAACAACCCCCTGAATTCAAATTTGAAAACTATAAATCGCTATCTAGCTTATTTTTTAAATTATTTTAATTTTATCGTGATTATACAGAATAGACATTTAGCTATTTTGAAATAAACATGATTGAAATTTTTTTCAGCAATTCGAATTCCTGAAACTTAGTGTACATACAGAAAACATCTCCCTGAATTCAAATTTGAAAACTACAAATTGCTATCTAACTTAGTTTTTAAATAATTTTAATTTTATCATGATATACACAATAGACATTTAGCTATCTTGAAATAAACATGATTGAATTTATTTTTCAGCAATTCAAATTACTGAAATTTAGTGTACATGCAAAAAACAACCCTCTGAATTCAAATTTAAAAACTGCAAATCGCTATCTAGCTTAGTTTTTAAATTACTTAATTTTATTATGATATGCGCAATAGACATTTAGCTATCTTGTAATAAACATGATTGAAATTTTTTCAGCAATTCGAATTCCTGAAACTTTGTCTACATGCAGAAAACAACCCCCTGAATCCTAATTTGAAAACTGCAAATTACTATCTCACTTAGTTTTTCAATTCTTTTATTTTTATCATGATTATACAGAATAGACATTTAGCTATTTTGAAATAAAAATGATTGAAATTCTTTTTCAGCAATTCGAATTCCTGAAACTTAATGTACATACAGAAAACATCCCCCTGAATCCTAATTTGAAAACTGCAAATTACTATCTCAGTTTTTAAATTATTTTAATTTGATCATCCTATACAAAATAGACATTTAGCTATGTTGAAACAAACATGACTGAATTTTTTTCAGCAATTCGAATTCCTGAAACATTCGGTACTTATAGAAAACTATCCTCTGAATTCAAATTTGTAAAGCAATCTATATTCGATATAAAATATAAGAATTATATATGAAACAAAAAACTTGTGATTTTTCTGTACCATCATTTCATCCCCTAACCAAGATCATGCATACTGACAAACTAATACTATGAGAATCTATGATCAATGTATACATACTGCATAGTTAATGGATAACAATATTTATTTGCATTATATTTATTATTTTAATGTAATATTTTCATTAGAAGAAAATATGAATCATATGTTACCTTTGTAAAACACAATATACTTTTGCGCTATGTAAAACATTTTTCTACTAGTAAATCATTGATATATTCATTTCTTTCAAAAAACATTGTTTTCTTTCACATACGAAAAAAATCTGTTGTGGCCAGCACAAGACCTCTCGCCATTTCCATATTAGGCTATATAAGTATTGAATTGCACTTCCCTTTCGAACCGTCGTTTTATAACAAAAAAATACAGATTTTACCCAAATACTGTTTTTTATGTATTTAACATGTCTTCTGCACACATATAATTCTAATTATATCTATTTTTCATTGTATGAGGAAGTTTCTAAATGTCAAAGATTCTTCCAATTCATTAACCAGATTGGCGATTTCTGATGGATATAAGCATTTTACCTATAATTTCAAATATTTAATTAATAAAACAATAAGAAAGATTAAATATATACTTCCCAGAAAAAGCTATCAGAATGTCACTAAAACTGTTGATTTTTGACACTGACATGTGTCATTTAAAAACTATGTTATAAACATTGGAATTTGTCAACTGGTTTCCTTAGTGCCTTAGCCTCTGCGATTAAATTACTCTATATATTATAGTGTCTTTATCTTTAAATCTATACAAGATATAATAAAAATTTTAAGTGCATTAGATGGAGAATTTTATGTTTTTCAATATTTAATAACAAAAATTTCCAAAAAATTATATTTAGAAGAATTTTTCTCAGAAACTTCTACTTCCGGTTGTTCAATTGTTACCAAAACCTTTTCAGCTCTTCCCAGGAATGTCAGATTGAGGAATCCATAGTTCAACAATTTTTAAGTCTTATGATTTTTGAGGAACTTGTCTACAACATCCAGACATACACACATCCACACACACACACAGACATCATTTTAAAAATGTTATAATCGGATTCTAGGGACCTTAAATCGTGCTTATCCAATATAATCTGGATATGCGAATTTTAGCATGAATCCAATACCTCTCTTAGCGAGAGGTAAAAATGAGATAATTTTACACTATTATATAATTGTATCATTATGTATGTATATCTTAAAGACTGTACATGTCGAAATAAAATTATCTTTATTAAAAATTGCACTATATCTTATAATAAACAAAACTATCATCCCTCATATAGTTATATATAAAAATAGACTACTCTGTATAGCTATTCTTTCAGTCATATTTGACGTATTTAGAGCACATATCGTTGTATTTGTGAAACTGCGACCCTTTTGTAATGTATCACAAATACAAAGATCGACATATTAAATACAAATATATTTCATGTATTGTATATTGTAATCATTATTATGTAACATATCGGTCAATAAAAAAATCATTGTTAAAATAACAAAATATTTCATTCCAATTTCCAATACTACTATCAAAAATCGCAATCCCAAAGATCTAGGTTCATATCCCGCTTGCTAGCAATAATCCTGTAGCCAGTCGATCTGAAACCAGAACGGCGAGCTACAAAATCCCGCAATCCAAAAGTCCAGGTTCGATTCCCGTCTAGCTACCAGCACCCAGCAACCGGCCGAGCATCCCTGCCACCAGGATTCGTACCCCAGCTGGGGTACGCCCTGGTGGCTCGGGTGCTCGGCTGGTTGCTGGCTGTTGGTAGCTAGGCGAGAATCGATCCTGGATTTTTGGAATGCGGGATTTTGTAGCCCGTCGCTCTGGCTAGCTAGAAACCAGCTAAAAGCCTCTATATAGCTTGTTATTGTCATTTCGTGAAGAAGACCGTCCGGTTCAAGACCACCTCTCACGCTGAATGGCTGTAAATTCAGCAAACAGCCAGTATATAGCTAGAATTCTTGATGGAAGGGGTAGGATTGACGATTCGGCGTACAAAAGCCTTGCTATCGGTTGGAATTTTAATTTTTGTGAATAAATGTCTTGCTATGGAGTTTCGATTTTAATTTTTTTTGTGAATAGTGGCCTACCGATCAGCTGTATACACGTCTGGCAGCTCGAGAATGCTTGAACAGTAAGTAAAATGATATTTTTCGCTTGCTACAGGCTGTAAATCGCCGATTCAGAACGATTTTTAAATTTTGACGGCCAGAAGCCTTACTGTAGGCTATAGATCGGCGATTGTGCGTTCAAAATTTTATTTTTTGTGGGTACTAGCCTTGCCATCGGCTGTAAATCCGTCTGGCGGCTGAAAAATGCTTGAAGCGGCAGTAAAGTGCTATTTTTCTGCCGCTACACGCTAAAATCGTCGATTTTACACGATTTTTTGATTTTGTCGACCAGAAGCCTTGCTGGTTGGCTGTATATCGGTGATTATGTAATCGTGTTGCCGTGGATCGCTTGCCGTTGCTCTCGGCAGGTAGCGGGAATCGAACCTGGATTTTTAGTTTGCAGGATTGCTCGTTCAGGTGCTGCCGATCGCAAATCGATGCTCTAGTTGTTCTAGTTTGTATTTTTCAGATTACCTAACTACTTTTAATTTTGGGAATGGAAAAATTGGGATTTTTAATTAATAGATTGTTTTCATTTTGCTGTTTATTGGTTATTTATATAATACATTTTTGTCCCTATTAAAATAACTATATCACTTAAACTTAGAAATAAATAAAATGAAATATGTAACACCAAATGTATATTAAGTTGTATGTTACATAATAATTACATTTTGTACGTATTTTAACATGTATTTCTAAGACTTATCGAGATAGAGACATTTTGCATATTATAACTATCCTACCTACGAGATGCAATTAAAAATAGATCAGTATTTTAATATATTGTAATTCATGTATAAGAGTTTGTCTATGTCTTTGGAAAAAAAAAACTATCATTTTTATAGGAAATTAAGTAGAGCAAGTATATTATGATACATGAATAAACAAATATCAGATATGTGCAGTAACATAACAAGTTATATTTTACTTTTACAAGTAGTTATATGCATACATATATGTTCGTGTTTTGTAAGCTGAAAGATGATTTAGAGAAAAACTATTCGTATTTCACGTTGGATTTATTGTCAATTTGGTTTATTTTATTAGCTGTTTTTCATGATACAAATTTTCTATTGTATGTTTACCATGTTTATGTATGAAGTTATTAACTGAATAATTTGAGATCTTAAAAAGAATGAATAAATAATTTCATTAAAGAACATGACAATAACATGTAGTTTATATATGAAAAATGTATTGAATAATAAATAGATCAATATATGAAATGTTTTTATTATTATTATTATTATTATTATTATTTAGAAAGAATTTTGATAGTCAAATACCTATACTACTGTAAAAAGCGTTTCAAACTAATAGTTACGGGAGATTTGTATACAGGTGTTAAAAAATAAGTACGAAAAGCTTAATCAATATTGGTCCGATCTTCAACTATTTTTGAAAAAGAGACCATTTTGTATTAGAATCGAAGAAAAACAAAGATAATGACCCAATAAAATTTTGTCTGTCAGTAAATTGACCTTAAAAAAACAATAAAATTATACATATTTTTTTGACTTTGTAATAGTTACGAAGTTATTTGAAAACTAAATATTGGCCAAAAAATATTGACCACAACATTTGTCTTAGTACATTTATTTGATTTTTTTTTTTAAACAAAAACATATAAGATGACCTTTGAAAGGTAAACAAAAAGTCTCATTTAATCAAAATCGTAACTCTTACAGTTTTCGAGATAGCAGAGGTAAACCCCGAAGAAACTCATTTTTCACTGCCTTATATCTCGGAAACTATTGAAGATCAAACCCATGTTGATTAAGCTTTTTTACTCATTTTGGTCAGTACTATATGCCCTCATAATTTGTGACACTTATTTTTTAACAGCCTGTATATTAAATGAATAAAATTCGATTGTCACGTCATCGTTTGTATAGTTTTCAAACGAGAAAACATGGTTTTAAAACAATGGTCGCGTTCAGCCGCACCTAGCTGCTAGCTCGCTAACCTAGCGAACGTCGTTGAACGGTCCGCTGACCGACCGCTAGATTCTAGCTGCTAGTCTAGCGGGCTAGCGAAAACAAAATGTGCTAGATGACTTGGCGTACTGCTATAACTGTCAAAAATAGGAAATATGGCGCTAGTAAATTCAAATGAAATACAATATGAATATGAAAATATGTCATATTTGGTAAATGAAAGCAGAGAAATTCACAAACATATTCAATCTGGTAAACTTTTACATACTATATAATATAAAATTTTATTATGAGGTGAGAATAAATTTTATTTTTAGATGGACCGGTCGAATTACCACAACCGCTGTTAGCTAGCAGCTAGATAGCTGCTAGATGCGGCTGAACGCGACCAATGATAAAGCTTGAAACCATTGTATGAAGAAAAATCAGCTGTATTTTAAACATGCCTACATGTTTTGTAATGCATAATGCATGAATTTTTTACCCATTTATTGATATGATTTGTATCTAAAGGTTGGTTTATGATGGAATTTAAAGTTTTATATTTAGAAAACAAATTTTAAAACATTATTTTCTCTTGTGGAATATGATATACTTTGATATATAAGTTCAACTAATTATGTTTACGTGAACGAACCAAACATGACGTAATTACAATCTAACACAACTTTATAGCAAAAATAAACAATTTACCTTGCGAAGATCAGCTGGACCTTTAGTTCTATTGCTGTATTGTCATTTAAATTTGTTTAAAACACATCACAAAGTAAATACAATAATTAAATACACTAGTAAACACGAAACACATATCACACACTAAACAACTGACATTCTTTTCTGCCATTTTGTTACGCCGACGACGCATGCGTGGTCGTTGGATTAGTAGGAACTTTAAAATGGACCAGCTGATATTTGATTTGAAGATTATTTTGTAAAATTAGTTAATTTAAATTATTAATGAAAAAATGTATTGAATCCATCATAAACAACCTTATGTTTTATCGAAATGCAGTATATGAATTGTTTTATGAAATACGGAGTAATGTTTTTTCCTAAATTTAAAAGGATATGATTTTTCTAAATGGTGTAATATATGTATGCATAATACGTACTATAATTATAGCTATAATATAAAACATGAACATATATGCTGTATCATAAATGTTTTTATTGTAATGGAAATGAAATAAATGTTATATGTTTGGGATGGATTTGTTTATTTATTTATATATCTTATAGCTAAGGGTGCAAGGGCTAAAAATACAAATTGGGGTTGTTTTGAGGGGTGGACAAGGCGTAGTCTTTCCAAGGAATCCTCTCCATGTCCTGGAAACTAGCACAATTTCGGCACTACATCTGCACATCAATACAAAGAATAAGCGTTCAGATCCTTCTGCAGTTCGTTTTGGTCTTTACAGCTTATCCTGATTCTCTGCAATACGAAAAGATTATTGAATTGCTGCACATAGAAGGCAGAACTATGTTATACCGTGAGTATTTTTTAACGTGAAACATAGGGTTTGCCATATCCATGGTTACGACTTGATATTTGATTGACAGCAATGTATTTTCCCGTTCCATTTAAAATGAAACATTAGGTCTGTTCGTTTGTATTACACTAACTTGTACAAAATGTACCGAGAATACGTCACAGTGTAGTTTAGTGCAACGTACTACAGACTTGTTTTCGAAATTCAAACGAACACTAATTAGACAAGTCAGTGCAGATTGTAGGTTAACTAGCAATTCTTTCAATATGAAAAATCCATTAATGTTTATTTTTTGTACTAAATGTGAATTACACATATCTATATCGATTTTAATAGTTTTCAGTTAAATTAAAACTTTTTTTAATAAATATTTTGTATGCAGTGATATATTACTTATTTTTCCATTTTATTTCTTTGGTATTCTTAAAACACATTTCCTTTGATTCATTTTTAGAATATAGAATAAGATTTTGCAGATTAATGAAAAAATTATAGTTACAAGTATACACGACAACCTATGTGACAAATTGTGACATCGTTGTAAACACTGCGCACTGCACTAAGTGTACTAGCTCGGGAGGTAGTACAGTTAAGACAAGTTAGTGCAACATGCACGGCTACGAACGAACACAGTGCAGACAACTTCGAACACACAAACGAACATATTTTTCAAAAAATTACAAGTTAGTGTAACTAGAACCATACAAACGAACAGACCTATAGGGAACGAATCTGACAGAAGTATTATATTTTAATATTGTAAGAAATTCAGCGGAGTCAGAAAACCATTCGAGATAACTAAACATATTTCGGGCACAAGGTGTACACAGTATTTTTTCTACATCTAAATTTAATTTTTAGAAAACAGGTATAATTATTTAAACAAAATTAACCTCTAATGACATCTTGTCATTATGACAGATAACCGTTTCCTATAAGTTATGATTTGACATTTGATTGACAGCAATGTATTTGTCTGTCTCATTTAAAATGACACATGGGGAATGAATTTGAAAGAAGTTTTATATATTGTAAGAAATTTAGCCGAGTCGGAAAACCAATCGGGCACAAGGTGCACACTATATTTTTTCTTATTTTAATTTAGAATGCAGGTATAATTATTTAAACAAAATTAACCTCTATTGACGTCTTATCAAATGTCAAATTCGTTCCCTATGTTTCATTTTAAATGGAACGGGCAAATACATTGCTGTCAATCAAATGTCAAGTCGTAACAATGGATTTGACAAACCCAATGTTTCACGATAAAAAATACTCACGGTATAAAATATGAAACAAAGCGAAAGAAACTCAGTTTTAAAAAGGAAATTTAAATATTTTATAAATTAATTTATGCACGGACGTACCATAATCGAATTTCTTTGACATAAACGTCATTTATAATGAAACTTCAAATCAAATTATAACCTACAATATAAACAGGCAACATGAAAAGTTTTTATTACAAATCGAAAATTTATATATTCTTTAATGAAAAATGAAAATTAATATTGTGATATTTATATGGAAAGCACGGAGATACACAAAATAAAACTCAAATGACAGAACTAATAAACAAACAATAAACTGTTGTTTTCCGCTTTCATAGCAACACTAGATACTGGATGTACGAGGACAAATTCTTTTCGATACAATTTTTCTAACACTCATAATTTGAAAATTTTCGTCCGTGCATAAAGTTTTGTATGTACCATGAGCGTAACTTGCTTTTATGACCTTTGGCGTGTTTTTATCCCTCGGCTTACGCCTCGGGCTCAAAATTCTGCCGCAGGCCATAAAAGCCTCCTTACGCTCTTAATACATAAATAACTATTTTGTGTTATAGCATTTTGCATTTTTTTTTTTTATGAAATAAAAGCAGATTTTTAATGGAATTATCTGATATAGTTAGTGCACAAGATAAATTATGTAACATTTATACTTATCATATTATATTTGTAAATCTGGTTTAAATAATCAGGTAATTATTTTTTTTATGGGATGAGAAAATCATATGAATATGAATCCAATATATTTTTGTACTTCTCTCGTTTTTCTTTGTAAAACGCACTTTTGCTTGACAACATTTTAAACTAATAATTTCATATTACATACTACACGCTATCGCCGTACTGAGAAACCACCGGAAGCCAATCACTCCGCTTCGCTCCGTGTTGGCTCCCATCGACGCTTAATTAACACTAACTTTTCAAGGACGACAAGAACTCCATGATTTTAGTTGGGATGAAAGAGGGAATGTATTTAACGATGGACAAAACTAGATTTGTTGGATTAAAATTAGATTCATGCTAACAATCGCATATCCAGATTTTAGTGAATAAGCACTTTTTAAGATCAATAGAATCCGATTTTAACATTTTTACATTGATGTCTGTGGGGATGTGGACTAGAAACTAATTTTACTATCTATTCCTTAATCTGACATTAATGGGAAGTGCTGAAAAGGTTTTGGTAACAATTGGACAACCGGAAGTAGTAGTTTCTTTAAAAAATCTTCGAAATATTATTTTTTGGAAATTTATGTCTTTACAAATATTAAAGAATATAAAATTCTCTATTCCGATACATCGAACATTTTTATTATATCTTCTATAAAGATAGAGAATTAAAAATATATAAAACAATCTGTTGTAATATATCTCACAGCCCAAATAACTCCATGGAAGCCAGTTGAAAAATTAAAATGTTTGTAATTGACAGAAAAATGTCAGTGTCAAAAATCCAGATACATTACTTAAGACTTTTTCTGGGAAGTATATTTAATATTTATTTTATTAATTAAATATTTAAAATTATAGATTCATATTTTACATTTGTTCATCTGAAATACCACCAATCTCGTCAATGAATTTGAAGAATCTCGAACATTTAGAAGAGTAGGAAGAAACTTATTTATAGAATAAATTTAATAGATATTTACACACCAAGTGAGCTAAGGTAATGTTTACTCATGAGAAGAAAGTTTAGCTCACGAGCCCGTAAGGGCGAGTGAGTTAATTTCTTTGAGTGAATAAACATTACCTTAGCTCACGTGGTTTGTACAATATTTTATTCAATTTTGACGAAATAATGATAAAAACGATTATAATATTTAATTTTGACAAAATAAAAAACTGATCAATTAGTAGGCTGAGCATGACAATTGTCGCTGATAGATGTCAAGTCATCTATTTAAAATGTTTTATTGTCGTAAAAAATAATGAAAAGGGCTGATATGATAAATAATGTGGTTAGTGTTATTTTCGTTCTTTATGTTATTTTTAAATGTATTTTTTGTTGCAGAGTGAGTTAAAATTTTGTGAGAGTGATTTAAAATTTTTTAATTCACTTGCGAATAAAATGTTACTTGTAGTTGTTGCTATGGAGTTAATAATGACAGTTTGAAACGTCAAAATTGAATAAAAATATATTAATAACAGTTGTAATTACAATTTTTGTGTGTATCAGAAATGTTTATGAATGGAAATAGCGAGAGGTCTTGTGCTGGCCACAACAGATTTTTGTTTTACATTTCCTCATTCTGGGACCAATATAAGTACCAATTCTACGTGAAGAGTACAGGCCAAAAATATATTAGTTAATATGATTTTCACACCCGAAAAAGTGAATGTCAACAAACTTACCATGAATACATAAAATCGCAAGTTCTGAAGATGTCAAAAAGTCGTCTTCAAGCACCAGTAGTCGTTCTCAAAGTCACAGTACACCAGCACACCACACACACGTCTATACACTACGACACTACGAACTATGACTACACCATGAAATAGTAAAAAAATAACCTACGTAATAGTTAGATATTAGGTAATAATGTAATTCAATATTTGAAGAAAAATCAACAAACAAATTAATTATTTACAGATGACGTAACAAAAATATTTTTATTACTCGCTAAGAGAGGTGAATTCATGCTAAAAATAGCATATTCAGATTTTAGTGAATAAGCACGTTTTAAGGTCCCTAGAAACCGATCATAACATTTTTTTACGATCTCTCTCTCTCTGTGTGTGTGTGTGTGTATGGGTGTGTGTGTGTGTGTGTATGGATGTGTGTGTGTGCGCGTGTGGATGGATGTGTGTGTGTCTGTATGTTGGAAGGGCGATTCCTGAAAAACCATAATACTTAAGACATATTTAACTACGTATTCCTCATCTGAAAATGTTTTGATAACAATTAGACAAGCGGAAGTAGTAGTTTCTTAAAAAAATCTTCTAAATACATATTATTTTCTGATTTTTTTTACAAATATTGAAGAACATAAAATTCTTCATCTAATATACTTAAATTTATTTTATCATTTATAGATTGAGATAAAGAATATATAATATATAGAATAATCTGTTGCAATAAATCGCACAGTCCAAACTACACTAAGGAAACCAATTTTCAAATTCAAATATTTATAATTGACAGATAAATGTCATTGTCAAAAATCACCACTTTTACTGACCTTACTGAAAGACTTAAAACTTTTTCTGGGAAGTACATTTAATATTTATTATTGAATTATTAATTAAATATTTAAAATTGTAAGTAGGTACATATGTACATATATTAATGGTAATAATCGCGTCAATGAGTTGGAACCGTTGGAACCATCTCGAACATTTTAGAAGAGTAGGACAAGATTCCTTATAGAATGAAAGAATAATTAGAATTATTAATATGTACAAGAAATGTTAAATTTGATACTTATGTAACAAAACGGAAATGGCGAGAGGTATTGTGCTGGCCAAAACACATTTTTTTTTATTTTTTCTGCTCGTATAAAGTATGTTAAGGCTCATTCACAGCTACGAAATTAAGAAATATAAATAAAATTATAAATAGGACATTATGGTTGGTGTTCACAGCGTCGAACATAAAACATCAACTGTCATTTAATATATTCATAATTAACAAGCAGTAATAACAACTTCATACCTTTTAAAGCACTAGACGCAGTCATATATGCGAAACTTTGTCTCAAGACAGCTTTTTAAAATTATATATAAATTGGAATCCTTTTACCATACCGTAAATCTGAAATGACAGTTGTTATGTATGTGCTTATTTTTGTGTAAAATATTTAACATTTGCAAATCCTTGTGTTTATGTCTTATGTTTAATTTTATTTTCGAGAGCTGTGAACACTTTCATAAGAATCTATTGTTTATATCGTTATTTTTATGTATAATTTTATTTTTATTTTCGGAGCTGTGAATGAGGCTTTATTGAGAAAAAAATATGACATAAATTGGCTACAGGAAGTAAATATGCGGCCCCCTGATGCGGCCCTAGAATATTCCTGTAAATGTAGCATGAGTAGCGTAGAAACTAAATATAAGTGAAGCACTTAATCATATTGACATCTGTCATTTGTCATTCAAAGTGTCAGTTTACTATGTTCAACATTTTTATTTACTGTAAATCATGAAACGTGTATTCCACAATAGGCTACTTGCGTACCTTTTTTATTTAATATTTTTGAAGAGCAGTTAAAAACTTGCTACCCATATTTTTTCTTTTGACAAAATTTTTATTTATTAGCCAGAAAAAAAAAATAATGAAATTTGATTATTTGAATTCCCGCCATGTATGACGTAGAATTACGCCGCACCAATGAATGGTCGTAAAGCCTTAGCGTTTGTTTGTACACGGGTAATGTAGGACTCCTGTTTGACGTTTCAACAATAATTTGGAGGCTAGAATTTTAGTTTGTCTTTTTGTTATCGATATTTTAAATTAGATGTAACTACCTATGTGTTTATTTGTGAAGTAATTAATGTATTTGAGAGACCAGAGCGAGAAAAAAATAAACTGTCAAATTCAAATTAAAACTTTCTCGCACGCCATGCCATCTATACGTTACATTTTTAAACATGGTTTTCTTCTCCAGCTCAATATAATGACGTCACAAAAAAATTCTTTCTTAATTTACTAAAAAACAAATAATTTTTTAAAAATAAAATTTATATTTTTATATGTTTTCAACATAACATTAAGTATATAGTGATAGAAATTGGATTTTGATTACCACGCAAGTAGCCCATTCTTTAATTCGACATTTTTGTTTCACCGTGTGTAAACCTGTCTTTTTTCAGTTTTAAACTCTAAGGGCCAGTTTTTCAAATATTTGGTTAAAATTTTAACTAAGAGTTAAATAAAGAAAATAGAAACGAAATAAACTGTCAAATGACAGATTTTTCATTGCTGACAACAAAACGAAGCAATTTTGTTTACTTAGAAGTTAAAATTTTAACCAGATATTGAAAAACCGGCCCTAAACAGACAGGCTTGAAGTAAAACCATCTAGCGTCCACCTTGAGAAATAACCAAAGCTGAATACGTCATAATCCGATTTTTACATGGCTATCATTTTAAACGTGTGATACTCTTAATTTCGATTTTTATTTAGAATATAATATAAATTTGTCTTTTATATTTATTACTAGCTGACCCGCCCCGGCTTCGCACGGGTAAAGCTAGAATAACGATTAGCTACACGTGTACCAGTATTTTTTCACATTTACTTCGGAGACATGCGCTGCATAGGGAGCCGGCAACCTGCCTCGCATCGTACATGTAACAGGCTCCGCCCACTGCCCACTCGATCCTCGCACCGCACCTAACAGCGCCCTTTTCTAAACCTTTCTCGGGTACTATTACTTATGTACATATGATGCAAGTTATCTCTCCGACAAATATCGAAAATCTGCTAACAGTTAAAACTTAAAGATAAAAAAATTATTGAAATCATTCCCTATTGTACCGCCTTGAGGGATGATTTTTTAAAAACGCTAAAACACTTTATTTCTTACCAAAAGCATAAATAAAAATTTTTATATCCCTAACTTGAGAAATGATGGGTCCAATCTATCTCTATACCAAAATTCACCAAAATTGGTTCAACGGGAGAAATGATGGGTTCTCCATACAAATTTTCATCCCCTTCATCCTACAAAAGGTAGCCTATGTCCTTCTCCAAGGTCCAGTCTATCTCTATACCAAAATTCATCAAAATTGGTTCAGCGGTTTAGGCGTGAAAACGTAACAGACAGACAGACAGAGTTACTTTCGCATTTATTATATTAAGTATGGATTAGCCTATTTAGTCGGTATATTTTTAGTAGGTATACATTATCAAAATACTATTATATTCCCAAAAATGGTAATAAACCGTAGACAAAAAATTTGAAGGTGTATGACAACAATCATATTTAATTTAGTTATAAATTTATTTGTAATTATCACAATTTACAAATATTACATACAATAATTGAAATAGATATTCATACATGAAATACAAATTGTTTCGAAGGAAAACAATGTAACAATTGTTAAAAATATGTCAACTTTTAACAAGCTGCTAAGAACTAAATGTGCAGACGAATTTTTAAAACTTTCATTCGTGCTTTGGTGATCTGAGAGAAATTGGCACATTTCAATTTTGGTGTTAAGTGATATAGGATAAAAATTATTCTATATTTTCTATTCTATATGATATTTGATGTAGGCAGTAAAAATAATATAAATAAAGAATAATATTTATTAAATAAAAGCATAAATGACAAGGATTGCACATTATGGATAAAAATTATTACTGAGCAATATACATAAATACTTAAATGATAAAATTAAAGCAAAATCAGTCCTCTTGCAATGAAATAAGCGTCCGATAAAATACTAATACGCAAAATATACAAATACTATTTTAAACTTAACAATTATAAAATATAGACCACCATATTTATAACATTTTAATTACCTACAGTATTCCCAGTAGTTGTAGACAATAATGCATAGAAATTGATTAATTTGCAGTTAAATTGTTTCACAAAACACAATAAAAGATACATATATACGACTAGCAAATGAAAATTCACGTTTAAATTATTTTTTCTACTCGCATATCAGTGTTACCTTTTACACACTATCCGTCAAACAAGTAAATTATTCTTATGCAGAGTGTTACGTAATGAAAGTCACTAATGTTACATAATATACAGGGTGTCTTTTAAATAGGGGGACATGGCTTAACCACAGATTCCTGAGCCTAAAATAAGACGATTTGTGCCGAGATGCATATTAAATTTTATTTGAAATCGAAACATTGTGAAAATGAAAGAAATATTTATTTTATAAGTTATGTGTAAATACAATAGTATATTGTATTATTAGGAGTAAAAGTGATTCTTTGTGTGGCGAGTATGTAAGTTTGCACGACGAGGGGGAGCGAGTTGGACAATTAAAAAAAATAATTACAACTTGACGTTACAATAATTATAAATATTTTACGTGAAGGACGTTTGCTGATTTCAATTGCTCTGTTGCTATGGATACTTTCGTATTTGTTCACTTTTTTTTACGAAGATTCAAGTGAAAATTTTCACGTTTTGACGTTTAAATAAAAACTATGCAATTTTATATTCTCTTTATGTGCAATTATATCAGAATTTGAAGTATTGCCATGTACGGCCCTTGAAGTTGTTCAATTGAATGAAAGTTCAACAACATTGCTCAAGGATGTGGTATGTCGAGGAATCGCTGAAAAACAATATGAACTTTTCTTATCACTTTAATTCTAATTATCTTACCGTCATTATCAATATGAAAGTCTGCAATTTTATAACATGTTATTTCGTTAAATATAAACTGTTTATATTTCAATTTGAAGGTTATCAATTTAAATTTGACAGCTGTTGGATGTTTTCAATAACTTTATTTTTAGGTTATCTAGTGTATAGAGCAACTTGGGGCGACATGGCGGTTTCTATTTTACAAGTTACTTCTTATTTGCTCATTTTATATAGTTGCTATGGATATTTATTTATTTCATTTCTACCTTGTGAATCAAGTCATAAAAGATGCCATTTTTATGACGTTTGAAGAAAAAATACATATTTGTTACTGTACATACAAATTTACTATTGTACATTTACACCCGCCCAAATTATCTTACATGTACAGCAATCATCATAAGGTTGGCTACACTTCAATTGCATGAAATCGTCGTATAATGGATTACTTTAGTGCATATACCTATTAACTAATATATTGCGGATCCTTTGCTTTTCTTGAAGGAAACACTGTGAAATGGAAATATCATTTCTGCATAAGTCTATCTCACACAAACACCCAACCGCGAATTATGCACATGCTTGGAAACCTTGACTATTATTGACTAACGAGGAAATCATGATCACTTTTTGCGAATCACAGAGTTCTGTTTATTAACGACTAGCGCGAGAAATTTTAAATTTGAGAATTTAAACAATGTACCTACTATTTATTTTGTATGTAAATTCTTGAATATAAATATTAGTAATAATAAAAAACATTGTCGTATTCTAGTGCTAAATTTGAATTAAATAATTTACTTTGTTGTAATGTAAAAATAATAGGAATACAATCTGGTCAGGATTAATTTATTTAGGTGACAATAAATTATTGTATGAAACACAAAGCAAATGCTTTCGAAGTGCAACTACAAACAGAAATGAAATCAAACCATGTGCTCGCTGCATCACCAGGGCTGCGTTCCAAAACCAAGAATACCGAGTTTTGGCGTAGAGTATGATGTGTTGTGTTTTGGAACGAATGAGAGTTTTGTTGAAGTAAAAAACTGAAGCTAAATTAAAAATAATTTTATAAGACTAACAAAATTACTTATAATTACAACATTAATGTCAAGCCCGTAATAAAAGCGCTTTTATGGAGCACTCTCCTCAATATAATGTGAAAGTACGCTCCATAAAATCGCTTTCATTATAAAAGTATTCTCGTAATACACGCCAACGTATTTACTTATGTTTATTTTCAACCAAAAGCATGTTTTCTTCCTCAAGAAGGCAAATTACTTCCATATGTAGAGAATCGTGAGCATCTACGTTTGAAAATATTGTGGAGTAATTTCTATACCCTCCTCGTTAGTAGAGTAAGTAGAACATCACTTTGGAGTAAATTCTGGCTGTTTTGGAACAGGTTGAGTAAACTCTGAGAGTAAGGTTATTAGTTTTGAAACGACTTTGGATAATTTCGTACTCTTAAGAGTAGGATTTTGGAACGCAGCCCAGCCAGCGACGCTGTCAGCGTTGGCCAATAGTAGTGAAGGTTTCCAAGCTTGCGCATAATTCGAAGTTGGGCGTTTGAGTGAGATAGACTTATGCAGAAATGTTATTTCCATTTCACAGTGTTTCCTTCAGCTACTCTTATGGGAAAGATACGAGCATTAGCAATATATTAGTTAATAGGTATATGCTTTAGTGTCGATTTCTAAGCTTTTAATGACGGTTTTTGTGCAATTTAGTGATGATTTCAAATAAAATAATTTAAACGCTAACTTTCATTCGCTAGTCGTACTATAAGCATATGGTCAATACTTAACTAAGTTACCAATAAATTGAAAATATATTAAGAAATGCTTGGTTCAGTCAATAATGAGTCTACAACTATTTGGTTTCCCACTGAATATGACCATATGATGTTCTAATTATATCTATACTTGTCTTTTAGTTCATCAACTCAACATAGTTGGCTGGGAAGAGACCATACGTTCCATCTGGGCCTAATCCTTGCCACCACCCTTCATCTACTTGGTCAATGTTTGTGATGACGTCACCAGGATCAAACGTTATCTCTGTGTCGTCGGCTAAAAGAAAGTCTTCTATAAGTTCTTGAATCCAAATAAATATGGACTGATGCTCAATTTTTTCCATTCTCCCCACCCAGTCCCTTGCACAGCGGTGTTGCCGCTTCTTCATAACTTAGCATTTTCAATGACCAATGGAATTGGCAACAGTGTATATTTATTTGACGGCAAGTCTAGCCATTTTATTTTATCGAGCTAAACATTTTACAACATGCCTGAGTGTCTGGTAGCGAACCCGGGGGAACCGGGTTCGATCCAGACGGACGCCAAATATTTCCAATTTTAAATGGCACAAAAGTGACCCCTGTGGTACACTCTCCACATCAGCTATGAGTGCCCGTAAGGTGACGCCTGGTAAGCGCCCACACGGTAAAATATATCGTCATCATTTCCGATGTCTACATGTGTTGTAGATACTGGCACACCCAGAAATGGGTAATATGCCGTGATATATTTATAAACAGCTTCAATTATAAAACTACTAGCGAATTGAAAAATGATAGTTTCGACTTAATTAGCTTGTATATTATTCTGAGAAAACTGTATTAGTGTCTAATTAATAAGTACCTAGAAATGTAATAATATACATATATGTATAGGAAATATTACATTTCGAACCCAATAATATAATTTAGAATAAACGAAAATAGTTTTATAACAACAATGAAAAAAGTTTCAATATGAAAATTTATATTTTTATATTAATTTTGTCTAGGTAAGTAACAAACACTAATTCATTAATAAATGACTCACCTAAAAAATTAATGTATAAACACACTGATAACATAATTTTATGTAAACTTCAAATTAGAAAGTTCAAGTCGCTAAATCTTTAATAATAGAATATTAAATACAACGAAAAAATACAAGAAAAAGGTACTCTTGTTAAAACAGTAG
Source organism: Ophonus ardosiacus (assembly GCA_943142095.1). NCBI lineage: Eukaryota > Metazoa > Arthropoda > Insecta > Coleoptera > Carabidae > Ophonus > Ophonus ardosiacus. The sequence goes on from OW964835.1 coordinate 5,357,433, forward strand.
TTTTTGAGATTTTAATTTTTTTAAAAATCAATTATCCAAAGTTAAAAGTTAAAATACAATCAAGTTACTATAAGAAATAGAACAAAATATAAAAAGTAACAAAATCTGTTTATAATAGGGTCCTCCACTATACCGTGAGTATTTTTTAACGTGAAACATTGGGTTTTCATGTCCATGGTTACGATTTGACATTTGATTGACAGCAATGTATTTGCGTGTCCCATTTAAAATGAAACATAGGGAACGAATTTGACAGATGTTAGCTAAGTCATAAATTTAGCTAAGTGAGAAAACCACTCGAGAGCACTAAACATATTTCGGGCACAATATTTTTTTTTGCAACTAAATTTAATTTTTAGAAAACAGGTATAATTATTTAAACAAAATTAACCTCTAATGACGTCTTGTCAATATGACAGATAACCGCTGAATTTTCCTATAAGTTTTGACTTGACATTTAATTGACAGTAATATATTTGCCTGTCTCATTGAAAGCATGGGGAATGAATTTTACAGAGTATTATATTTAAATATTGTAAGAAATTTGGCCAAGTTAGAAAATCACTCGAGCACAAGGTACACTAAATTTAATTTGGAAAGCAGGTATAATTATTTAAACAAAATTAACCTCCACTGACGTCTTATCAAATGTCAAATTCGTTCCCTATGTTTCATTTTAAATGGGACACGCAATTACATTGCTGTCAATCAAATGTCGAATCGTAACTATGGATATGACAAACCCAATGTTTCACGTTAAAAAATACTCACGGTATATTTTTTTACAAAACTTCATCTAAACTGAAAGTGATATGTAATTTTAGAAAGTCTTTATTGTTATTCGTTAAGCCGTAATATTTTTTTTAATATTCTGTGACGTAGATATAGAGATGATTTTGTTCTCAAACAGTGGATTTCGCTAATAATTTAAGTCACATAAATTAATTTTTTTCAGCACTTATAAAATGTATAAATATGTTAAAATAATCTCTGTGGCCAATAATTGGAAATATGGGTGGATAATAAGTAATTTGATGTCATAATTAATAAAAATACTACGTATGTATTATAGTCCAAGATTTGATTACCACTCCTAGCCTATGTCATTCAACATATCTTTTACTTTCATACCAACGCCTGTAATCTGTCATGGCATCATAAATTTAAACTAGTATTATTTGGTTTATTTCTGTTATTTTATTGTTGTTATTTTCTGCATTTATGTACTTGCAAATAGATTCCGTATTAGATAGCAGAGGGTTTGAAATTAGTAAGAATTTGGAATAGAATAAATGTGTGACGTAGATATAGAGATGAGGAAATGGTAATAAAAACTCGATTATTTTAGAAACTAATAACTATTTTTAAACTTTGATAGTCCTTAATATACAGTTTTATGGTCTAGTTTTAATATAACTGACCCTTGTTCTAATTTGTTACTACGGTGGAGGACCCTATTATTGCTATTTAGCTTATTTTTATTATTGGTAATTTTTACCTTCCGTCACAAGCAAGGTAGTGTTTTTGGATAAAAAATTCGGTGAAGAGTTTTTAATGAATAAACACGTTTTAAAGTCCCTACTATACGATTTTACTAGTTTTACGATTATATCTGTATCTATGTGTGTAGACAAAAATTTCTCCGACGATAACTCCAATATAACAATTTTAAAAATTATAATTCTTTCGTATTCGTCTTCTTTACATATGAAGAGCTATTATATTTTGATTATAATTGGTCAACCAGAAGTTCTTTCATGATTGAAAATAAAATTATAAAATTACATGCCTCTAAGTATATCAAACAAAATTATCAAATTATTTTACCTGCTTGATAATCATACAATGCTCTCGCTTGCAATCCGGGCCCTTCTGCAAATTCTTGATATATAACCTCATCCACTAATTGCTGCTCCGTAATTATATTCTGCTTGACAATTTCCGGCTCCTCTTTCTTCATCAACTTCTCAGCTGCTGACGTAACCTCAAACTCATGCTGTATAGTCTCAATTTCTTTCGCTAAAGGACTTTGTTCTACTTTTTGAACATCTTTCGGCGAGCGTTTAATAGTCGAGAATTGATCCGACTCTTCATCTGTTTCTTCGTTTGTTTGTTCTTCTAGTTTCGATTCGAAATTGTTTTTTAAGGAGGCGCGGATTGGCTTTTCGGGTGTGCGTTTCATTTGTCCGGCAACAGTGTTTTGTTCGAAGATGGAGCGGGCGTTTATTGTGCGCTGGGAGATGAGTTGTTGTGCTTCTTGGTTACGTTGGCGACGAAGTTCTTCGGATTTGTTAACGACAGTGATTTCTTCTTCGAAATAGTCTGTGTTTTCGTGTTTTTTTAAAGATTCAAATGCGAGTTTTTCTGCTTCTTTTATTTTTGAAATATTTTCATTTCTCTGATCACTTTGTCGTTCCCTTTTTTGAGTTTCTAATAACTCTCTTTGTTTTTGTTCTTGTTCTAGTTTTAAACGTTCTGCTTCATGTCTTTTCTTTTCTTCAGCAACGCGTCTTTTTTCTTCTTCCTCTTCTTTCATCCAAAATTGGTCCCTTTCTTTTGAATTTATTTCTTTAATAGGGTTTATTCTTTTATAATTTGAGCCTACAGGTCCCGTGGGACCAGTATGTTCGCTCCTAGGAGCCTTAAAGCTGTATGCTGACCCAGCTTTTGCAACTTTGTCTATTATGAGCTGTGAGTCAACTTCTTCTTCATTTCTAGCGTTTAAAGTTAAATGAAAACCACTGAAAAAATTAGCTACGTCTCTGACATGATTAGCGCAAATTCCTTTGCGGACTATATTAGCTCCTTCGCCCTGCCAGTTTATCAAAACACATTTTGGAAGAGAAGTTTTAGGATCATTTACTTTTACAAAAGCGTACATGATTTTTCCACTATTTAGTTCACCCTGCATTTCTTCAATGCCTCCAGTGCCGGTTTCAACGACTTTTAAGTCATTACTAGGGCCTTCATAGCCAAATAACGCCCTGAAGTTTTAAATCAAGTTACAAACATAACCTAACTGTTGGCAAAACTATTCAACTCACCAATCTGTCTCTGATTTGTCGTCCAACACATCTTTCCAAGCTACGATTAAAGAATCGCGATGTTTAGCTAAGTTTATAGCCATTTTGAGCCACGAATCATGAGTTTACGGTTTTCTGAAAAGTGAAAGACCGTCCCACTTCATTCAAACCACTTTGAGTGTGAAACACTTGTCAGAGTATAGAGTCAACGTCCTTTGGGATGCTGCAGAGACATCTTTTTCACATATGCTTTTGTATTTTTTGTAAAAACTTTAGAAATGCACTTTAAACTTTTGTTTTATCTTGTTAGAGTTGTAAAATTTGTTTAATAAAATTTTATTACAAATATAGCGACTAAAGAGTACTTAGTACTTATAAATAGTTTTATCAGTTTGTTGTAATCTAATCAGTAAAGTTGAGTAGGAAAATAATAATGGTAAAATGTGATTTCATTTACAAATTTGATATTTAAAACATTTTTGAAACATATGCAGTACATTAACAAAAGCGCAACGCAGGTTGCGTAACCACACAAAAATGGCGATATTTTGGTTTTTACACAGTTCAACTTTTAAAATGTAAAATATATTAAAAATAATACTTTATATTTTATTTGGGCACAATTGTTGACCAATTTATTATGGTACAACAATGTACATGTATACAGATCAATGGTACAAGTTACATCACCAGTCATGAATGGCAAAGATTACCTTGATTTTGAAATGAATTTAAAGCAAGTATCGTAAAATATGGTTACCACTTAGCAGACAATTTTAATTTCTTGCATGACAACGATACGACAAATAATTCGCATCTTCTATGAGAATTGCTATAATATGAAATGTTTTCCGCCAATCAGAATTCAGAATCTTCCTAGTTACATGTTTATCACAACGATAATAAAAAAACAAAGAAATTATCACCTTATTTATATTCGTTGCTAAGGAATTTTATAACATTGACAGTTAATTTTAACATTCATTATATTCTCTCATTAAATATAAGCATGGATAGGAATGTGTGGCGAAGGATGATTGTTGCGTAACTATTATTGTGGTCCGGATGCGGTTATTTGCTACCGAAAATCGGTCACTTTAATATGTACTTTGTAAGAATGTTATAATGATTTTGGACAAGGCGAAAGAAGAATGTTATTAAAGAGTTAAGTGATTCAGCTGAGCTCTTACTCTTATCCCTTTTCTTATTGTTTCTGGGTTTTTGCTAACCCACTAAGTGGGACACGCGTGATTTTATGTATGTATGTATGTATGTATGTATTAAATATAAGCTCGTGATATGATTAATAATCGAATATATTGCGGCATAGTTCACTCGTCCTCCGGACTCGTGAAATCTGCAACTCGGTTCCACTCGAAAATATCATCAATGATAATTATATCACTTGTTATATTACATATATGAAAATAAGCTTAATCAACCCCCACAGTTTCCGGACTTTAACCAGATTGAGAAGGAGATGAACATTCTTGAAAGAAACAAGAATATAAACGAAAAAAGAATTTAAAAGTATATTTCTAGAAGAATGGCAGAATATAATGCCATCGGTGACCAAAAATTTGGCTTATTCAATGGCTCGTCGCTTAGTTACTCGTGGAAAAACCAAAGGAAAACCATATATTTCTTTATAAAACAAAAATAAGTGGTTTATTATTATTTAAATGTTTTAGTTATCATACGGAGACTTTTTTGTCATATAATTATGAATACTTTCAATGTTTTTACCCCATAAAATAAATAAAATAACTATATTATTTGTTTATTTTTTATATAATATATTACCTAGCGTAATGCTTTTCATTTTCGATTAAAAAATATGAAATAGGTTTCAGACAGCTATTTTTCCTAAAATAGATTAAAATTGTTGTCATACGGAGCCTTTTTTGTAGGACTGTACATATTTGTTCCGGGTGGGCGTTTACCACATTTGTGCCATTTAAAATTCAAAATATTTCTTTTTTGGCGTAGGCCGGGATCGAACCCGGTTCCCCAGATTTGCGACTAAACTACAAGGCCCTTGTCCACAATGTACATATTGTTCAAACATATGCAGTACAGTAACAAAAGCGCAACGCAGGTTACATAACCTCACAAAAATAGCGATTATTTTTTTTGTTTTTACACAGTTCAACTTTTGAAATGTAAAATATATTAAAAATAATGCTAGTTTATGTTTACATATTTGTTGAAGAGTTTATTATGGTACAACAATGATATTCCGAAAAGAAAACTAATAATAGTTTTATACATTTTGTACTGCAGATGTGTACAAACAGTTACATAACTTAAAAAAACTGTAATTATTCAGCATATTTCTTATAAAATAACCACAATAACCATTGCAAAACTGAAAATAACGTTTGAAAAACCAGTAAAAATTATTTATTTGTTTAAAATTCGTTGTTAGGGTGAAACCGCCTACAAATAAATTGTAATTGTTCTTCCATTATGTCAAGGTCATATCGATTCCCGCTAAAATTATGATTCTGCGCACATGTATCCATCAATAACTTGAAGTTAAAGCCAAACAACCTTACATCAGCTAAATTAACTGTGAAATACAAGGTCAAACTTAATATTTGTAGCTTTTTGGATGAGGCGTATGACAGTTACTTCTGGAATATTTCATTAATTTCTGCTGCAAATATGGAGCATTTAACACCGCATTTAAAAAATTTAAAAGTGCCAAGACCTACAGATAAAGTTTACAAAGACGAATGCATGTTTTCCTTCGACAATCCGGTAAGTTTTTTTATTTTATTTTCACAAAGAGGTTATAAAATACCGCTTTGTCATATTTTAAGGAAACAAATACTGGATTATATGTTAGTCTCTCAAGTTTTTATGGATTCGGTCGTGATTATGTCGAATTATATCACCGAAAAACTGGAAATGCAGTATTTCTCCACATTACCCGTGAACGACATGAGGTATACTTTATTTTGCCGGGGGAAAATATATGTTTTATTGTAAAAATCTTATAGGTATATTCTCCACCCCAGGGCGATGGTCCAGAAAAAAAAATTACCCGTTTAGCTATAGGTGTTGAGGGTGGGTTTGACCCAGAATCTGGGCAAAAAAAATTCGAGTTTGTGGATAAGTATAGCATTGTTGTACTACCAGAATTTACTACGATTGCGTGGCCAGATTCAAGTCTTCCTCAAGAAGTACAGGCGTCTGTGAATGGAATTTTGGAAGCCCAAAGTGCCAGCAAAATTGCTGAATTGGAGGCCTTATCAGGTATAGACCAATATTTTGTGTGAATGATGCGTGAAAATTTTGGAATAGGAAGAAAATACTCAACCCTAATAATAATGTTCACAACTTATTTTAAGTTTAAAAGTACTTATATAACGTTTTACTACACTTAACAATACTAAAATATTATTAAAAGAAAAAAATAGTGTTTGAAAAACTTACATTATTGTTTGTAAAAGTTGAACATTCTCGTATATGAGGAAAATTATGTATTAAATAACAGCTTCGGACACTAATACACAGCTTTTACACATTATTTAATATATTTATTATAATTTTAACGACTTTTTCCACAAAATTAATGCAAAAATAATTAGTTTTCACTTAATTTTCACTAGTAATAATAGTTTTCCAATATATTCCAAACACAACAAGAAAAACAATTGATAGAAAGTGTTGCCAACTGTATGATAATTACAACAAAACGTCTAAACTTTTTAACGTATTTTACATTTACCAAAACTCGAAAATATTCTTTGAATGATATTAAATGATTAAAATGTATGCAATATGTCCTTGGAACTAGTTTTTTGAAGAAATTCATTGTTTTTCGCGCCAATTTCAAACAAATATATCATTACCGATTTTTATCTAACATATATGTACCAGACTATATTTAATTTATATTTGCAGTACTATACATATATAACGCTTATTTTTGAGTTATAGTTGTAAATTATAATTCAACACTCAATATTTATTATTTCCTGTAACTTTTGTGGCAGAAATTGTTCATATTTTATTGAGCGATTCGTACAACATGAGTTAGTCTTTAATTTGTGCGATAATTTTTAATTATCATTACAACTAAGACAACAATGAGGACAATAGTTCCTAATTTTTTTCATTTTTAATATATTAATCTGCATAAAAATATTAAACCCGTATTTTTGCCGAAAAGTTTCTAATACGCCGGAACAAAATATTGAAGTATCACCAAGAGCTTACGTTTCTAGAGCGGAATGAAACGGATATATGACAAACGCGCTGGGTACGTCGTTTCGTGTCACATCAAAACCAGTGCGATCATGGCAGAGGTAATACAACCCGGTTTTCATTTTGATATTAGGGTAATAAAATCATCATAATAAAGATCAGAAAATTATCAATAAAAAATAATCATTGTTCCTACCTTATATTGTTGTCTGGCCTTCTCTGAGAGATAATTTCTTCTCCAAACTTCCAGGAACATGGGACGGCGAACAGCGTCAAATTTCAACCCATGCAGCCAACCTTGTACAGCTGGAAAACGGGAAGAAAATTCCCCCCAGTGGGTGGAAATGTGAACAATGCGACATGAAGGAAAATCTCTGGTTGAATTTATCTGACGGAAGCATCCTCTGTGGAAGACGCTTCCACGATGGCTCTGGAGGGAACAATCACGCCGTGGAGCACTATGAAAAAACGAAGTATCCGTTAGCCGTGAAGTTGGGCACCATCACGAAGGCAAGACAAAAAAAAAATAATTACCCGGTTGCAGAAACGTTAATAAACGCCTTGTTCAATCAACGGTTCATCAAAATGAACAAATGCAACGCGATTTTTTGACAGCAATGATTTAAATGTCATAAGAACAAGGAAACTGATTCGAATTTGTTCGTTTTGATAAACCGTTGATTGAGCAAGACATTCATTAACGTTTCTGCAACCGGGCAAATAATTTATTATTAGTAAAGTTCGGAAAATGTGCACTAAAAATGTATATACGAGGTGTGGCTACAAAATAACAAAATTGATCTTAGAACATTGACAATACAGTATGTCCCATTTAGAAGTGCCACCATTGGGATCTCGAGAACTATAAGAGATACGATGTCGGTTAAAAGGAACATTTTGTGCGTCTTTGGGAGGCCATCTCAGATGTGCTTTTGTTTTTCCAAAAATTCTCATAGGGCACTAGATATTGACAAAAAAACTGATTATTGTTGATTTTTTCTTTTACAAATAACTTCTAAACTATTAGTAATTGATAAAATCGTTTCAAATATGAAAGATAGATATTTTTATTAACTAACCAGTGGCGTACGAAACAAATTTTTACATCCGTAAATTTACGAAATATAACAAACTTATATTTTTTTAAATGGAACCCATATCTGATTTTAGTCTCAAAAAAATAACTATTTTTTTCTTTTTTCAATGTTGTAAGGGTTATTATGTTTTATATTTGTTATGCCTTCAAAATTATTATTTTTTTCCTTATTTTGTATTAAATTTACAATTATTTTGAAAATATTGGTAGATTTCTATTTAGAAATACTCCTTGTATTTAAATAATTTATTTCGTTAGAAAAATTTGCTCAAAACTCGTATCAAATTAATTTTTATAATATTTTGTATCAGGTCGCCCTTGGCACATTATAGTGTAATTTGTAATTATAAGTCTAGAATAAAAGTATTAAGTAATAAAGGCATAAAATAAATTATATCGATCAAATACAATATAATTAATAAAAATAACAATTTTTTTTGAGAAATAAGAAAATTCACAAAAATAAAGGAAAAATTAAATTTTAGAAGCAAAACAAATCTAAAACATAATAACCCTTACATCATTGAAAAGAGAAAAAAATAATTATTTTTTTGAGACTAAAATAAGATGTGGGTTCTATTTAAAAAATATAAGTTTGTGTTATATCTCGAAAATTTACGGATATAAAAAATTATTTCCTACGCCGTTGGTTAGTTAATAAAAATCTATATTTTATATTTGAAACGATTTTCTCAATTACCAATAGTTTAGAAGTTATTTGTAAAAGAAAAAATCAACAATATTCAGTTTTTCGTCATTATCTAGTGCCCTATGATAATTTTCGGAAAAACAAAAGCACATCTGAGATGGCCTCCCAAACGCACACAAAAAGTTCCATTTAACCGTCATAGTATCTCTTATAGTTCTCGAGATCACAATGGTGGCACTTCTAAATGGGACACACTGTATATAAAATTACACAAAACAAATATTGCCACCTTCAATGTACTTTCTTCCTCGAACCCTACACCGCCCGATGCGAATATTCCATTGTTGGAAGCAAAGCCTGCAGGCCTTTTTTATTAGGTTGTTCATAAGCTCTGCCGCTTTTCTATAACTACAGCTCGGCCCCGAATTTTATGCCTTTTAACGCAGAATTACAATTTGGGAATAAAAGCAAGTCACATGGCACTAGGTCAAGTGAATACAGTTGATGTACCAACACGGTGATTTTGTATTTCGTCAAAAATGTCTTGCCGGACAAGGCGTTTTGTTCCGGCGCGTTGTCTTCATGGAGAATCCATCACATTTCAGCCCTTTTTCTTTTCACCCGTGCATGAAGGGTTATCAAAACCTTCTTGTAATATGCTTGGTTAACGAAATGCCCCTCAGGCACCTAATCCATGTGAACAATCACTCGCATTTCGAACAAAAAAAAAACGTCAATGCAAGGCCGAGGCGCTAATCGTCTCCGATCTCTTTTCTTCCTTCTTTAAATCTTCTAAACTGCTCGAAAACTTGAGTACTAGATAGACCCTCATCACCATAAACATTCTTCAACAAATCGTACATTTCTGTAACGGATTTTCAAGTTTCACACATAATTTCATATTGACACTACATAATTCCGGTGGATTACGAGAAAGTGATTAACTACTACCGAACGGTTTGCTTAATTATCTTGTAATTGTAACAGTGGATGGAGGGAAGATGACAAATTAATATGACACATCCTGCAATGTTGCCAAATTTACAGGGAAACCGGAAAAAAATAAATCTCGTTATTTAATAGCCACACCTCGTATATGCCATTAAAAATAACTAAAAATGGCGTCGGTTGCAGATATAGGAACTAGTGGTGGGATCCGGATCCGGATAGTTTCGTTTTCGGATCCAAAAATATCCGGATATCCAGATAATTGAATGTTGAACTATCCGGATCTCGGATCCAAATCTCAGTTTCGGATTTTGGATCCGGATCTGAGTATCGGATTTTGGATCCGGATCTGAGTATCGGGTTTTGGATCCGAATCTGAGTATTGGATTTTGGATTCGGATCCGAATATGAGTATGAGTATCGGATTTTAGATATGGAATTTCAGTATGCGCATCGGTTCTCGGATTCGAGTACCTATTCTCAGTATTGAACCAGATGATAATATTTGAATGTATATTATCATGGAGTCACAAAACCAAATAAATTTGATTATGAAATAATCCACTATACATTTTTGTTTGATGTAGTTAATAGTCGGTATATTTTCGATGTTAAACTTTTAGCATCCGCTAAGAAGGAAATTCTTCGATTCCACAGAACTATAAGTAGGTAACAAAAACAATCCCTTTTATGTGAAACACATGCACGATATAAATAAATAGGTATTTCGACACCTGCAATGAACCTGTAACCATTATTTCTCAAATTTAATCTTAATTTCGTTTTCTTTGAAGTATTTGTTATATTGAATGTTAAAATTTTAGAACTACAGAATTTTCAATATTCTATGAAAAATTTGCACCAACTACCTGGCTATTTTAGAAGGGTATTATAAAATTTATTGCTGATTACAGACCGCTGTCTCTACAACCGTCTACATTCAAATGTTTGCCTTTACTTTACATTCAAAATGATGAAACGGATCCAGAATTAATATTCGGATCCGTGAACAACACATCGAATTCGGATCCAAATACGATATGGTACCCAAACGAGGATCCGGATCCAAATCCGAATTAAATTTACGGATATCCGCTTCAATATCCGAACATCGGATATCCGAGGAACCGGATATTTTTAAATCCGGGTACTCGGATCCATGTTTTGTCGGATCTTCACAGCACTAATAGGAACCAACAAAAATAATTATATAAAACAGTTTGTAACATAATTTCTCTTTTTTCTTTAGGAGGGCAAAGCCGACGTTTTTTCGTACTCAGAAGACGACATGGTCGAAGACCCAAAACTAGGCGAACATCTCGCCCATTTCGGCATCAACATAGCCACCATGGAAAAAACGGAAAAGTCTATGGTCGAGCTAGAATTAGATCTCAACCAAAAAGTGGGCGAATGGGCAGCTTTACAAGAAAGTGGAGGCAAGTTACAACCTGTCTACGGCCCGGGATATACAGGAATGGTGAATTTGGGAAACTCTTGTTACCTCAACAGTGCAATGCAGATGTTATTCATAGTGCCAGATTTCGCGAGGAGATATTTCGATAATGCTCAAAATATTTTTGAGCAATGTCCGTCTGATCCTGCCAATGACTTCAATTTGCAAATGTAAGTTTTTTTTACAATTTAATATCATTATCATTAGATGAAATTTTATAGAAAAGTAACGGAGAACTTCTTTCCTATTATCGGTTTCAAAAGTAAAGTCCCCTGGGTTTGAAATGTAATAACATTCATTATAATGGACAGAATATAATAAAACAAAATTTTTACGAAGGCTACAACATATTTTTATAATATATCAAAAAATCCGTATGGGTTACAGAACATAGCTTTTTATAAATAAAATGTAAATTGGGAGCATGAAATTTCCATGATTTCCTCGTTAGCATATGTAGACTGGACTTTAAACTTTCGTGCCTAGTTTTGAGGGACGAAAGTGGCCATTTTCAGCTGAACGAGTCTTTGTTTCCCTAGTGACTCAAAGTAATGACGTAGCGGGATGCAATAGGATGTATGACACCATATACCTATTAACTAATATATTGCTAATGCTCGTATCTTTCCCATAAGAGTAGGTGAAGGAAACACTGTGAAATGGAATGGAATCATTTCTGCATAAGTCTATCTCTCACAAACAACCAACCGGCAATTATGCGCATGCTCGGAAATCTTGACTACTATTGGCTAACGCTGACAGCGTCGCTGATGGGGCTGCGTTCCAAAATCCTACTCTTAGAGTACGAAATTATTCAAAGTCGTTTCAAAACTAATAACCTTACTCTCAGAGTTTACTCAACCTGTTCTAAAACAGCCAGAGTTTACTCCAAAGTGATGTTCTCTACTACTCTACTAACAAGGAGGGTATAGAAATTATTCCACAATATTTTCAAACGTAGATGCTCACGATTCTCAACATATGAAAATAATTTTGCCTTCTTGAGGAAGAAAACATGCTTTTGGCTGCAAATAAACATAAGTAAATACGTTGGCGTGTGTTACGAGCATACTTTTATAATAAAAGCGCTTTTATGGAGCATACTTACACATTATATTGAGTAGAGTGCTCCATAAAAGCGCTTTTATTACGGGCTTGACATTAATGTTGTAATTATAAGTAGTTTTGTTAGTTTTATAAAATTATTTTTAATTTAGTTTCAATTTTTTACTTCAACAAAACTCTCATTCATTCCAAAACACAACACATCATACTCTACGCCAAAACTCGGTATTCTTGGTTTTGGAACGCTGCCCTGGTGATGCAGCGAGCACATGGTTTGATTTTGACGTTTGATTTCATTTCTGTTTGTAGTTGCACTTCGAAAGCATTTGCTTTGTGTTTCATACAGTAATTTATTGTCACCTAAATAAATTAATCCTGACTAGATTGTATTCCTATTATTTTTACAGTACAACAAAGTAAATTATTTAATTCAAATTTAGCACTAGAATATGTCAATGTTTTTTATTATTACTAATATTTATATTCAAGAATTTACATACAAACTAAATAGTAGGTACATTGTTTAATTTCTCAAATTTAAATTAAAAATTTCTCGCGCTATTCGTTAATAAACAGTTGCAAAAAGTGATCATGATTTCCTCGTTAGCCAATAGTAGTCAAGATTTCCGAGCATGCGCATAATTGCCGGTTGGGTGTGTGTGAGAGATGGACTTATGCAGAAATGATATTTCCATTTCACAGTGTTTCCTTCAAGAAAAGCAAAACATCCGCAATATATTAGTTAATAGGTATATATATGACACTCAAGGTGGCATTTTCGGCGCAGGTATTGAAAAAAATAACGTGTGCGCTACGGGACGAAAGCATTTCGCGCCTCTTTCGTCTCTAGTTGCACAATATACTATTCCTTCATGTAAAACAGAAATAATCATGGAATATCATTGTGCAAACCGCGATTTTTTTTGTTTAATTTTGTAGAAGTTATAGTGTCCTAAATATTCAGGGGCCTTTACTTTTGAAATCAATAATAAATATTTCTATTCTTTTCAGGGCCAAATTATCTTCAGGTCTTCTAAGCGGCAAATACTCAGTCCCCCCTCCAAAAGGCAGTCCAGTAGACGCAGATTCACCAGGAATTTCTCCAAATATGTTCAAAACTCTTATTGGTCGCGGCCATCCAGATTTCAATACGAAAAAACAACAAGACGCTCAAGAATTTTTGTCTCACATTGTTACTTTAATCGAAAGACACAGCCGTCATCAAATAGACCCTACGAGTAGCTTCAAATTCAAGTTAGAAGAAAGAGTTCAATGCAGTACCAGTAAAAAAGTAAGCTAAAGTATAGAATATCCACCCTGCAAGAATTTTATTTTGATGGTTATTTATAGATGGAAAACTATTAAAAACACTAATGCCCGGTTTCTCCACAGCAACTTAAGTTGTTGATTATTAAAGTGCTACTTAATTGTAAGTAGGACTTATATCCCAATTGCGTTGCACCAGCAAATTCAAATGCGAACTTAACTTATGTCACAAATTACATTGGCAACAGCGTAATGTTGTTCTATGATTGGTCAATTTGAAATTTAGCGATTCAAAATAAAATACCGGCTGCCAAAGCTGTCATTGTGTTTAACAAGGTTTATATTTGTATTCATTCAACAATATTCGATATGGATTTACAGGATTTCCCTAATTTTGACGACGTTAAACGTCGTGAATACTGTGATGGAAGTCGATATTGTCGAAAATGGTAGGACTCCGCGACAAATAAGTAACAGAATTGATTTGTTCCAAATATATTATTTATTTTTAATATTTTTATGTGGACCACCGCCAGTCCTATAAACTGAAGCCTTTTTCTTCGATGTCGTCTTCCTTGCGTTAGTCTACATATTTCCACACATTTTATTGCCAATGCAGCGGCAATTAATTTCCAGGTGTTATCTTTTTGAATATTGGTCATGGACACCGCAATGATTTTTTTATTTTCAATATTTTCTTTAAATCTTTGTTTCTACAATCTCACAGATCAATTTTCTTCCTCTTTGCTATAATTTAATCGTTTCTTCTTTATATCATCTAATTTTCTTGCCGTAACAGCCCAAAACGAAACAAATTTACCGCGACTTACCGATATGTCAACTGACATATGACGTATAACCACATAAGTCACCGATTTTTTCGACTTACATTTAAGTGCTACTTACGTCACATTTTGACATTTTTGCGTGGTGCAACAGTTTAAGGTGGAACTTAGGAATAAGCAACGACTTAAGTCGTAAGTTGCTTTGGAGAAACCGGGCATAAATTCCACAAAAATTAGGGTGCGGAAAGCAATATTTATAGTGATTTTGGCATTTTTTCAGAAAAAAAGTAAAGTCAAATTCCTATAAAATGAATGTAACCATCATCTGTGCGTTAAGTTACCTTTACATTAAAGAATTTTTCGAAAATTTGCAATCGAAGAATCCAGCCAATATTTGTTTGTAAATGTTGAAAATTTTCTCTTCTCAGGTAAAATATACATACAGAAGCGATTGGATGTTACCTTTGAATATTCCTTTGGAGTCAGCAACAAACAAAGACGAAGTTACTGCTTACGAAACAAGAAAAGCAGAGGCAGAAGCTCAAGGAAAGAGATTACCACCTGAAGATCTTGTCCGACCAAAAATTAAACTGTTTTCTTGCCTTGAAGCGTTCACACAATCAGAAATTGTCGAGCAATTTTACAGCACGGCTTTAAAAGAAAAAACTACCGCGAGAAAGTGAGTACATTTTACATTTATTATACAAACCCAAACTCATATTAGTTCATCAAACATTATAAAATGATGAGAAATTTCCACAAGTTTAAAATATAGAGTTTAAATTTACAAAAACTGAATATTTTTTTAAGTATTCCACTATTTAATATTGGATTACATTGTCTTTAATTCTGTTAGGGATTGTATCCTTAAACCCTGCACATTTTTCTGAGTAATTGTTTTTCATTGCGTCAAAAGTAAAAACTAAAGTTGGGCCCTTAGAATACCGGTCGAACTTTTATCACCAGTCATTTGGCCCACAGTTTTTTTTAAAGTTTTAAATCTATATTTCAAGTAGCCGAAAGAATTTTGTACAAATTTTTAACCATTTGTCTAAATTTTATTATTTGTTGCCGAATTATGAATTTGAAATATCAGCTTAGAATAATTATAATCGGTTTAACATTCTGAAAAATTTAAAAAGGGTTTTGATAAATTTATTGCACTAATTCATTATTTAAATATAATTTGATAATATTTTATAATATATTTTTGGAGAATTAATGAGTAATTCACAGTCAAAAGTTTATTTTGTTTGTACGAAAAACATAACCTATATACCGGCAAACTATTTGATAACTTAAATCTTGAAATACAAGTAATTTTTAGCGAAAAACTTATGGTAACCTTATTCTATATTCCATTTAAGAGTTCTACAATCTATTAATATGTAATGTATGTTAAAATTACTTACATATTTTGTAAATATTGATAACTAATT
The DNA here is from genome assembly GCA_943142095.1 of Ophonus ardosiacus. Taxonomy (NCBI): domain Eukaryota; kingdom Metazoa; phylum Arthropoda; class Insecta; order Coleoptera; family Carabidae; genus Ophonus; species Ophonus ardosiacus. Next base: position 5,373,372 of record OW964835.1, read on the forward strand.
CACGGTTACACCAAAAACACGTCTACACTACATGGTATATAAAACACATCTGAAATCTGTTGAACGCTGATTAAATTGTACGTTATATAATATTTTACTGGTATTAATTAACTAATATTAGTATTAATTAATTAATGAGTAGTTCGAATAAACTTGAAGCAAATAAATAAAAGCAGTAAATAACGAATGAAACAAAAATAATAAAGAATGCCGTAATTTTTATGTAGAACAAAATTGCGGCCATTTTGTGGATAAGATTTATTTATGCAGTAGAAAATTTCTTCCAATCTATTTATGGCCTCTTGTAAAAAATGTTGAAATTAGAAATAATACTAAGGGCCGTTTTCATAATTAGACTTTAACAGCCCGATTCACAAAAAAGTTTAAGCTAATCCTCATTTTTGGATTAGTGAATTCTATTCTATTCCGGTATTTAAAATTTAATTTTCATGATATTATCAATTAAGGTAGATACTAGGAGTACATACAGTCATTAAAAAAAGGCTCCGTACGACAGTAGTTTTAATGTATTTTACGGAAAATAGCAGTCTAAAACCCAATATATTTCATTTCCTTTTAATCCAAAATAAAACGCAGTATTTTACTTTATTATAAATTTAAAATAAACAAATAATTTAATTAATTTATTTATATTATGAGGTAAACATTGAAAGTATTCATAATTTCATGACAAAAAGTCTCCGTACGATAACCAAAACATTTAAATAATAAACCATTTATGTTTCATAAAGAAATATAATATTTGGAGGGTTTTCCTTTGGTTTTTTCACCAGTAACTAAGCGATGAGTCATTGAATCTACCAAATTTTTGGTCACCGATGGCATTATATTCTGCCATTTTACTTGTAATTAATTTTAAATTCTTTTTTGCTTTACATTCTTATTTATTTTAAGAATTTTCCGCACTTTCTCAATCTGGTTAAAGTCCGGAGACTGTGAGGCATGATTAAAGCATATTTTTAATATTATACAATACGCATTCTCTTATTTGTCGAATTTTTCTGATGCATGAAATTAAAATTGTCTGTTAAGGCCCTATTTTTCGGCACTTTGTTTTAAATTTGCTTTTAAAATATCGAGATAACCTTTGCTACCCCTTGTTGCAATAATTACTAATTTTCGTATTCCCGCTGAGACAATATAGCCCCAAACATAATGCTATCACCGGCGTATTATTTATTTATTTTAAGATTATGGCCCGTATTTTATAATAAAAGCGCTTTTATGGAGTGCGCTTTTACATTATGCATATTCTTATAAGAAAGGCATGTACAAAGCGGTGCAAATAGTAGCCCGTTGGCATCCAATAATCCGTGATTGATATACCGCTTACTATCAGGGAAATAATTATAGTCAGTTGAGTTTGAAACTCAATAACTTGCTTTAAAAATCAAAAATTATGAAACACACTTCTATTTATAGACTATAACCATTCTATAACTATACCACGGAATACATTTATACAGAAGCGACACTCCTTTTCGGCACCATTGTTGTTGCGATTTTACGTTTATGACCTTGAACTTTAAATTTGTTGGCAAATTTACGCGCGAAATTTAAATTGTTTTAAATGGTGAAAGAAAAATTAGAACATAAAAGTACTAAAATTTTAATTTTATTAACGAATTAAAAAGAAATCAGATAAAATAATCTTATAATTATATTTTTATTAAACAAATACCGAATTTTATAAATTCATTTTCTCTATCTTTGATGTGGGAAACACAAACGTCAGACTCGATGAATATGTCCCATATATCCTTCTCCATCAAATCTTCTCTTCCGCAGGCTTTGAGCCACATTTTACACCTATATTAAAATGAATATACATTTTACATGATATGGTAGTCGTCTTACATAACTTACATTTCTGGATCTTTCGGAAACGAAAAGAACTTACATTTCCCTTTCTCCATTTTTTAAATCTATTTATACAGTCCTTATATGAACAAACAAGTCCTCCCGATTCTACTTTCTTCATATCTATCCATTTCATTAGAAACTAACACCACTTTTAAAATTCACAAACAGTTCACAAAATGACATATGTCAAAAGTGAGAAGACGTGTTTGGTTTGCTTGAATTAGCCATAACCCTAAAATACATGGGCGTGTCAAGCTGAGATAACAGCTCTTCCAGAATATGTGAAATGTAATGATTTTCCTTATGATAACGATTTTTTCTATCGTTTGTTGAAAAAAGAACATATTTGTTCTTATTAGAAATCAATTTGTGTTTCTCAATATACTTTTATTATTGACCCCTAACGGAAAATGTTCACGTCGAGATAATGAAAAGAACAAAGAATCGTAAGATACGAAGATTGCCGAAAAAATCCGATTTTATCCCTTTAAATTTGTTGGCATACTCTTTCTCTTTCTAATTTTCGTTTCTCTCTCTGACTGTCGCTTCTGTATAGATGTTTATTCTGTGACTATACTTTGGTACATAATTACATTAATAGATCCCTATAATTAAGTAGTCTAAACTCTAAACAAATTTTAAGAAAGCTGTCAAAAATATTAATAAAATTAAAGGTTATTACTCATTGATTTATTTTAATTCAGATAAAGTTTAACAAAAAAAAAAAAATTTCTTCCAGAACAACTCGCCTAGCAACGTTCCCTAACTACTTACTTATCCAGTTAAAAAAATTCACGCTCCGAGAAGACTGGGTCCCAGTGAAACTCGACGTAGCAATGGACATGCCTGATGTTATAGACATCGCCCCTCTAAGAGGTTTTGGCCTTCAGCCTGAAGAGGAGTCCCTTCCAGAGCTTGTAGGGTCTCCGCCCCCTGTCCCGCAGATGGACGAAGGAGTTTTAGCGCAGCTACAAGACATGGGCTTCCCACCAGAAGCGTGTAAGAGGGCGATATTCTTTACGCATAATTCTGGATTAGAAGCGGCGACGCAGTGGATCATGGAGCATATTAGTGATGAGAATTTTGGAGATCCGTTTATTCCGCCAGGTAATAAGAAAGAAATTAAAAGAAAAGCAAGAAATTATAGTTAAAAAAATAGGCTCCGCTTAGATATTTAGGCTCTGTCTGTGTCCGATGTCGCATTTTGGCATTTAGTATTTAGGTCTTCTTCACATAAATACAACTCCGAATGGCACACTAGTGATATCCAATTGTTTGTATGGCAACACTTTAGAACAACAAAAATGAATCATAAAATTCGATTCAATTTGATGCTTGAGAGTAAATTTTAATATTGTATTTTTAAAGCCCATTTGACATTATACTATTTTTGTCTATTTTCATACTATATTTCTGGACAGATTTTTGATCGAGTTCCATTCAATTTCCATACTATCAAGTCGTGTATAATCGGTAATCTTTGGAATGTATCGTATTTTAAATCAAAATAAATGAATACCAACTATTGGTGGGATCCGGATCCGGATAGTTTCGGTTTCGGATCCAAAAATATCCGGATATTTGATTGTTGAACTATCCGGATCTGAGTATCGGATTTTGGATCCGGATCTGAGTATCGGATTTTGGATCCGGATCTGAGAATCGGATTTTGGATCCAAATCTGAGTATTGGATTTTGGATTCGGATTCGAATATGAGTATGAGTATCAGATTTTAGATATTGAATTTTAGAATCCACATCGGTTCTCGGATTTGAATATTCTCAGTATTGAACCCGATGATAATATTTGAATGTATAAGTATTACCATGGAGTTTCAAAACCAAATAAATCTGATTATGAAATAATCCACAATAAATTTTTGTTTGATATAGTTAATAGAATTGGATCCAGAATTAAAATTCGGATCCGGATCCGTAAACAAAACATCGAATCCGGATCCAGATCCAAGTCCAGATCCGAATTGAAAAGGGATCCAGACTCAAATCTAGATCCAGATCCAAATCCGAATTAAATTTACGGATAACCGCTTCAATATCCGAACATCGGATATCCGAGGAACCGGATATTTTGAGATCCGGGTACTCGGATCCAAGTTTTGCCGGATCCTCACAGCACTAATATCAACCTAACAAATTTATACAGTTAACTTATTTTTGAAATGAATAAAATACAAAAAATAAGGAGTAATTCATTTTAAATGTGTCTGTGTCATATTAGATATTTTATATTAATATTATATACAGTGTGTCATATTAGATATTTTATATTAATATTATATACCGGGTGTATCAAGATAATGGAACAGTGCATTTTATTCGTATATGTGAAAAGATATAGAAAAAAGTGATTAAGATATTTTGTAAGGCATAGAACCCGGGGCCACATTTTAGCATAAACTTTATTACCTTAAATCCAGTGGTACTCAAACTATAGGGCAATATATTTTTTTAAATGATATTATATATATATTTTATTAACTAATTAATAGAGAATTTTTTGTTTTATTGATTGAATGTTTTCTCAGATTACTTAGATACAGTAGAAATGAATTATTTTTTGTAAATTTTTTCGCAATATAAGGGTATGATATTATTATATCGTTGAATTCAGAACAAAATTCTCTACTTAATGAGTTAATAAAAAATATGTAATGCCATTAAAAAAAATATAATATTACCTTATAGTTTGAGTACCACTGGATTTATGATAATAAAATTTATGCTAAAATGTGCCCCCTTCTATCCCTTACAAAATATCCTAATCACTTTTTTCTGTATCTTTTCACATACATGAATAAACGACACTGTTCCATTATCTTGATACACCCTGTATAACCTCACACTTTGCAAAATAAATGACATTATAACAAAAGTTGGCAACTGTTGATCACGACTTCGCGCATGCGTATTAACGATCTAGTACGAAACTCGTATAGAACTATACGACCGGGCGTATATTTCTATACTTGAATCTCGGATGAAAATTGGCTATAAAATAGAAGCTAAGAAGCTATTCTTTGTCAGTAAATTTGACATTTTGTACAAATTATAGCAACGAATATGATTAGTTTAATTAGTATGCGTCAACTTCAAGGCATAGTGCGCTCTTACAAAACCCTAAAATCTAATTCCTAAAATCCTAAATAATCACTAGATTTAGGGCATATAAATTTAGGATTTAGATATTAGGGTGATAAAAGTGCAACATCGGACACAGCTTATAAATAATTTTCTAATACCTATTTACACATGATCCTAAGTTATATTTAGTTAACAGAAATATATAAAATGAAGCTAGAAAGTTTTTTTATTTGATTAACTTAAATTAAAAAAAAAGGACTAAGTGATAATTTTGACTTTCTGGGTTTAGGTACTGAAGCTCCAAGCTTTACTCCCGATCCCGAAGCTCTGCAGTTCATAATGAGCATGGGCTTTACGCGTGAGCAAGCCGTGAAAGCTCTCAAAGCTACAGATAATAATCCAGAGCGAGCTGCTGATTGGATATTTTCGCATCAAGATGAACTTAACGCCCCTGATGAACCTGCCGCCCCTGAATTTAGAGACGGCGATAGCAGTAAGTTCAATAAACCAAATTAGGAATAATGCACGCGCTTTCAATAAAACGACTATATCTCCTAAACCACAAATAAGTGGTTCTCAACCAGTGTTCCACGAATTTTTTTGGCAATTTTAACTATGCTTTGTGAGTTAAAAATGAATTAATTTTTTGTATCATATGAAAAAGTGTTGATGGAGGCGAGATTGAGATTTATTTCATTCAAACGGTTTATTGAAATATCAATTTATTGACATGCCTGTATAGCATTTTTCAAGAGCTTTCATTTGATATTTCACAAGGGGTATACAGGGTGTCCCATTTAAGGTACGAATGCATTGGTATCTCGAGAACCGTAAGAGCTACGAGGTTGGTTAAATTAGACAAAAGTTGCCCCATTAGGAGGCTATTTTAATGGTGTTTTGTTATTTGCGAAAAAATGCATAGGTCACTAGATACAGGTGAAAATGTAAATTTCGCGATTTTCTTTTTTTGCTTATAACTTTGTTATATGAAATAATACGAGATTTTGGTTTGCACTTTCTTAAGGCACTTTTGTATGGTGAATTTGCAGAAGTACTCAAAATTTTTTTATATCTAACCATTTACGAGTTACTGATAGCAACTTTTATTTTTCATATGGAGGTCATATTAAGCTATGGCATTTTTAGATAGAGATTTTTTTTAGCTTTACAATGATATAAAACAATAATAATTTATTTTTATAATTAACAGAAAAATTAATAAAAATTGTTATTTACACTAAAATTAAATTGAAAAAAGTAAATCGAAGACTGCTATGGAAACAACAAACAACAAAAAAGTGCAACAATTGAATTTCTCAATTTTACTTGACAATAGTAGATTATTACAAGTAATAAAAATGAATTTTTCTCGTTGGGAAAAATATGATATGTTGAGTTGTTATATTCGTTGTCAAAGTTCGTTTATTACTCGTAATAACCTACTATTGTCAAGTAAAATTCAGAAATTCAATTGTTGCACTTTTTCGTTGTTCGTTGTTTCCATAGCAGTCTTCGATTTACTTTTTTCAATTTAATTTTAGTATAAATAACAATTTTTGTTAATTTTTCTGTTAATTATAAAAATAAATTATTATTGTTTTATATCATTGTAAAGCTAAAAAAAATCTCTTTTTAAAAATGCCATAGCTTAATATGACCTCCATATGAAAAATAAAAGTTGCTATCAGTAACTCGTAAATGGTTAGATATAAAAAAAATTTGAGTACTTCTGCAAATTCACCATACAAAAGTGCCTTAAGAAAGTGCAAACCAGAATCTCGTATTATTTCATATAACAAAGTTATAAGCAAAAAAAGAAAATCGCTAAATTTACATTTTCACCTGTATCTAGTGACCTATGCATTTTTTCGCAAATAACAAAACACCATTAAAATAGCCTCCTAATGGGGCAACTTTTGTCTAATTTAACCAACCTCGTAGCTCTTACGGTTCTCGAGATACCAATGCATTCGTACCTTAAATGGGACACCCTGTATTGCCATTTAAGATTTAAAAGTTGAGAGTGGTGGGAGTGAGATTAGTGTATTAAAAAAAAAAACAAACAAAATTATTAATAAAATGTGGCCCCTAGATGTTAAAACATTTAGCGTAAACCGGGTATGTCTATCACAATTCGTTTCAAAGTTATTAATGGTGGATCGTCTTAAGTACGCCACTCTGTATATGAGGGGTATTCCACCATAACAAAAAAAAAATAAGAAAAAATCAATTTAACTTAAAGTATGGCTCAATAAATAATAGTTAAAACAATGAAAACATTTTTTAAATAATTACTTTACGAGATATTTCACATTTGCTAAAAGGGGAAATTGACGTCATACAATTGTTATCTTTCTCTCGTAGCGTACTCAGAGCAGTGTGTGTGAGAAAGACAAGTATAGGGGGAATGTGACGTTACACTGATTTCTCGAAAATAAAATACTGTTAAACTAGAAACAATTAAGATTTTTTAATAAGAATGGGGCTATGCAAAAAAAATGTTGCTAATATTTTTATAAAAATATAATCAATGACACTTATTATCCATATTGCAACATAAAACAACCCAAAATATAATACTTTTCATTCATAATTTGCTTAAAAGATATTCGCGCTACGATTTTCTGTGATGTCATGTATCGGCTACTCACACAACGACATTAGTCACATGTACATGAAGGTCACAAACTTCAAACGCGAAGTTAAACGTCAGATCAGAGTAAACTAACGAAATATTTATAAAGCTGTCAGAGGAAAAGTGCGCTCTATTCAATCTTTTTTGTTTCATAAAGATTTAATTATTTCATTAGAGAAATATTATTTGTAATTGCAGGTTTGTGTGCTTGATATATAATTTAATACATAAAAGTGCAGTAATTGTATATTTATAATGATAATAATAATAAAACTTGGTGAAGAACAACTGTGCAGTTCCAACTTGTGGAAACAATTTATTAAAAAACCCAAAAAAACTATTTAAAATCAATCTTAATTTACATTTTGTCCGCTAGGGTGAACTGGAATCGTTCAGATACATGACGTATGTGCTCACGTGACCTCATTGAGATTTGAAATTGACCCCTATTTTTAAAAAATTATATCTACAAAATAATGGCGTGAAAATATTATTTACATATACTGTAACCGGTAGACTTCCAGGAAAAAAATAAAACAAAAAGTGTGGCATGACCCCATTGCTTCAAAACTAAATGGAATTTTATTTAATAATAAAAAAAAAAATGAGTGGAATACCCCATTTTAATTAACAAAAGTGTTCCGCGGTATTGAAAAGGTTGAGAACCACTGTCTAAACTGTAAATGCTGGGAACTTATTTATGTTTTTTTTCTGTTTACAGAATATCGCCTGGTAGGATTCATCTCCCACATGGGGCAGAGCACCATGGTGGGCCACTACGTGTGCCATTTACTCCGCGAAGGTCGTTGGGTTATTTACAATGACAGCAAAGTAGCGCTTTCGGAACACCCTCCCAAAGAACTCGGTTACATCTACCTCTATGAAAGAATCTAGATATCCGTATCCGTACAATACAAACGAATAAATAACCAACTATGCCTTATGGATTTGTTTCGTATGATTGACTTTGTATGTTTTGTTGCATTTATTAATAAAGATTTTGTGTGATATCGTGATGTTTTTATAATATTTTACATGGATTAGATATCAAAATATGCGTTTCAGGATAAGATAAGATTAAAAAAGATGAACTGAAAATATTCTACCTTTAATTTGAAGTCCTGTTTTCGTTCTAGATTCGTCCAGATGTTCTTAGATGCGTCATCTGAAACAAAAAATATAAATAAACATTTTTCCGTTTTAATTTTGTAATTAATAAATACCTATACTAAATGTTGGAATAAACCAAACATTTACATTATAACGATTTATTCATTCAAAATACTAAACACTGATTTTTCACACTTGACCGTTACGTCATAGTTTGATGTTCATATATTAGATATACATATCGAAGACAGATTGTAGGAAACCATAAGTAAGCCAGAGATAAACATACAATCACTTGTTATTTTGCTGTTCAGCAATTAATGACGCAACGGTCAAGTATGAAAAATCGGTGTATACAGGGAATTTATTTTAACATGCAACATATCGCGAATCACTTCCATGGTTACTCACTATTGTCAAAAAATGACAGCAATGTAATATTTGTCCATTTTAAAATGCAAAATACAAAATTTGTAGTTTTGTATTACTAAAACTAATTTCCAATAAATTAGCCTACATACGATTAACAAATAATCAAAACATGAATGTTGTACATCTTAACAAACTTTAGCTTACAAAAATTCATAACTTTCATGTAATAAATGTTAAAAAAATACCCCCAATCACTCTGAGGCAATATTCTAGTCGGTTATAATAAGAATTGACACCACTTGTGATGTGTTTTGGAGGTATCTCCTGTGCTGCAATACTATCTATAATGTTACATTTTAAAATGGACAAATATTACATTGCTGCCATTTTTTGACAATAGTGAGTAAACATGGAAGTGATGAACTATAAATAAAATATATCATCACGGAATATTACCCATTTCTGGGTGTGCCAGTATCTACAACACATGTAGACATCGGTCATGATGACGATATATTTTACCGTGTGGGCGCTTACCAGGCGTCACCTCACGGGCACTATGAACTATAATGTTGCATTTTAAAATAAATTCTCTGTATGTATATATAACATAAAATGGAAATGGCGAGAGGTATTATGCTGGCCACAACAATTTTTTTCAATATGAATCGTAGTCTAGCTTCCGTCTTACAGTACAGTTATGTACAAAATTTATGAGAAACATTAGAGGGGTGACTACGTCACAAGTTTTACACGGCAAATTATATTTTTCAAAATAGCATGTTAAATGTTTTTAGTATAATGTACAATATTAATTAATTGACTTGAATTGCACTACATTCTATCAAAGATAAAAATCTGATTATATCTTTTCATTTCTATTTAAAAAATATTACTGGAAACAACTGCTTAATTTCACCTTTTAATATTATTATGTGCATTATCTTTACAACACATATTTCAAAGTTTGATTAATACTTATATGCTTAAATTACATTACATGTTTACAAAAAGATAAGTACAGGTGTCTCATTTTCGATGTTTTTACCTCCCGCTACCCTTGGTAAGGGAGGTATAGGGATCGTGCTAAAAATCACATATCAAGATTTTAGTAAATGACCACGTATTAAGGTCCCTAGAATCCAATTTTAATATTTTTGAATAATTTATAATGACATTTCTTTCCAAAACGTCAAATTTAACTCACTGCTCACTACATTCTTTTACTTAAATGCAAGTAAATTAGAAAAAGATATACCTTTACCCAAATGTATAAAATAAAAAGGGATGTAAGATATGACTATCGTTTTCACATGATTTGACAGTGTCGACTAGAATTCACATTTTTTTCGGTCTAAAACGATATCGTTTTCACAGTTTCGGGAAATATTACTGATAAAGCAAAATCACTTGCACATTCCAGGGTCAACTTTTTGAAAAAAGTTTAATAGTCACCACAGGAATTTTTGATGTTCTTTTGTTTCTGAGTTACAGGCAAAAATTTGTTTTTCGCTCATTTAGAAAATATCTCATAACTTATTTATTATGGTAGTTAGAGAAAATTTGTTTAAACAAATTTTGTACTGTTTTTTAGGTAAAATAAAATGGCGCAATTAGATTTTTCAAAAACATCAAAATTCTTGAGATATAATACAAATTTATAATTTTATAAAAGGCAAGCTATGTTGAAAATAGTTGTTAATTTTATAAGCTTTTCAATGATATACAACAAGTCTACATTCTTTTGTTTTACACATGAATAAAAGATGATTTATTAATTTTTTGGGGTGAAAAAATTGAAAATTTTTAAGAAACAAATAAAAAAAACTATAAGAGTTCATCATTTGTTTATTTTCATTCCATATCTGTTAATTATGTTCTCAAAATGATTCTAAACCAATTAATTTTGGTTTAGTTAAATTATTATTTATGGACGTCACAGCTGGCTTTGACGTAATTCGAAAAAATGGATTAATATGCCTTTAAAGTAAATAAATTAAAAATATGTGCCAAACTGATGCAAATAATATTAGAAATAACCAAATGATGAACTATAATAGTTTTTTCATTTGTTTCTTAATAATTTTCAATTTTTTCACCCCAAAAAATTATAAATCATCTTTTATTCAGGTGTAAAACAAAAGAATATAGATTTATTATATATCGTTGAAAAGCTTACAAAATAAGCAAAAAGATGAGACTATTTTCAAGGTGTTATATCTCGAGAATTATAAAATGTTCAAAAAATCTAATTAAGCCATTTTATATTACCTAAAAAACTGTACAAAATTTGTTAAAACAATTTTTCTCCAACTAATATAATAAATAAATTATGAGATATTTTCGAAATGAGCGAAAAACGAGTTTTTGCCTGTAGCTCAGAAACAAAAGATCATCGAAAATTCCTGTGGCGACTATTGAACTTTTCTCTGGAATGTGCAAAAAATTTTGTTTTATCAGTAATATTTCCCGAGATACTCTAAAAAAAAACATTGAAAATGAGACACCTGTACATACATCCTTTTCCACAGAATCATTACTTGTACTTCCAGGAGTCTAAAAATTAATTTTACAATCTATAACATCAGATAAGATAGCGATATTAATACATAAATCATTACTAGTAAATTTTAAATTTTCAATAACCATTGAGTGGAATTCTACCTATCACGTATCATAGGGCTATTAAAGAAATTACATTGATAAAGAAGTTTTTCTTTTTTAATAGTATTTTAATATCTCGGAACAGTTACCGCCTTCTCGAGGTAGTACGTAGTACGAAAGAGACATTATTTGACAATTGCGCATGAATTACGTGTAAATGATAAATTTTCTAGTGTTATTATAAGATCATAGATTATCAATGATATTATATACTATCAACTATCGTAATCTTGATTTAGTCAAGTAATCAATCTTGTTAGGTGTTAAGTGATTTTCAAAATTAGAAACAAAATTTTAACAGGTAAGTCGATTTTAAAAATGTTATTTATTTCATTTATGTTTTGCTGAGTAATCTATATTTCTATATATTCACCCATATTCTGTAACACAATCGATAATTTTTATCGACCGATAATAAATTGTAGCCAATAATTACAGCAGACACTGAATAGAAAATGAAACTGACAGATGTTTCTATTTGTCAAAAATTATTATCGATCGATAAATATTATCGACTGAGTTATAGAATAAGGGTAATTATTTTGGTATATTTTTGGATGTTTTTTTTTTTGAAAATTAGGAAAAAAAAATTAAATTACATAATGTCTTATTAAATTTTTTTATTACCTATCTACAGTTTGAGACTTTGAGAACAATTGAAAGTAAAAAAAAATACGATCAATAGAAATAGCTATTTGTGCAACAAGTGCAGAAAAACATATTTTTTCTACTCCCATGCGTGAAGTGAGTACTTCACGTATCAATTTTTATGTGTGAAGTTTGATTTTTTGCACACTGTGCGTGAAGTAACATTTCACGCACCGTTCATTATTTTAAATATTACAAAATGAATTGTATTTTAATAAAACAAAGCTGTTAAACACCCGTAACGTTGGTAATCATGATTACACAAGTCGATAATACAGAAGCTTTAAGTTAAAAGAATGACAATGTGAAGAAAAAATATATTTTATTGCAAGGTCGTAGAAAAAGTATAGTAACACGTGTGTGAAGCCTATTTTACATTCGGATGGTTTGCAACACTCGCCTTCGGCACGTGTCGCAATCTCCACCCTCATGTAAAAATTTCAGCTTCACACACTTGCCACATAATATACTATTTCCTATATTATAAAAAAGATTTTTTCTGTTTCTATTTGGAATAAGTGATAAAAATGTAACTGTTAATATTTACAATAAATAAAGCTATTGGTTACAACAAAAAAATGAAAATTTACTTTTCTGCACTAAAATACTTTATATTGAAGTCATTTCGAATTCCAATTGCGTTTCAAAATGAAGGCTCTTTCAATACGCAATTTTTTGTTTTAGCAGATTGTTACTAGATGACATTTACTTATGTTCATAAATCAGAATTAACATGAACTTTCAAATATTAATTAATAATAATCTAATATTACCAATTACAACTTTCGCAGTTATTTAGATATAAAAGACAAAAAATATAAAAAATAATATAAATGTCTCATTTTATAAGATTTTTAAAGCGTGCGAAAAAAAGACTTATAAAACTCTTCTTTAATATACGGTGTGTTCAGAAAAAAACCTAATTCGAAGTAGACAATAAACACAGATCACAGAAATGTATGTGTGATTATTATTGAATTAAAAATCAAGTTGTCAAAATTGATCGTGAAATGTAATTTTAAGAAGAATAGTTATTTACTGAACAAGGCAGGTAAGTTAGTCTTTTCATGACGTATATGGAGATAATGAGTCATAAAAAGGAACTTCAATAACGAGATAAGTATTAATTTTTTTCTGACATCGTATAAGAATTCAAAATTACTGAATGGTACATACAACCTATTTTCATTTAACAAGTAATAAATTATATTGAAAACTTGAGGAACTTTATTTAAAATTATACAAAAATTTAAAACAACTGTATGCTGGACATCATTTATTTTAATTTTATGATTGTATTTCATATTACAACGTAAAATGTGTTTGTGAAAATAAATATGGCAACGTTGCATTATACTTCCCTGCCTAGGCAGGGAAATTCAATTTTCTGCCGATTTTGAGACGGAAGTAATAAATTACATGACGATTTCAGGAAAAAGATAATACAGAAAGGATACAGAATATGACCATTTACCGTTTTCTAATATATTTCTATTTTTAAAATAAGGATTCAAGAAAAAAAGCTTTGATTTCTTTAGATACCATTTTTGGCAATATCTCTTGTCAAATTCACATTTAATTAAATACTTTTTCGTTAACCGTGTATTAATAGGTTATATTAATGTATAGGAAGTCATTAATCAATGACCCCTATAAATAAACGATTTTAGTACGTGACCATAGATACCACGTACCATGCTGAACATTGTAACCAACACGTGTGTTCGCTACGTTCATGCGTTAAAATGTCTCAATCTCAATCATTAATCACCCTCATTAACACACTTGCTAGTTAAATAAATAACTATTAAATCCAGTTCCGGACCATAGCATAGACAAATAAGACAAATGTCTAGGGCCCAGTTTTTTGGGAGGTCCGGTCAAACCGTCCACTTTGAAAAAAAAATGTAAAAAAATAAAAGTTTAAAACTATTTACGAAACTCATTAAGTCAAATAAAATTATGTTCTTTACCAGTAGGATTTTTCAATTAATTTCATAATCATTTTTTCAAAACTATGGTTTTGACAATTCTATTGATTGTAATGATACATAATCAAACGCAGATTTTTGAAAAACTGACTATTTTTTGTTAATTATTATTATATACCTATCATTTATTATTTTGTTAGAAAGTTCTCGTAAAAATTGCATAACACCCCGGGTGTAGAGGCCCGGCAGGAAAAGATGTCTAGGGCCCTAAAATAGGTTAATCCGTCCCTGATTAAATCGACATACTCCGAGTTAGGATTTTTTTTGAACACGCTGTATTTCTGTTGATCGTTTATTTACGGATTTCATTAACATACACAAAATCGTTTATTACTAATCGATATTAGATTATCTCCGATAAAATAAGATACGGTCAACGGATAAATATTGTAATGAACACGTGTTTTAATCAGCGATGAGTTATCTGAACAATTAACACGTTCGCTGCTCTCATGTTCAAAAGTCTCGATTATTAATCGTCTTTTCTTATTACCCTTCTTTTCATTAACAGCCCGATTCACAAAAAAGTTTAAACTAATCCTCATTTTTTGATTAGCGAATGGGGGATTACACCATTTTTTTTTTTAATTTCATCTGAAAATATTAGGAAAACTAAGGCTATTGATGAAAATCCGGTGAAAAAATTCATATTAATAAGCGAGTTATGGTCTCCCGAATTTTGAAAAGATTGACGTGACGTCACATTTATGTGTTTTTATATCAAACTGTTTTCATCATGGACCTAAATGTTCTTGAAATATATGCTATTTTAAGTTATATTTACATAAAAATAAATGAATATTATAACACTGTATAAGTCTACATACTTTATAATTACAGGTGTATTTAAATTATTAAGTTTAATGCAAGAAATTTATGTTAAAATAAAAACTGTTTGGAAATTGCAGTACAGGAATGTTAGCCCCTCCTTTCTGATTTGAATTTCTTAACTTCCATTGGTAGTAATCCCCACCTCCTAACATGCTATTTGTAATGCATGTATAGGTGGTCTCTCGGTCGCCAATCAAAATATTTTCATATTAGTGTCGAAGCGCTGTAACAAAAAACCCTTTATTTCCGAAATATCTCAATTATACCATTTCATTTTTTTAGTAATATTCCTTATTCAGCATATACATTCGTATTTTTTTGCTATTTTCTTTTAATTCGATTGAGCCGTAATCCCCCATTCTACTCTAATTTTGACAGTTTATATCTTAAAATAAAGTGTAATCTATTCCTAGTATCTACCTTTATTGATAATATCATGAAAATTAAATTTTAAATACCGGAATAGAATAGAATTCACTAATCCAAAAATGAGGATTAGCTTAAACTTTTTTGTGAATCGGGCTGTAAAATGTTACTTTAGTCATGAAATTTCAATAAAATATCATTTTTAAAGTAGGTATTGCTTTGGAAAAAAATTATAACAATTATGATTTTTGTCACAATTCTAAGAAACACAAAATTTAATACAGTAAACAAAATAATACAATATCCAATCTTATTTGAAACTCAAAAGCCTGTAAACTTTTTCATTGTCGTAATCAACTCTTTACTGTCGCGAAACATTACATCTTCTCGTCACATGTACCTAAATTGTGAATAATTGTTCATGTATTATGATCGATAGATTAGATATCAGTGGTATGTTGTGACGAACTCATATTGATTGCCAAGAACAACAATGAAAAGCAAAACTCGTGTGGATAACGTGATAATGTCGACGGGGATGCGCCGACTGGACGAAGACGAAATTGAAAAGCAAATAAATGGATTTGGACTTGATCCGTAAGTACAAAAATAAAATAAGTTTTTTGTGTGAGTGGGAAATTTAAAGGAGAGTGAAATTTGGACTTGATTCTTGATTTGATGAAAATTGTACACTATAATAATAAATTATACTTTTTTGATACTTCGAGAGAATAGCACCATGTTTTAATTTCAAATATTAGAGTATTGTAACATAAATTAAAACAGATATTTTTGTATACCGTGAGTATTTTTTAAAGTGAAACATTGGGTTTGTCATATCCATGGTAACGACTTGATATTTAATTGACAGCAATGTATTTGCCCGTTCCATTTAAAATGAAACATAGGGAACGAATCTGACAGAAGTATTATATTTAAATATTGTAAGAAATTTAGCGAGAGCACTAAACATATTTCGGGCACAAGATGCACACAGTATTTTTTCTACATCTAAATTTAATTTTTAGAAAACAGGTATAATTATTTAAACAAAATTAACCACTAATGACATCTTGTCAATATGACAGATAACCGTTGAATTTTCCTATAAGTTATGATTTGACATTTGATTGACAGCAATGTATTCGCCTGTCTCATTTAAAATGACACATGGGGAATGAATTTGACAGAAGTATTATATTTAAATATTGTAAGAAATTTAGCCGAGTCAGAAAACCACTCCGGCACAAGGTGTGCACTATATTTTTTCTACAACTAATTTTAATTTAGAATGCAGATATAATTATTTAAACAAAATTAACCTCTACTGACGTCTCATCAAATGTCAAATTCGTTCCCTATGTTTCATTTTAAATGGAACGGGCAAATACATTGCTGTCAATCAAATGTCAAGTCGTAACCATGGATATGACAAACCCAATGTTTCACGTTAAGAAATACGGTATATCGGCGCATACTTTGTTGGTTGCTATGGATATGTATTTTATTTAAAACACTATACAGGTGTCCGTAAATTAGCAAGCCATTATCTCGCTTTTTATTACATTTATCGGTTTTAACTATATAAGATAAATTATAGAATTTAAACTCCTCTATACATATAATAGTGGAAGTAGGTCAACATTGTTACTTCCGGTTTTCGAGTAATTGATAGCAACTTTTAACTTTCAAATGGAACACCCTACCATATTTATTCAAAAAAAAGTACATGAAATCTGTCAGTTACATACCTTTGAAATAAGGTCTGTATAATAAACAAATTGTATTTATCAAAGGCTCTGGGATTTATAAATAAATTATTATTTAAATTTATCTGTAAAATATATACAAAAAGTATTAATCCAGACCTGCAGAAAATTTAATAAACTTTAATTTTTATAATGACATAAAATGTAAAAAATGGCATTTAACGGCATTATTTGAAGAAAAACAATTACGAGCTTCAAATAAACTGCCATTTCCGATTATCCGGTTTACACCAAAATCCAACAGTTTCTTTTCATATTAGAATGGGAGTCGAAATACAAAGTTACAGACTTTTCTCAATGATAGTATTTGAGTTATAGCGGAGACAAAATTCGTACACACCTACAGACATCATTGTGAAAATGTTAAAATTGGATTCTAGAGACCTTAAAACGTGGTCATTTACTAAAATCTCGATATGTGATTTTTAGCACGATCCCTATACAAGGGTAGCGGGAGGTAAAAACTGAATTTCAATGCCTACCACGTTTAATAAAAATGTAACATTTTAATCATTCGAATTTGAATAAATAAAACCGGAAGTAACAATGTTGACCTACTTCCGCTATTATATAGAGGAGTTTAACTTCTGCCCTCTGATTGGTTAAAGTGTACACCTAGTTCACAATAAAAATAATGCTTATTTATTTTTATTGTAAAATATTTAACATTTGCAAATCCTTGTGTTTATGTTCTATGTTTAATTTTATTTTCGAGAGCTGCGAACTCTTTCAAAAGAATCAATTGTTTATATCGTTATTTTTATTTTTATGTATAATTTTATTTTTATTTTCGGAGCTGTGAATGACTTTGTCAATAATAAAAATATTTTTATCCCTAAAATGTGCGAATCCTGAATATTAAAAATTATATCAAACCGTGGTTAACACAATTCTACCGAATTTTTTTACTTCCTTGTACGAAGTAAAGGAAGTATTGTAATCGCGAAAAATTTCGGATTCCAAAATTCAACGGAAATATACATTTTGACCATCCCTGAATCCATTTTGACTAATTTCGTCGTGACGTCTGTACGTACGTACGTACGTATCTCGCATAACTGAAAAACGGGAAGCCGTAGAAAGTTAAAATTTTGTATTTAGGATTGTTATAACTTCTAGTTGTGCACCTCCCTTTTTGGTCATAGCATAACTTTCAGAAGTGGTACTTTACTTGAAGCCTATAGTAGATTTTAATGCAAAACTATATTAAAATTTAATCCAAAACTTTTCAAATTTGGTATATAAGACTTTTATATCAATGGGAATAACATAATGGATTTTAGTTAAAATGGTCTACCCGGAAGTGGTGCTTTACTTGAAGCCTATAATAGATTTTAATGAAAAACTATATTAAAATATAATCCAAAACTTTCCAAATTTGGTATATAATACTCTTATGTCAATGGGAATAACATAGTAGATTTTAGTTAAAATGGTCTGCCCGGAAGTGGTATTTTACTTGAAGCCTATAATAGATTTTAATGAAAAACTATATTAAAATATAATCCAAAACTTTTCAAATTTGGTATATAATACTTTTATATCAATGGGAATAACAAAATAGATTTTGGTTAAAATAGTATAACCGGAAGTGATACTATATTTGAAGCTGTTATCAGTTTTTCTTGAAAAAATAGTGTTATTTTGATTTTAATAATAAATGCTTCAAATAAAAGTTTTAGAGAATTGAATTCTGCGTCGAAAACATCAAGTATGATTAAATTAGCTCTTTAATAAGCGAGAAATGTAAATTTAAAAATGATGTACTTTTTTGTTTCTGTAATTAAGTTTGCTATGAATTAGGACAAAAAATACGTGCAATTTTATGATTGGGTCTGTTATAATACATATTTTAATTGTTAACAAAATATGTATAGTGTAACAGGCGTACAAGGAAGTCATGTGGTGTCCACATCAGATATTTTTTTTTAATGACAAGTGCTATTTTTTGCTTTTGTTACCTAGGTTAGCATTCCGACTAATCAAACCGCAGAATTTATATCTCTATCTCAACCAACGCTATTTTCTTACGTGAAATGAAGTATATTAAAAATGTCAAATGCTGACGTCATTCTTCGGCAGTCGGCACCATTTCAGAGCGTTTCGAAACTGCACACTTTAATACTTTTTACTCGTAGAAATTAACAAACTTTTCACTTGTGGATAAAATATGTTTTTCTTGTAGGAAATTTAAAAAAGGAAAAGATGAAAAAGGACCGCCAACCATACCCCCAGTATCATTCTTTTCTTTGGTGAGTACTATTGATTTTTTAATGTTGATTACTTTTACTACAAATATAGCAATATCTAGGTCAAAATAACAAAAATATGTAGGTACTTGAATAATCCACCCACAAATATAAGGTTATTGCTATTGTAATTTTCGCTGATAAGCTAATCATGAAATTGTTGTAATTATCTAAAAATAATTATCGATATGTCATGATAGTATTAGCCTATACACACATGCATTGTAAAACATTACGTTGCAACAATTTAAAAAAAATATTATTCTTTAAATAGCCTCAAATTTGAAAATATCACGAAATATCCATTTGATATTTTATAATTAATTACTGAAATTTATGTAATATTTTGAGTCACGTGATCTGAAACCACGATTTAAAATATACTGGTTGTGCCACTCTGCACAAAACGAGGTTCGAAAGCGATACGTGTTTCTTCGTTTTTTCCGCTAGAGGCACAACGTGAGAACGACCCAACTGACATCTGTCATTTGCATGTCATTTTGAAAATACTACATGTTATATCTTATAGAAAGGTAAATAAAACAGGTTTTGAAATACATATTCGTATTATATGTAATGTAATATAAATATTTTGTTGAAATTAATGCAAAATGAAAAGAAAATTAAATAGAAAATGTTTCATTCCTGGATGTGAAACCGGTTACAAGAAATTTCCTGAGAAAGAATCTCTGTTTGCTGCTCCACTCGATATATCACTTTTTTAAAAATGGCTTGTCGAAAACATTTTCGGGAAGAAGATATTATTACCGAATGGAAATCTGGAAGCGTACGGTTCTATCAATTTATTTAGTTTTTCCAACTTTAAATTCCAACAAATGTATTGATTCAGGTTTCCATTAAATATATAAATTTATATTAAAAATAAATTCATTATGCATTTCATTTTTTATATTTTATGTAAAAAGAGTTTGCTGTGGTAGGGTCGTTCTCACGTAGCGCATCTAGCGGATTATTCAAGGAAACACGTATCAAGCGGACCATCAGAAACAATGAAAAACGTGACAAGTGGCATAACCAGTATATTTTAAATCGTGTCTGAAACAGAATGTGACATCAAAGTTCATACAGCTTAACATGTGACATACTATAGTCAGAAAAATTAATTCTGTCGGGTCCAGTAATAAAACTATAAAAAAATATCGTATTTGTATCAAAGCGACATATCGCTGACTGCTTGCTTTATATTAATGAGTGTCAACGGGCTATTATTTGCACCGTTCCGTTGAAATGAAAACATGCTCTGTATAGTAAAATAATCTTACTGTTCCTTTAACATAACTGCTTTATAGTTTGAAATAATTTCTTATGAGAATGAAAACTATAGTTCCAAAAATTATTTCAAACAAAAATAGGATTTATTTTAAAAGAATAGTAAGATTATTATGCTTTACAGGGCATTTGGGACAGGTAGGAGTATAGCTTAGGGCTGCGAAAAATGTTCGATCAGATCTACATGATCGAAAAATCGATCAATCGATCGAAATGATCACAAAAAATAAACAATCGATCAGATCGTTTGTTCGAGCCGATCGATTGGTTGATCTGATCTCTGGATCGATCCGATTGGTTAATCGATCAAACGATCTGATCTATTGATCAGATCGATCACGATTGATCAGATCGATCGCAGTGAGAAAGGTGTACATTTGTTTAATAAATATGTTAATTTTGGTAATTTTTTTTTATTTTCGAATGAAAATAATTTTTTATGGACTTAAAATAGTTTGATCAGTCAAGATCGATTTGAATGAACGTGATCGATCAAGATCGATTTGATCAATTAAGATCGATCTGATCATCTGGGATCGATCTGATCTATCGTGATCCATCTGATCAATCGTGATCGATCTAATCAATCAAGATCGATCTTTTCTGATGAGATTGATCAAAAATAAGGATCTATCATCGATCACAAACAAAATCCGCTGATCGCACAGCCCTATACAGTGTGTCCCATTTAGAGGTGCTAAAATTGGGTTCTCGAGAACTATAAGAGATCCGATGTCGGTTAAATGGAACTTGTTATGCGCCTTTGGGAGGCCATCTCAGATGAGGTTTTATTTTTCCAAAAATTCTCATAGGTCACTAGATAATGAAAAACTGAAGATTGTTGATTTTTACTTTTTCAAATAATTTCTAAACTCTAATTGACAAAAAAGTTTTAAATATAAAAGATATATATTTTTATTAACTAACCAGTGGCGTACGAAATAAATTTTTATATCCGTAAATTTTTGAGATATAACACAAACTAGATAATGACGAAAAACTGAAGATTGTTGATTTTTTCTTTCTCAAATAATTTCTAAACTCTACTTGACAAAAAAGTTTCAAATATAAAAGATAGATATTTTTATTAACTAATCAGTGGCGTACGAAATAAATTTTTATATCCGTACATTTTTGAGATATAACACAAACTAGATAATGACGAAAATCTGAAGATTGTTGATTTTTTCTTTCTCAAATAATTTCTAAACTCTACTTGACAAAAAAGTTTCAAATATAAAAGATAGATATTTTTATTAACTAACCAGTGGCGTACGAAATAAATTTTTATATCCGTAAATTTTTGAGATATAACACAAACTTATATTTGTTTAAATGGAACCCATATCTGATTTTAGTCTCAAAGAAATAAATATATTTTTCTCTTTTCAACGATGTCAGGGTTATTATGTTTTATATTTGTATTTCCTGCAAAATTATAATTATTTCCTTATTTTGTATTAAATTTACAATTATTTTGAAAATATTGGTAGATTTCTATTTGGAAATACTCCTTGTATTTAAATAATTTATTTCGTTAAAAAAATTTGCTCAAAACTCGTATCAAATTAATTTTTATAAAATTTTGTATCAGGTCGCCCTTGGCACATCATAGTGTAATTTGTAATTATGAGTCTAGAATGAAAATACATATTAAGTAATAAAGGCATAAAGCAAATTATTTTGATCTAATACAATATAATTAATAAAAATAATAATGTTTTTTTGGGAAATAATAAGAAAGTTCAGGAAAATAAAGAGAAAAATTAAATTTTAGGAGCAAAACAACAATTTGTTATTTTAGTCATAGCTTAATCATCCCGGTTTAAGAGTAAATACTACAGTCTATTTCTTTTCTAGTTCAGATATGCCACTAAACTAGACCATCTACTAATATTCCTAGGCATGATTGGTTCCATAGTAACTGGAGTAATGCAACCTTTAAATACCTTAGTTTTTGGTACATTAGCAGGAGAAATTATAACCCATGCGTACAATATGTTAAACCCAAATATAACAGAAGCAGGCAGGGAAGAAGAAGGAGATTTACTTATACAGTCCATTATAGACTATTCCATATATAATACTGCAATAGGCATAATTATGATTGTTTTCACCTATTTTTCTATAGTTCTATTCAACTTCAGCGCTCTAAGACAGGTGAGAAATAAATAAGTATTAAAGATTATGGAAATTTTGATAATTTTTTGTTACAGATTTTAAAAATTAGAGATAAATTTTTTAGCTGTATGTTAAATCAAGATATTTCTTGGTATGATTTAAATACGACTGGAGATTTCGCTACCCGAATGTCTGAGTAAGTTTAAAAATTACACTAATGACGTTGAAAATAGAGATGCACTCGATTTCGAGCTTTGGCCCGGCCCGGCCCGAAGCCCGCCTCGACTTCGAGTCGATCATCGAGCCGGGCCGAAGATATTTTTTATCGGGCCGAATCGGACTAAGAATTTCAGCCCGAAAAATTTTATAGTTCATTCACAGTTTCCTTAATATTTTAATGAAAATGGATGAAGTTAAAAAGGATCAAAATGATTTAATAACAACACACTTCACATATTAATAAATAAAAATGTATTATTTTACTTCAAGAATTCAAAGTTTTTCATTAAAGCATAATAATTATATTGTGATGATGCTATTATTATTGTTATTACTCGTATACTTAAATAAAAGTGATTTTTGTTCCTACCATAATGGTTTCTTGTCCTATTTTTGAGCAGAAACAAAGTTAGATAAAAAATCCTTATGCAAATTAAAATTCTATTTTTTTATATAAGATTTGTGAAAAAGTTGTTTAAATTCTTTGGTAAACAAAGTGTTAAATACTCGTAGGTCTGTAATTTTTATAACAAACTTACACTAGAAGGGTCTCTTTTTTAACTACTTATGTTAACTAATGTTGAAAGTTATAAGAATGTAGAGGTTTTTTATAAGTTTGACACGAAAAAAGTTAAACATTTCGCCTTAACATAATAGCCGAAACAGACGACAAAAATTAATGATCATTAACGGTTAGTTATAGTATGCGTACCCTAAGGTGATACTGTTGACAGATGTCAATATTGCGTCTATTAACAAACCTGAAAATATTGACTGTAGTAAGTACGTGCTACTTATTTTTTTGTAATGTACGAGTACAATACAATAAGTAGTACGTTCTTACTACATTCAATATTTTTTGGTTTGTTAATAGACGCAATTTTGACATCTGTCAACGGTATCACGCTAAGGTACGCATACTATAACTAACCGTTAATGATCATTAATTTTTGTCGTCTGTCTCGGCTATAAAAATCAACATTAGGAATGCCGGATGCACCCAATTTCGAGCTTTAGCCCGGCCCGATTTCGAGTCAATTTTCGAGCCGGGCTAGCTAATTTTTTCGTCGAGTCGATCTTCGAGTCGGGCCGGTAATTTTTATTTTCGGGCCGAGTCGATCCAAACCTCAAAGCCCGGCCCGGCCCGCCCGAATGCATCTCTAGTTGAAAATGCAACACAACAAAACATTTTGTTCCCAGCACAATACCTCTCGCCATTTCTATTTTGTTACATTAGTATCGAATTCAACATTTCTTGTACACACAACTATGGCTGTGTCCGATGTAGCATTTTGGCATTTACAGCCCGATTCACAAAAAAGTTTAAGCTAATCCTCATTTTTGGATTAGCGAATTCTACTACCTAATTTTGACAGTTTATATCTTAAAATATAATCTAATCTATTCCTAGTATCTACCTTTTTTGGTAATATCATCAAAATTAAATTTTAAATACCGGAATAGAATTCACTAATCCAAAAATGAGGATTAGCTTAAACTTTTTTGTGAATCGGGCTGTTAGTATTTAGGACTTCTTCACATAAATACAACTCCGAATCGTACACTAATGATATCCACTGGTTTGTAAATGTTAATATTATATTTCATAAAATAGAAGCTAAGAAGCTATTCTATGACAGTAAATTTGACGTTTTGCACAAATTATAGCAACGAACATGATTTGTTTAATTAGTGCGCGTCAACTTCAAAGCATTGTGTGCTCTTGCAAAACCCTAAAATCTAATTCCTAAAATACTAAATAATCACTATATTTAGGGCATATAAAATTTAGGATTTAGATATTAGGGCGATAAAAGTGCAACATCGGACACAGTCTAATTCTAATTATATCTATTCTTTCATTCTATAAAGAATCTTGTCCTACTCTTCTAAAATATTAAAGATGGTTCCAATTCATTGACGGGACTGCAGGTATTTCTTACAGATATATTTACTATTACTATTAATATACATACCTACTTACCTACAATTTTAAATATTTAATTTAAAATTAAATATGAAATATTTGGAATAACAAAAATTTTCATAAAATAATATTTGGAAAATTTCTTTTTAAGATACTACTTTCGGTTGTCCAATGGGGTATTCCACTCATTTTTTTTTATTATTTTAAATAAAACTTCATTCACTTTTGAAGCAATTCGTAGTATTAAAAAATCTCAATTGTTCCTAGTTTAACAGTATTTTATTTTTGAGAAATCAGTCACATTTCCCCTATACTTGTCTTTCTCACATACACTGCTCTGAGTACGCTGCGAGAGAAAGATAACAATTGTATGACGTCAATTTTCCCTTTTAGCAAATGTGAAATATCTCGTAAAGTAATTATTGAAAAAATGTTTTCATTGTTTTAACCATTATTTATTGAGACATACTTTATGTTAAATTGAATTTTTTTAAAATTTTTTGTTATGGTGGAATAGCCCATTGTTATCAAAACCTTCGCAACTCCTCCCATTATTGTGAGATTGAGAAATACGTAATTAAACAGGTCTTAAGTCTTATAGTTTTGGAGGAATCGTCCTTCTAACATCAACGGAAAAAGACGAGAGGTATTGTTCTGGCCACAGCAGATTTTTCTACACTACTAATAATAAGCTGACGCTGAATTTTATTATTATTTCGTTCATCCATATTTCCGAAGCATTTAATAACATTTTTAATATTTAAATTTCTTTTCAGAGATCTAATCAAGCTAGAAGATGGGATAGGAGAAAAAGTGTCAATGTTCGCACATCATCAAGTAGCTTTTCTTGGTTCTTTAATTATGGCTTTTGTTAAAGGCTGGAAATTAGCTTTAGTGTGTTTAACATCTTTACCGGCTACTATGTTAGCTATGGGCATCGTTAGCAGGGTAAGTAAGATAAATAATCAACATTTTTAACTATTAACTAAATATATTGGATACGTGATATTTTCTAAAAATTAAAATATCTCAAAAACTACTGCGTTTATCAAATTTTTGTCGAGAGTACTTTTTCGTGTATTTTTGTAATATATGTAATATTTTAGAGGTAAAGTTGAAAAAATATTAATAGGTCAAAAATAATAAAAGAAACTTTCATGACTTCCCCATATAAGCCGCCTCTAGTTGATACAGAAACAAAAGAAAGTGTAAACATGCATCTCAATAATTATACCCAAATCGGCCAAGCAGCCAATGCACGTCATTAATAAAAATTGAATAAAAGTAACTAGATGTGTGACGTCATGTACTGGTACGTTTGCAGAGGTTTTACAATCTTTATGAAAGGAGTTATACAGATTGCAATCTGTATTATCGACATGTTAATGAACTGTCACATCTACAAAATAAATACTATATTTTCATCACTGTCCATTTCTATTTAAATTATTTTATAATACTAACCTTATTTATACTTATGTATGCCATATAAAGACAATAAATAAAAGTGAGAAGAATTTTAAAGAAATATACCGAATTCTTCTAATTGATTACAAGTGCTACCTTTGGCAGATACACAGATTTTGTGTTTGCGTTAACGGTCACGTTGCGTCGTTGCGTTGCGTTTAACATTACTTTAATATAAATAGGCCTTTTCAACGCACAAAAATGTTTCAAACACAATGCAAATATTTTTCAAATTGTCAAATAATAACTTTGACACTATAAACATACAAATTATCAATGTTGCCAACTACAGTAACAAATAAACGAATAATATGAAGTAGATATACATTATTTATATGTTATTCATGTCATATACGATAAGTAATGAACTCTACACTCTACTATTCATCTTATTAATAATTATATATGGCCACACACTTTTTGACGGTTAAAAATGATTGAAATTTTATTTCATTTTTCACTATTAGTGATTTTAATGCATTAAAGTTTTTACACTAAGTGATGACGTGCATTGGTTGCTTGAACGATTTTATTAGCTCAGGATTACGCTATTCTTTTTTGTTACAAGAGGTCTGATGCACCCTGTATAATAAATAAATGTTACACACAACTGCATTAAATGGCATATAAGTGACCCCTGTGGTGCACTCTCCACACCAACTATGAGTGCTCGTGAGGTGACGCCTGGTAAGCGTCCACACGGTAAAATATATCATCATTACCGATGTCTACATATAGATACTGGCACACCCAGTAATGGGTAATATGCCGTGATGATATATTATTTATTATTATAAAAACATTTCATTTGATTGCAGTAGTTCTTAAAACATTGTACATACTTCAGGTCAAAAGAAGTTTACACCCTTGGACAAATAAAAACCCTCCGTAACTCTCGGGCTTCAAAATTTCGTCCGCAGGCGCAAACCTTTTCTTTCGACCCTCTGTACATAAATAACTAATACACCATTTTCTTCTTCTAGATAACATCTCGTCTTGCGAAGAAAGAAATCGCGGCTTATGGTGTTGCTGGTGCCATCGCCGAAGAAGTGTTAAGTGCTATAAGAACTGTTGTTGCTTTTGGTGGACAAGATAAAGAAATCAGCAGATACAACGAAAAACTCATCAGTGCTAGAGATATAAATATCAAAAGAGGTCTCTTCTCTGGTGTAGGGTTCGGATTGTTATGGTTCTTTATCTACAGCAGTTATGCTCTGGCATTTTGGTACGGGGTCACTCTGGTGTTAGAAGATAAACATAAAGAGCAGGATGACATTGTTTATGATGCGTCTACCATGGTTACGGTATGAAATAGTTATTTATCCAATTCCGTTTTAAAAAGTTGAATTTTAAAACGGAATTAGATAAAAATAGTTACTAGGTTTTTTTTTTAAATTTCAGTAAGTAAAATTATTTTTTCTTTAGGTGTTTTTCAGCGTGATGATGGGATCTATGAACTTTGGAATTTCTTCACCTTATATTGAAACTTTTGGAGTCGCTACAGGAGCGGGTGCCAAAATTTTCAGTGTTATTACTAATATTCCAATTATTAATGCTTCTAAAAATAAAGGAGAAAAACCGGCACCAGTACATGGAAAAATTATATTTAAAGATGTTCGTTTTCATTATCCTTCACGACCTGACGTACCAGTAAGTTCATATTTTTTTTTCATTTTTTCGAATTATTATCTAATCTAGAACTTTTCTTAATTATCTGACTCTCCAGATAAATCTATAGTAGTGTGTTCAGGAAAAAAAAAACAATTCGGAGTAGGCTATGACCCAGAAACGTGTCTGATTATTATTCAATTCAAACGTAAAGTTGTCAAAATTGATCGTGAAATGTAAAGTTCTATCTCATTGCCAACATTTGAAAATTCACACTTCTCAAAAAATCATCTCAATTAAATGTCTTCACAATTTTTAACTTTAACTGCTCATATCTTTGTAGTTATTGAAGATATCGTTCTGATTTTTTCAGATTATTATTTATTTATGTTTCGAGATTGTGTTTTGTGTTTATGTAATAAAAATATCATATTTGTTTCTAAAATGATAAGAAAAAATAAGAACTATCATTTGAACACGATTGTTTTGGATTTTGCAGCACAAGAAACACTAAGTGAGAAACTTTTCGTCCTTACGAGATAGACCCTAACATACAGCGACAAAGTTGTAGTAAATGAATTAAAGAAGTTTTGTAAATGAATTTTTTTTCCAAAATTTTCATCGGTTTCTAATAAAACGAACACAAAAAGTAAATAATGCACGCGACTTTGGCACTCACCCAGACATGGAAATGGGGTATTCCGACATTTTTTAAAAATACTTTTTTACATTAGTACAGACCAGTAGGACTATATCTAACTTTGAGTAAGAAAATGATTGCATCACATGAGATATGAATTTTAAAAAATTCATCGCAATTCAAATTTTCTTATCATGGCGCGCTTATGACGTCAACTCGATGGTGACATCTGCAACGAACTTCAGCGCCTAAATCCCAGGGCATCGAACCCGAACCTGAACTGAACCAAAACCGGAACCAAACCGTAACATTTTAGAGAACCCAAACCGAGAACCGAACCTCAGATATATTTTTAATCAGGGCATCGAACCCGAACCTGAACCGAACCAAAACCGGAACCAAACCGTAACATTTTTGAGAACCCAAACCGAGAACCGAACCTCAGATATATTTTTAATTGAACCTGAATCGAAACCGAACCGAATATTAAAATTCAGGTTCGGGGTTCAACTCCGGTTCAGGTTAATTTTTAGTTTGAAAAGTAAATACAGCCGATAATCGACGTTTTAGGCGTCTGCGTTGCTGTCTGAGCTGACTTTTCGTGAAAATTGTATTCGTTTCTTGTTGCGTTTTGCGTAAATTCCGGCTCTCATTTTACATTATTTCGAACCTGAACCGCGAACAAAACCGCAAATTTTATTAATGATTGAACCAGAACCGCACCCGAACCCATCTTTCAAAAAACAAATTAACCTGAACCTAAACCGAACCCAGTTTTTGGCGGGTTCGATGCCCTGCTAAATCCACATGTTCATGATAGCCATTTGCTTGTTTACATATGATTTTAGTAGCAGCGTATGTTTCGGTGTTTGTCCTGTGTTTGTTTATGGTAAAAATAGGAGTAATAATTATAAAGTGGACGAAATGTCAAACAAGAAATATACACGCGCGTGTTAACTACTGGCACCATCTGTGTTTTTAAACGAAAATATTTACTTTGAAATGAGCAACAGATTATCAACTTGACGTCACAAATTTCAAGGACGTTTCTAGAGCTGTAAAAATTCCAATTTTGTAACATTAAATTATGAATTAAAACTTTTTATTAAACATGTTTTATTATATTTTTCTACTATATGAAGATGGAAACTATAGAAAAAGTTATTATTTTGCATTAATTCCATATCACCGGAATACCCCATTGACTAACACGTCTGGAGTTACCGTCTAGTTGCGCGCAATGTTTCATTTAGAGTTCGCTATTGTTATATTAATTAGTTACATTAATCCGGATTGAGCCAGTTTTAATTGATCCGGATTAGCGGTGCGTTTTACTATATTTATTCATAATCCTTCTCTTTTAGATCCTTCGTGGTTTCGATTTAACAATAAACCCAGGCGAAACAGTAGCTTTAGTCGGCAGTTCTGGGTGTGGAAAATCTACCTGTATTCAACTTATCCAAAGATTTTATGATCCAGTATCAGGAAAGGTTAGATTATTTAACATTTTGGGCACAAATTGGGAACTAAAAAATAAATTTAACTTCTAGATAACCTTAGACGGTACCCCAATTCCCGATTGGGACCTTATCCACCTACGCAGCCACATTGGCGTTGTAGGTCAAGAACCAGTTCTTTTCGGAACATCCATTGCTGAAAACATCCGATACGGTAATCAAAATTGCAGTCTGGAAGATATTGAACGAGCAGCTAAGAAGGCCAACGCTCATGATTTCATTAGTAGCTTGCCAATGGGGTACAACACCCTTGTTGGAGAAAGGGGGGCCCAATTATCTGGCGGGCAAAAGCAGAGGATTGCTATAGCTAGGGCTCTAGTCAGAGACCCGAAGGTGTTATTACTAGATGAAGCTACAAGTGCTCTTGATACGAGTAGCGAAAAGAAAGTACAAGCTGCTTTGGATAGTGTAAGGATTAAGCAAAAAAAAAAAAAAATAGAATAATACTACCTTTTTATTTTATGTTCTGTATTTTTATTTAATACCAAAGTTTCGGCACCATAAACTGGTGCCTTCTTCAGAGAAAAATGACATATAAAAATGTGACAAAAGCAAAAAACAAGTAACCAGCGAAACATGAAAAGTACGTAAATGTTACCTATTTTTATGTATACAATTTACTAGACAATATATGCATGCCCGGCAATAACTTGGACGGCGAACATGCATCTTCTCAGGAAAACTGTCCTTTTGCCATTATTGCTAGACCAACTCGACTTAACAACAGATTAATTAGAGAAGCCATTGGATTTTTACAAAACTAGAAATAATAATCTCAATCATTGTGACAGTTTAGAACTTAGTCGCGCATGGCTTCCAATTTTAAATATGTTGTAATTTGTAATATGTATATAATTTATTTTTTTTCTAAATTTTTTGTAACATCTGTTAATAAATACTACGGCTGCAGTATTTCGCTACCAATAAAGAGTCTCTGAGTTATACAAATCATTTCTCTGTCAGTTTTTGCGGACGGTTTTTCCTCTGGCAAAAGTAGCGTTTTCCTGAGATGATGCATGTTCGCCGTCCAAGTTATTGCCGAGCATGCATATAGTGTCTAGTAAATTGTATACATAAAAATAGGTAACATTTATATACTTCTCACATTTCCTTAGTTGGTAGTATTATTCTAATTATTAATATGAGTTCTGAAAGATATTTTAATAAGTCAAAAAAAAAAATTCTCTGATGATTGTTCACTGTAATTTTTAGGCAAGTAAAGAGCGCACAACAATAATCGTTGCGCATCGTCTTACAACAATAAGAAACGCTGATAAAATTGTGGTCGTACACGAAGGAAAAGTTATTGAAATGGGCAAACATGAAGATCTTATGTCGTTGGAAGGCGCTTACTACAATTTGGTTACTACTCAAGTTGCAGCTGACGACACTATTGAAAATGGTAAGTTCCAAACAAATACACAATTTTATAAAGGTGATCGGTAAATAGGCGACCACCTCTTTAAGGATTGGGTAACGGTGACCACCATGAGTCAAAACTCACTGTTAAAGTTAGTGGGTTTTGAACATATACCTATTAACTAATATATTGCTAATGCTCGTATCTTTCCCATAAGAGTAGGTGAAGGAAACACTGTGAAATGGAAAAACATTTCTGCATAAGTGTATCTCTCACAAACACCCAACAGGCAATTATGCGTATGCTCAGAAATCTTGACTACTATTGGCTAACGTTGACAGCGTCGCTGGCTGGGCTGCGTTCCAAAATCCTACTCTTAGAGTACGAAATTATTCAAAGTCGTTTCAAAACTAATAACCTTACTCTCAGAGTTTACTCAACCCCTTCCAAAACAACCAAAATTAACTCCAAAGTGATGTTCTACTTACTCTACTAACGAGGAGGGTATAGAAATTACTCCACAATATTTTCAAACGTAGATGCTCACGATTCTCAACATATAAAAGTAATTTGCCTTCTTGAGGAAGAAAACATGCTTTTGGTTGAAAATAAACATAAGTAAATACGTTGGCGTGTATTACGAGCATACTTTTATAATAAAAGCGATTTTATGGAGCGTACTTTCACATTATATTGAGGAGAGTGCTCCATAAAAGCGCTTTTATTACGCGCTTGACATTAATGTTGTAATTATAAGTAGTTTTGTTAGTTTTATAAAATTATTTTTAATTTAGCTTCAATTTTTTACTTCAACAAAACTCTCATTCGTTCCAAAACACAACACATCATACTCTACGCCAAAACTCGGTATTCTTGATTTTGGAACGCTGCCCTGGTGATGCAGCGAGCACATGGTTTGACTTTGACGTTTGATTTCATTTCTGTTTGTAGTTGCACAGTAATTTATTGTCACCTAAATAAATTAATCCTGACCAGATTGTATTCCTATTATTTTTACAGTACAACAAAGTAAATTATTTAATTCAAATTTAGCACTAGAATATGTCAATGTTTTTTATTATTACTAATATTTATATTCAAGAATTTACATACAAAATAAATAGTAGGTACATTGTTTAATTTCTCAAATTTAAATTTAAAATTTCTCGCGCTAGCCGTTAATAAACAGAACTCTGTGATTCGCAAAAAGTGATCATGATTTCCTCGTTAGCCAATAGTAGTCAAGGTTTCCAAGCATGTGCATAATTCGCGGTTGGGTGTTTGTGTGAGATAGACTTTTTCTGAAATTAGAGTTTTCTGATATTGAATTTAATGCAGACTGGCACTTCTTTTTATTATGTTAAATCGCAATGAAGCGATGGTCGCCTATTTAGCAAACACGAGTAGTTTTATTTAAATTAGTTGATTACTTAACTGAATTAATTTTATTATTATTCGTATCAGATGCTGACCAAGAAAAACATGTAGTTACCTTCAATCCAAGGGACCGAACTTTCAGTTCATCTAGCGATAAATCTTTAAATGGACCAGCTGGAGACCAAAATAATATAACAGAGGTAATAAAAAAAAAAAAAACTGTTGAAAATGTAAACCGGCTTGGGCTCAAATATTGAAGAAGACAATTAATGCAATATTTTTAGGAAACACTACTATATGAACCCGTAAAACAATCATCCCTTATAGATATTATGAAAGTAAATTCTCCTGAATGGCTTCATATTGCTATAGGATGTATTGCATCCCTTATTATGGGGGCTGCTATGCCTATTTTTGCTGTCATCTTCGGAGAAATTCTTGGGGTAAGAAAATTTCCTTCGATTTTTTCGAAATCCTTCTAATAATTATATTTCTTGTAGGTATTATCTGACGAAGATGAAGACTACGTTAGAAGCGAAACAGATTTTTACAGTTTGTTATTCGTAATAGCTGGAATTGTCACTGGTATATCTGTTTTTATCCAGGTACATATATAAATTTTATTGTTGTAATCAAGAATTTAATGGGGTATTCCGGTGATATGGAATTAATGCAAAATAATAACTTTTTTCTATAGTTTCCATCTTCATATAGTAGAAAAATATAATAAAACATGTTTAATAAAAAGTTTTAATTCATAATTTAATGTTACAAAAAAAAAACGTCCTTGAAATTTGTGACGTCAAGTTGATAATCTGTTGCTCATTTCAAAGTAAATATTTTCGTTTAAAACACAGATGGTGCCAGTAGTTAACACGCGCGGGTATATTTCTTGTTTGACATTTCGTCCACTTTATAATTATTACTCCAATTTTTACCATAAACAAACACAGGACAAACACCGAAATACACGCTGCTACTAAAATAATATGTAAACAAGCAAATGGCTGTCATGAACATGCGGATTTAGGCGCTGAAGTTCGTTGCAGATGTCACCATCGAGTTGACGTCATAAGCGCGCCATGATAAGAAAATTTGAATTGCGATGAAATTTTTTAAAATTCATATCTCATATGATGCATACATTTTCTTACTCAAAGTTAGATATTCATAGTCCTACTGGTCTGTACTAATGTAAAAAAATATTTTTAAAAAATGTCGGAATACCCCATTGTTGCATGTTTGTAATGTGTTTTCTTTTGTAGATGTGGGTGTTTGCGATAGCTGGTGAAAGACTAACAATGCGTCTTCGAGGTAGACTGTTTGAAGCTATGGTGCGCCAAGAAATGGCTTGGTTTGATGACAAAGAAAATGGTATTGGATCACTTTGTTCCAGATTATCCACTGAAGCTGCCAACGTTCAAGGGGTAAACCATTTTTCGCGATATTATTTTTTGTATCTAACCATCTGCAGTCAGAAACATTGACTGTCAGGTCCTCGAATTTTTAAATAATTTATATACATAATTATTTCTTCCCTTATAACTGTGTTATTGACGCTAATTTCTTTTCTCTCTGTTTTGTCACTTTTTTTATAAATGCTAAAATATATTACTCGCTTTCAAAACGCGCGGATTTTTCCGGGCTTGATGACGCAACCGAACCCGGCTCTCTTTTATTGGCCGACACTGTAAGTAGGCGTTCCCACATCAAACCAGTGACTGCCAGACTGTTCCACTGGAGTATTTGGTTATGGGGTTATGCGACTACACGCTATTATTTTTACAAATACTTAAATACTAATAAACTATAACTACAATACACTAAAGTTAAAATAAGTAAAAGAAAAGAAAATAAATTTTCAACAACATTGACAAATGGTTTAGGACCTCTGATAACAACACACAAGACTGTAGCTGCTGAGAGAGAAAGCACGATATAATGCCATTTGGGGGCGTTCAGTAGCACTCAGCAAGTGAATTGCTGGGTTGCTAAACTCAATTGAATGATTTGCTGAGTTTATGATTACTGTCATCAGCTGAGTCAACAATTCAGCGCATTTGAAACGCGCTGATTTATGTCAGCAAGTGTTAATTTATAGTACGTTAGATGTCAAAAATGGAATTGAATAATAATTTATATGAATATAATACGTATACCACATTCAAAATGATTTAATTGAAGAGATTGTACAACATTTGGTAGTATTCTTCCGATTATTATTTTTAAATGATTAATTACATCGTCGTCCAACTATTCATTTACAATTAGGTTGAAATCTTTCATGATTTCTAATACTCAAACTAATAATAAATATCGGAAATATAAATTAAGTAGAAAGTAACTTATCACTGTATGTATATTGACAGATGACAGGTAAAATTTTGTATTACTAACTCAACATGTCGTTCAGCAGTACAGTAAAATGCTTACATGTTATTGCTGAGTTGCTTACTCAATGGGGAAGTTTAGCGATTTTTTTTTTATTTTTTATTCCATGGGAAATTACTTGAAAAATGATGTAACATGTTTTATTTTTTTCAAAAATGCCCAGATTTTCCGAAAAAGCCGATTTTAAGCTGTGATGACGTCGGTAGAGGCTTGGCGCAACGTATGTCGACTTATACACTGACGCACGCGGTTGCGGTTACCAGTCACTTGAGACTGAGGTGTTGTTACGACCTACGTTCAAGTGGTTCGATTTCACCGTTCTATCTGAGTTTGCGCATAACTGACTTATGACGTACTTACAGTTTTACCCAAAAAATATTAATTATAAATAAATGGAGCAATAATTTTAATTTTTAATTTCAATTTCAGCAGTCATTTGTGTTATATTTGTGAGAAAATAGTATGTTATGCAGAATTTTTACCATGCTAAACTTCCCCATTGCTGAGTGCCACTGAACGCGCCCATTGCTCTCCACCACTGGGTTCGCTTACGTCGTAAGGCGGGAAACGCTGGATACCAAATATTTGCCATTTTTTTTTTTGTTTTTTTTTTGTTCCATAAGAAGCAGAATTTTAAAAAAGGAAAATTAGGGAATATCTTAATTTAAAAATACTATCACATATAAAAAAATATAAAAATCGTGGAATCCCCCAGTGCTAATTCATCTTTACATTGTTGTAGGCAACTGGCCAACGAATTGGAACAATTCTACAATCAATATCAACACTTGCTTTAGCTATAGGCCTATCAATGTATTACGAATATCGTTTAGGGTTAGTGTGTACCGCATTTATACCAGTAATTTTAATAACAACATTCTTACACGGCCGTTTACTTAAACAAGTTCACCTAAAACACCGAGACAAGATTGAGAAAGCCAATAAAGTAAGAAGCATCATTTTTTTCTTCTTCGTTAATTACACAATCTTGCTATGAATACTGTTCACATGGTTAATAGGCTACTAAAAATTTGTAAAAATAATAAAACTTTTGTGATACAATTTATTACATTTACAGTAGTAAAACAAAATATACAGGGTATATCTAAAATAGGGGGACATGGCTTAACCACAGTTTCCTGAGGCTAAAATAAGACGATTTAAATAAAACTTACCTTTACCGGAAAGTGTACCATTTAGCCAGTATTCCGCTTCAAAGATCTTCGAAAAAAAAAAAATTGCTTATAATAACTGAACGCTTTATTCAATTTGGATGAAATTTGGTATGGCAGTTCATATGAGTATAAGCCCATCTTTTAAAATGATACTTATTATTATTAGTGAACTACTAGTGTATGAAAATTAGGTGTCCCAACATTGATTAGACCGTAACTTTTTAATGGCCACGCCTATAACGTAAAATTATTTTTCCACAGTCGTTAGCAAAATTCATTATTATTCAACTTAAAATAGTGAGCAAAGTAGCATGTTGAATCAAAAGTGAGCAAAGTAAATAACTTGCTTCACAAGTGAGCAAAATACACAAGCCTATAATAATCCACGTCAGGAGTCATAAATTTTGATGGAGTTACAAATTGTGCAATAAATATCTACCATTCAACATGAAGGAACAATAATTTTTGTAGTTAACTTGACTTTAAATTCAGTTAAAACATATATACTGTTGAGTTTTTCATTAATTAAAGTACATTATTTCGTTTTTTAGAGAAATTATATTTGTGTATTAAAAATTGCTATTTTTTTTACATTCAACAATCAACTTTTCTCTCTCTCTGTGTGAAATTTGTGATATCTGTTACGGTAATAAATAAAGCCTGAGTGACTGCACCGTGAAATTTTTAAAATAAATTTTAACTGGAACGATACAGTTCGTGTGACTGGTATTCATAGTTTTTATTAATGACAGAATAGTAAATATTGAATCTTAGCTGAAACTCACGGTACAGTATATTATTATTTTTTTTTTATTACTGTAAATACTCGGGTCAATAAATTATTTGCAATACAAAACATATTATTATTTTACAAATTTTTACCAGCCATGTGACAGTATTTATGGCAGGACTATGTATATATTTATTGTTTCTATTTTAAAGCTTGCAGTAGAAGCAGTAACGAATATACGTACCGTTGCATCTTTAGGTTGCGAGCAAACTTTCCTTAATATCTATATATCCGAACTAATACCCGCTTTTAAAATAGCAAAAAGGAATATTCATTCTAGAGGAATTATATTTGGTTTAGCAAGAGGAGTTATGTTTATAGCTTATGCTATTGCTATGTATTACGGAGGAACTTTAATTCGAGATGAGAATTTGGAATATTCAAAAGTTTTCAAGTAAGAATTAATTTATAGTTTCATGCATTTACAGGTTAAGAATATTGGAATGAAAAAAATGAGATTCGTTTATTGGTTCGTAATAAAACGAGCCCTACTTGATTTCTATTATTACGTTAAAGATATTTTTACATATTTATAAGCGATATCTTAATTTATATATGCATAATAAGTTAAAATGTTTGTTAAAATAAACGTTTGACTATCTCCTAAAAGTTCAAACAAAACTACGCAAAATAATATGGACTTACATTTCAAAAACAGTTATATTTTCTTTCGAAACCATGGAAAACACATTTTATACACTTTTTAGCACTAAATAACACCAAAGACTGATAAATTCTTTGTTTAAATTACGTAGAAAACACTTTTTTTGTGTAAAATGTTCAATTTCCAACCTGATTCTAACTTGTCTTTTATACTACTAGCGTCATCTGTCGTCGAACGCTTGAACTAGACTACAGGCAGTTCTCGCATTTTTTAAATAAATATTTAAATTACTGCGATTACATTTCTATTTATAAAATGTTAATTATTAATTATAATTTTAATTACTGTTGCAAATATTTTAGGGTATCTCAGGCCCTTATAATGGGCACAGTATCAATAGCAAATGCCTTAGCATTTGCCCCAAATTTCCAAAAAGGTTTGGAGTCTGCAACTAAAATTTTCGAACTTCTAAATAGAAAACCTTCAGTAGACGATGTCCCCAATGCTCACGAAGCAGATTGGGTAAGTTTAAAACTTTTTCATACATTAACGGCATCAAAAGTTCGAAAAGTCATCTCGTATTATATACACCCATTTTCCCACAAATCTTCAAAATTTTCAAAAATCCATTTTTATATGTTCAGATACATCATACATCTCGACGCGCTGATTCCAAATGTCGATATCTCTTTTCGTTCTCGAAATATTTGCGTTCAATTTACATTTTAAATTTTACCCACTTCTGGGCTATAACCCAAAAATGAGTGGAGATACGAAACCGGAGACTTCACCATTAGAGTCTACGGGTAAAATTATATATGTGTACCACTTTTTACAAAATTTGTCCCATTTAGTTTACACAACCAAAAAACTGAAAATTGCGATTTTCGGCCATTATCACTTATTTTGCTCTAGAAATTGTATTCATTATTCAAAAAAAAAAAATGAAACTTCACCATTCAATTCTACGGACAAAATTACATAAATATACCAATTTTCACAAAATTTGAGTTCAATAACTTGTCTTCGCCCTAAATTTGCTGAATTTTTGTGGGCGACTGACGCGTTAGTTGCGCACAAAAAATTGACAGATTTGCGGTGAATTGAAAGTGTGTTTATTTGAAAACTACTCAACAAAAAATTATGGACCAAGGCATACTTACGTCATTTTGCTCGTAGAATGGAATAGCGAAGTCGCCTGGCATGCATCTCCACCCATTTTTGGGTTACCGCCCAAAAATGGGATTTTTGCGGTCCATGTTTGAAGTAAGATATTAAATTGTGGTTTGAAACTTTAGAAACACCGCTTTGAAATTTTACCCAAAAGTGGGTGTATATGCGTTTTAAGTGCCATTACTCAAAAACATGTAGAGATATAAACTTGTAGATATCAGCAATTTGTTTTATTTTATCGTCTAAATGCGTAACAATAATTTTCTACTTAGTATATTATATATTGAAGCGAAAAAAATACGTGGAAATGAATATGGAAGAAACCGACTAAAATTTGATTGATTAAATCGAGTACATAATATTGCTTCGTAAGAACATCGAGCACTATTTGATTGTATTATGATGTTAAAGATATTCTTAGTTATTTGTAAGAGATATTTTAATGTTTTCATGCAAAATAATGGCTCTATTCTGAACAAATCTCTAAGACTCTAAGTCTTACAGATCTGTAACTCTGAAAATAATGAACAAAATCACAACGAAAGTTGCCACACTTAAGTATAATTTTATAATAATCAACAAAAATAGATCAATTTTTTACATATTATCAGATGTTAGACTTACAGATGTGTTCAGAATTGGTTTATTAGTTATATTGTTTACTAAGTTAAACGTTTGACAATCTCCTAAAAGTTCAAACAAAAGTACGATAACAAATATGCACTTACATTTCAATCGTAGTTACAAAATACAAATATCTTCCAAAAAGCATGAAATTCACATTTTGCACACTTTACTACTAGCTAAACTACAAAACCAGATAAAATCATTCTTCAAAAAATGTTGATAAACACATTTCTTTCTCTTCAACACGTTCAGTTTTCAACAACTGATTGTAACTTGTTTTTAGTCTTGTTTGGTACTGGTAACGCCATCCGTGATAAAGAGCGAGAACTAGACTACGAATAAGTTCGCGCTATTTTCAAATATTTAAATTTCTATTTCTTATTTGTATGTTTATAGAAAAAAGGCGATATATCCTACAATGACATCTTTTTCCATTATCCAACGCGTCCTGGGATACCAGTTCTACGTGGTTTGAACCTAGCTATTGAACAAGGCAAAACAATAGCTCTTGTAGGCCATAGTGGGTGTGGTAAATCTACTTTAATTCAATTATTAGAGCGATTCTACGACCCAATTTCGGGTACAGTAGAAATAGACAAAGGAAATATCAAAGAAATTAAATTAACCAAACTAAGATCGCAAATGGGTATTGTATCGCAAGAACCGGTATTATTTGATAGAACGATAGCAGATAATATCGCGTATGGAGATAATAATCGAGTAGTAAAAAAAGAAGAAATTATAGCGGCGGCTAAAAATGCTAATATACATAATTTCATCACGAGTTTACCCTTGGTAAATAAGAACAATATACACGGTGTCTAAAAATGGTATCGAGTATTTAATAGTAATTGCCAATTTTCATTCAAAATCAGAGGAATGCCAACAATATCTTCGCTAAATAATTTTCCAATTTATTAATTTTATTTAAAAAAAAAAACAACTATTTTTATATTTTATTTAACTATCAAATATCCGATACCCCTTTTTGGACATTCTATATTTCTATTGCAGTAAACTAATGATTGTAATTAACATTTTTCTTGCAGGGTTATGAGACAAGATTAGGAGAAAAGGGTGCACAATTATCTGGAGGCCAAAAACAAAGAGTGGCAATTGCCAGAGCTTTAGTGCGCGATCCTAAAATTTTATTGTTGGACGAAGCTACGTCTGCTTTGGACACTGAAAGCGAAAAGGTGAGAAAAAGACACTAAATTCAACATTTAATCACGGTGGGACACAACAAATTATAGTTAAAAATTCTCACAAAATGTAAATTAGTCATAAGTTATTACATTTTAAGTTTCAGTGTTTCTACAAAAACATGTTATAAAAATATCTATTTATTACGTAATTGACAACTGTAGAGCATCGATATGACATCTGGTGACTAAATTTTGAACTAGTGCATGACGGTAGGTGCGAGTAAATACAACATAATGTTAGCATACATTTTTTAAAAGTATTTCTTTTATACGAAAATGAATGTTGTAAAACACGGTAAAAGCAATATTATGTGTTGTGTATACGGGTGTCATTCGCTTATGAGTGGCGAAACTCATTTAAGTTTCCACATTTTTCCAAAAATAGATAAAAACAAAGTGAGTATAACCACAAATGCAGGTATTTAAAAAACATTGGAGCTTGGAAGTATGTTTTACGTTCTGGAAAACAAATTTCCAAGTATATGAGAGTATGTTCGATAAGACAGTGACTTTATTCTTCCAGTTAATATTATTAATAATTATATTTGAAACATATTTATGATTATTTAAATTTTTAGAAATTCCTTCTCAACGGAGAAATTAAAAAAAAGTGCTGTACCATCTTTGTGACGACAGAGCACTTTTTTGAAGACAGAGTGATGTTATATTTATAATTTCTCGATAACTATCGGTAATTCCACATAATATAATGTGATTCACATTCAGAACTTCTTCGCCTGTTTACAAGATTAATATTTTAAATAAAGTAGTAAATGAACATTATATACAATCATACCTTCAACAATAATCCTAGAATGATGATTAGCATTTAGAAAGTCAAATATCTGAACAATACTTACATTCATTTTGAAGAAACACAAGCAAAATTGTATCATATGACAGTGACAGATTGTACACCTACCGTCATGCATCCGCCATGTTGAAAGTGCTTGCAGCGCCTCTATCGGTCATTTCAGTTGAGAATAGGAGTTTCCAAGTTTTTTATTTTTATTATTATCTTAATCCGTACATAAAAATGTTAGAAAAATGTAGAATACAGTGTTAAAAAAAACACCAATTCGGAGTAGGCTATGAACAAAAAAACAAATGTCTTAAATTTAATTAAATGTCAATTTGACACAAGATTTGCATTTGTGCCTTGAGAATAATGGACAACATTTTCAACATCTTTAAATAAAATTTCTATTTCCTTCTTTATTACCTTTTCTTTTTAAAATTACATTTCAGAATTTGACAACTTGATTTTTGAATTGAATAACAATCAGACATACATTTCTCTGTTCATAGCCTACTTCGAATTGGGTCTTTTTTTTAATCCGCTGTATACCTTTCTAAAGCTAAACGCGCTGGGTACGTCGTTTCTTGTCATGTCAAAACAAGCGCGAACATGGAGGCGAAACACGGCCCCGCCTTACGCGTTCGAACAGCCATTGATTAGCCAATAACATTTGCCAGTGTCCAGCACGTCACAAACATGGCTGATACTGAATTTTAAGCGCTCGATTTAAATGCATTAATGTTTCATTTATAGGGTAATAAAAATCAGAAAATGAACGATTATATTCACCTTAATATTACGTCATCCAATAAGTGTTTTTATAAAAGCCTAGACTTGGAAACTCCCTAACAGACCATAAAAATCTGTTCTTGGAATTGAACCACAACTTATATTAAATTTTAAAAATAACTATGAACCGGTTTTTTCAGTAACAGTAGAAGTCAAAGCAGCTTACCAGGCTCGTCCTTGACTGAAGTATAATTGAAAAAAACTATTCAAAATCATTATCGTAATATACCGATTCCTAACCTTCGCCTCTCGGTAATATACATACACCCTCGGCTGTAATGAAACATCATCTACCTCGGATGTAAATATACTATTACCATGTCAAACGCCTATGGCCAGATTTTTTTTTTAACATCATAACTGTTTAAATTCAGAAGCGCGCGAGTAATAAACGTATTGATACGCGCCAACTTCATGGATGAACGTTATGAAACTGAACGAAGTGAGAATTGAACATGTTGATGAATGAACATTAGGAATTTGCATACCTAGCCATTCGATTATTCAAATAAAACGATGGCTGGAGTATAAAGGTCTATGGCTGATGATAGGTCTTTGTTTGATAGTGGTAACCCGGTAACCGTAGCAACCTTTAGTTTGTATGCTTTGCCGCAAGATACGCTCTTGCAAATTGCAATGGATGCATTGCACAAAGTGAGAGAGATAGTAAAAAATGAGATGTTTTCAAAGCGCAGATGTTTTTCTGCGCATAGAGATGATAAAATGAAATAGTTGTCAGTTTTTAATTCAAAGAGCTTGTTATGAAATCAGATTCCTTAAAATGTTTACAACAGACAAATGCGAATTACTTTACTTCTGTATTAATTTTTAATGAAATTAACAACTTTTTTCTCATTTCTGGGTTCTTCGGAAATCTATGATACGATAATAATTGGGATGACGCATTACAAGAAGCTACGAAACAATATTTTCGAAATAATTTGTGTTTCTTAACACATTTTACTTCTATTTGTTCCATAGTTTTGAGATATTTTTTGAACTTATAACATTTCAACAACGCTTCACAAACTAAGCACAAGCACATTCATTACATGACAGATAATCCATTGTTGCCAGTTGCGTTTATTAATAAATTTTACTATTGTTTAAAACTTAATTTTGACACAAAATTCATTTTTCTTTATTGGATATATCATATTTAAATTCAAAATTGCAATAATTTATTTGTTTTGGCATTATTAGAATAATTTTTAATTAATACAATCTGATTTAATTATATATTAATTATGTGGCAACAGAGCATCATCTCTACAAAGCTTTACAAAAATATCGCTAGATGACAGACTTAATATGACGTCAGAGAGCAATTACTGTGCAATGCATCCATTATGTCTATTTATTATCGATTTGCGATAAACCGCTCGAAAATTAATATTTTATAAAAAATACCTAACTATTATTTTAGGTTGTGCAAGACGCACTGGACAAAGCCAAAGAAGGCCGAACATGTATCACAATAGCTCACAGATTATCTACAATTCAAGATGCCGACCTGATCTGTGTTGTACATAAAGGAAAAATTTCAGAAATGGGTAAACACCAAGAATTGTTAAGTCAAAGAGGATTATACTACCA
This sequence comes from Ophonus ardosiacus, assembly GCA_943142095.1. Lineage (NCBI taxonomy): Eukaryota > Metazoa > Arthropoda > Insecta > Coleoptera > Carabidae > Ophonus > Ophonus ardosiacus. The sequence goes on from OW964835.1 coordinate 5,417,668, forward strand.
ACTACATAGTTTACAAAGTGTTTAACAACTAAATATTTATTATTTTTATTACGAAATGTTACAAGATTGTTACAAATAAATATTTTTATATTTTACTCTGATATTTTTTGATTTGTAAGAGGGATATTCTCTGATAGTTTTTGATTTGGAAGAGGCACCTTGTACTGATGTGCCAGTAAAAGGGCTGCTGCTTTCTTGTGACCTAAAAAAATTATTAGATTAAAGAAAACGGCGGTGCTTGCTTAGAACAAAATGGCGCCCATATCGGATTGCGGATCCTTTGCTTTTCTTGAAGGAAACACTGTGAAATGGAAATATCATTTCTGCATAAGTCTATCTCACACAAACACCCAACCATGTGCTCACTGCATCACCAGGGCAGCGTTCCAAAACCAGGAATACCGAGTTTTGGCGTAGAGTATGAAGTGTTGTGTTTTGGAACGAATGAGAGTTTTGTTGAAGTAAAAAATTGAAACTAAATTAAAAATAATTTTATAAAACTAACAAAACTACTTATAAGTACAACATTAATGTCAAGCGCGTAATAAAAGCGCTTTTATGGAGCACTCTCCTCAATATAATGTGAAAATACGCTTCATAAAAGCGCTTTTATTATAAAAGTATGCTCGTAATACACGCCAACGTATTTACTTATGTTTATTTTCAACCAAAAGCATGTTTTCTTCCTCAAGAAGACAAATTACTTTCATATGTTGAGAATCGTGAGCAACTACATTTGAAAATATTGTGGATTTTGGAACGCAGCCCAGCCAGCGACGATGTCAGCGTTAGCCAATAGTAATCAATATTTCAGAGCATACGCATAATTGCCGGTTGGGTGTTTGTGTGAGATAGACTTATGCAGAAATGATATTTCCATTTCACAGTGTTTCCTTCACCTACTCTTATGGGAAAGATACGAGCATTAGCAATATATTAGTTAATAGGTATATGACTTCAATATACTTACCTCTAACCAAGGCTAGGCCAGCGGGTGATGGTTCAACATTAACATCTGCCCCCTTCTTAAGTAACCAGTTAATTAACGAAGAATGTCCTTTAAATGCTGCTAAGTGCAAAGGAGTAAAACCATCTTTATTTGCTAAATTAATAGAACAACCAGCGTTATATAAAGCCCAAATACAAGAAACATCTTTTTTCTCAACGTCTTTCAACAAATTAAAAGTTGCTAAAAATATGGCTCCTTCCCCAAAAATATTCGTTTCGTGAATGTTTACATCACCTAAAAACGTATTTGTTAAATTTTATAAATAAAATATGGACTACTTACTGTTTATCATTAGTTTGACCAAAGCAGTATCGCCACGTTTACAAGCTTCCTAAAAATATAAATTTATTATAAAAAAATATTTGAATACAACAAAATTATTTACTAAAAAAGGCGAGCTTCGATAATGTAATCTGTTACTCCAAATAACTGGTAATCTACATATAGAATTCATTCTTGTTTCCGAAGATATCTAAAAAACAACAACCAAATATAAAATTTAAGAAAACATTGCATAAACTTAAAAACCCATTTCTGGGTGTGCTATTCTGCATCTATGAAAATACCGCTAGAAGATAACTACTTTAGAACATATTTAACTAATAACTACGAGCCCTAATCTATATTAGTTGGCCTAGTAGCTAGAATTTCATTTTAATTATTTTCATTTATCTTGGAAACAGTTGAAGATTAGACCTATGTTGATTACGCTTTTCTTACTCATTTTTGTCAGTACCCTTCATTTTTTTTACACTTTCTTTGAAACAACATGTATAATACTAATAATAACTGACGTATTTATCGTTTTTTTATTTTAATATTATAGATATTTAATTTGAAAAGAAATGACGTCATTTGTTTGTCAGAGTTTAGAAATAAGACTCCATAAAAAATACGGAAATTTTTAAGAATTATCCAATCTTGATAAAAAATAGAAATTTGTTAATAAATTTGAGTAATTATTATACTTATGTTTAGCTTGAAAAACAATTTAAAGTTACGTTGTAAAGTGGATATATCTTTACTTTAAATAAAAAGTAAAAACTTCCTCCATTATTATTAGAAATAATACTATTTAAGTCACGATAAATTAATTTAACATATAGGCTAACTAATATGGATTAGGGTTTGTATAATTTTACCGTGATGTATTGGTAGATTTCATGTACTTACCATATTATTTTCTTGAAAAGTTTTAATTTTCACTGCAAAACAACACAAATTTATTAATATTCACAATTTTTATAATCAATATTAACATATTGTCTTACGTTGGAAAAAGAAAATAAGTTTTCTGTACCAATAATAACAAAATAGTGCGAAAATAAATCCAAACACATGAAATAAAAGCGAATGAGTCGCGCAGTAAGAGTCAAACGCATACACCAGTGAAGAAAACATTGAAAGTAACGTTAGTCTCTTCATTTTACCCATCATTTCAAATTTATCTGTAATATTCCCCAAAAGATTACACACCTGACACTTGTCAAAAATTTCGCACTGAAAATAACAAAAGACAGTAGGGTTTTGTTTACTCCACAGCACACTCAAATAGGAAAAACAAAAGTAGTTTGTCACATTTATTTATAAAAATTACAAATATAAATTATTGTTCAGCAATCATATCAATACTCAAATCTTCCCCCATATTACTGGGGGACGTTTCTAGCTCTCCGATATCATTTGATTCGCTATCTAATGATGGATCATTACTAAACATTTCTGTAGGAACAGTCGGAGGCGCTTTTTCAGGAACTAATTCCATGTAACTTTGTCGGGATTGTAAATGTCTTTCAACTTCTTCTGGCGTCATATGCCCATCAGAAATCATATTAGTTGATATTGTACTAATAGTTTGCATTTGTATCTACAAATTTCATATTTTAAGAGCGAATTTATAGTTTTAAGTATGAATAACTTACTGGAGATTGTATTGGGGCGGGTTTAGGTTGTTTCGGGGCAACTGTTCGTTTTTTCTTAGCAGAAGAGCTACTTTTACCAGAAGGTGCAGCGTGGGTACCATTTCCGTGATTTATATTTACTGGCGGTTCAGTTTTTCGCCTAAATATTGTATAAAAAATATGAATGTGGATGAAGAGAGAGTTGGAACTTACTTTTTAACTTCAACTTTATTATCCGGGTCGTCAGACGATTCGGTATCTTCACTTTCTGTACTCGAAACGTCCACTCTTTCATAATGTAACAACCGATCTAATAAAAAGCTTCTATCTTTTGAAACTTGTAATAATCTACGTTGAGCGGATTTTAAAGCATCTTGAAAACATTCGTTTTCCTAAAAACATGTTTTGTTTGTACATATAAATGGGTTGTTTATGAGGTACTTACGTAAATTAGGTATTTGAGTTTTCGTTTTAAAGTTTTGTACTGGATTTTAAATTTGACTGGATCCTCTTCTGCGTCTTCATCATCTACCATGTTAGCATTGGCCATCGTTCTGCAGTACCAGCCTTCTAACATTTTGTTTATGTTAAAAAAACTCTTTATTTAACTTTAAACTGTTATTTACAAATTAGGTTAGAAAAATAAATACATAAAATACGTTACAATGCAAAAAAACTATGGTGTTTACGATTGTTTTATGTAAAATTTATTGTATTATGTTAAATATTATTATAAATAATTTGTATTTAAATGACGCAAATGTAAACTTTCCTCTTCTTCCACTATCTGACAGTTCGTGCAAACATAACCTTTCTTTCATCTGTCATCTGTGCCGAAACACGTGTGAAAAAGCACAGTAAATAAAAGCCAAAATGGCACAAGGAAAACTAAAAGTTAAAGCAAAATTACCAGCCAATGTCAAGCAGAAAAGAGCGTCGAATAAAGGACCGTCTGTTTCCAAATCAAAGAGTAAGTTTCATATTACATAACTGTAAAAATAATTAAAGTAATTATCATCAAGATTGTCCCATCGCACCCAAAAAGAAAAAATTTGAAGAGTCTCACAAAATCAAGAAGATGATTACGAGGACTGTGAACGAAAAAATGGAAAATGAAATGAGGTCGCGGGCAGGAGATAACAAGAAAACGTTTTCTAAAGTGGAACATGCTGTAGCCGCTTATAATATGAAAAAGGGGACGAGTAGTAGCAAATAAGTTTAATTATGTATATAATTTGTATAAAATATTATGTAATATGCTTCAATAAACAGTTCTCCAATTGAATAATTTAATTTTTATTTGATATTTATGGTACTTGACCCGTACATTAAAAAAAAACTCTGTTGTGGCCAGCACAAGACCTTCCGTTAATTTGATGTATTTTGTACAAATCCCATACCAAAAGTTCATTGGAAAAGATTCTATATATCCAGTAAAATTGTAACACGAACATAATACAATTTTTTACATTCCATACAGAAAGTTCCTTGGAAAATACTCTATAAATCCAATAAAATTATCATATGAATATACATTATGTATACTCATATATAAATACTCTGAAAATGCGTACACTTACATAACAATCTCTTTACAATCAAATAATATTACTACCAAGTTTATATCTCTACCCATTTTTGAATTATTGACCCAAAAGTCAATATACCCCACATTTGGATAAAAACTTCAAAATTTTCAAAAATCTAATTTTTATGTATCTAGATACTTCTCAATACGCTGATTCCAAATTTTGAAACCGCAGGTCGATATCTCGTTTCGTTCTCGAGATATTTAGATTTAAAGTTTTGCTCAAACTGCCCATTTTCGGGTATTAACCCAAAAATGGGTAGCGATATGAATTTGGCGACATCACCATTCGATTCTACGGACAAAAATACATAAGAATAGTAATTTTCATAATTTTTGTCCAACCGGTTCATTTTTTATGAATAAAAGCTAGAAAACCTCTGAAAATGGCCAAAATCTGAAAAAATCGTAAGGGGTACACCTTGGATTTAAGCGATTTTTGGCCATTTTCAATTATTTTGCTTTGGAGTTTGTATGCGGTGTTCAAAAATTCTGAAAATTGGTGTACTTATGTAATTTTGTCCGTAGAATCGAATGGTGATGGCGTCAAATTCATATCTCGACCCATTTTTGGGTTATTACCCAAAAATGGGCAGTTTTGAGCAAAACTTTGAATCTAAATATCTCGAGAACGAAAAGAGATATCGACCTGCGGTTATAAAATTTGGAATCAGCACATTGAGAAGTATCTAGATACATAAAAATTAGATTTTTGAAAATTTTTAAGTTTTTATCTAAATGTGGGGTATATTGACTTTTGGGGCAATAATTCAAAGATGGTCGTAATATTATTTGACTGTAAAGAGAATTTTACGTAAGTGTACGCATTTTTAGAGTATTTATATATGAGTATACATAATGTATATTCATGTGATAATTTTATTGGATTTATAGAATATTTTCCAATGAATTTTCTGTATGGAATTTGTAAAAAATTGTATTATGTTCGTGTTACAATTTTAATGGATATATAGAATCTTTTCCAATGAACTTTTGGCATGGGATTTGTATAAAATACATCAAATTAACGGAAGGTCTTGTGCTGGCCACAACAGATTTTTTCATTTTATGGGCTTCATGTAAAGTACCACTTCCGGTTGCCAAACTCTACCCAAAATCTAATCAACTCTTTATATGAATGCAGAAAGCTTAAATACGGAAAATAGATATTTTTCGAAGTTTGATAAGAGTTATCGTGAACGAAAAAAAATCGTAATACACATACTCACAGACAGACAACATTGTAAAAATAGTAACAATGTGTTGTGTGGACCCTAATTCGTGCTTATTCACTGAAAACTCACTATCGAATTTTTGGACCGAAAACATTACCTTCCTTACCTATGTTTGCAGTTTGGTGGTAGGTAAAAAAAACCGATTCATATTCGTACAATCAATTTCGATACTTACCAGAACAAATTTATTAAAGGAACAGACAAAACTATGCTATATTTATTGTGTAACATTTCAATATTAATTAACTTTTATTTATTTTTTACACCGCATAATAAATAATACAATTTACAATGGCACTTACTAATTAAAAATTACGTATTATATAACTTTATTATCAATTTTTAAGGCACATTATTATGTTACTGGAAAATATTTACCATATTTACCTCCTCACAACCTAAAATCAAATAATTAGTTCAAGTTTTCATTAAATATTTCTGTATCTTACCACAAGCAAATTCCCGGTTTTGTCTTTACGTATGTTTGGTAAAGTGCCTTGTCTTATTTCAATAATACCTTGTTTACCATTGACTAGTTTATGCTCAAGTCTAAAAAGAAAGTTGTTAGAAATATTTGATCCGATTGCTAAAAATATAAATACGTACGATCCGGTATTAATAATCATAAGTTTTCTATTATCTTTTGCAGCGTCAATTATTTTAGTCACAGCCTCAATTAAGTGGTCCAGTTGTAAAATTAAGTCACCCTAAAAAGAAATACCATCATTTACAATCAAATCTGATGTGGCCAGCATAAGACCTCCCGCCAATTTCATGTTTAAAATAGCAATGAGCTGTAAGTAAAGCATCACTTCCGGTTGACTGTGTTAAAACAAAATTTAATTTGTTGTTCTAATAAATAGAAAAGTTTGTAATACGATATTTTTTTTCTCGAAAATTTGTTAAGAGCTCCACGTAAAATGTCACTTCCGGTTTATCATAAATAGAAAATCTAATATGTTGTTCTCAATCATGTACGAGTTTTAAATAACAAAGTTGAGAAGTTTTGGATCATATTATTTTGTGAGAAGGAAGGCGTAGCCGAGTGATCCAATCCTTCAAACAAAATAATCGACAATTATGACATAAGTTCTTTATACTACTTTTTCTATTCTGCAATTCCTATGGCTTTTTTAAATGAAAAATAGTAATGTCAAAATTTAGGGAATTTTGCCAGCTAGTTACATTTGAAAATTCATTTGACAACTCTAACCTTATTTTTGTAACACAATCACCATACAATACTTTCTATTTCATGCTAACTTTACTATTCTATTTCTTCTGTTCTTCTTATTCTTAGGTTTTAAGTTCAAAATTATATGAAAATAAAATTCTGAACAATCGTTTGTATTCGTTTATTTACTGAGATTTGATATTTGATAATTTTGAAATTTTTAGCCACCAACCTTATAAAAATAAATTGAACTAGTCTTTTGAGTGCTGTAATAGTTCAGAGCTTCCGGTTTATTAATTTTAGCTATAATATTGCTCCCAGTGATATAAAAGTCTTTAATACTAAAATTGAAAAGTTTTGGATTATATTTTAATCTAGTTTTTCATTAAAAACTGTTATGGGCTTCAAGTAAAGTACCACTTTCGGTTGTCCAATTTTCCCAAAATCTAATCAACTCTTTATATGAAGTTTAAATACGAAAAATACAAATTTTTGGAAATTTGATATGTTTTCGTGGACGAAAAAAATCGTCACACACATCACACAGACAGACATCATTGTAAAAATAATAAAAACGTGTTGTGAGGGCCCTAATTCGTGCTTATTTATGGAAAAATCGCTATAAAATTTTTAGAACGAAAACATTGCCTCCCTTACCTATGCATGTAGGTTAGCGGGAGGTAATATGGATGATATTTATGTATTATTTCTTACTTTATCTTTCTTCAACTCTGGGGGAATCTGAATCATCATTATATCATCACTTTCATTACTCGTTACAATTCCAATTACATTTAATGGAAGTCTATGTTTTTGTTTGAATTGTTTTCCGCCGTTCAAAATATAAATTGCTTTATTTGTTAAGAGAAGGATTCTTTCTCTCGGTTTATAACCGTGCCGGTCGTATTTTACGACACAAGTTGAATACTGAAAACAAATTGCAATAAATAAATATTTTTTCGACATTTTTTTAATGAAAGATGACTATTCAAGGACACAAGTCTTATAAATGACTTTGAATATTTATCTTTCGCAACTATACCAATGTTTTTTCGTCGGATTGAAGATGTTGAGCAATAAAATTGCTCTTAAGTGTTACATCTTCCGGTCCTAACCTTTCTTCTTTAAACCAATGCGGAAGACTTGCCCTGTAACTCTTTTTCTTGTCTTTAAACAAAGTTTCAGCCAAAATTTTCAACTCAAATTGTCTCTTAACCTCCTCTTTTATCGCCAGTCTATACTTTCGCGCCAAATGTCTCTTGTACATAACCCTCAAATGCTCGGACGCTTCTTTGCAGCTGACTGGACACGGAGGCCAATAATTACTCAATAAACCCACCGGTAGATTTTTAGCTAACCTATTTAACCATTGTGCTTTAGCAAGTTCGATAAATGCTTTGTTTTCTTCGTTAGGTTCGCCATTTCGTGTGATGAAACCTTTGACAAAGTTTCTGATGACTTGTACAGCTCTTTTACGGCGCTCGGCTTGTTTTTGAGCTAGTAAACGTCGTGTCCATTTTTGTACAACGATGACGGATTGGCGGTATTGAAGATATTTGCGACGTTGAAGACGGCCTTTGTATACGGCTTGGATAATGGATGCTAGGTCGTGTTTTTTAGCTTGGAAGGCGTCTTCAGTTTCAAAGAGCGTGTTTGGATAACGGATGAAAATTTTTGTACTGAAAATAAATAATGTTTTGTACAATGCTCCGTTTGTGCTTTAAATTTAATAGTCCAGTCATTAGGTAGAAAAATAAGGGTTTATTACACAAAAGGTCGGGTGTTTTTGATTTTTATTTAGGGGTTCTAATAAAAAAGGAAAGTTTTCGACCTTGGGGGCTCTCGGAAAGCACCGCCAACTTAAAAAAAAAGACGCAAAAAAGCGTTTTTTTCAAAATATCTCTTCATCTATTTGCATTAGGGCAAAAATAGTTATTTTTGAATTTGTTGAGAATAATATTCCCTACAATTTTCATCTGGAATATTTTTTACTATAACCAATAAATAGCGAGCTACATTTTTACAAATAAAAATATTTATTGACAGTTTACATCTACTATTTTCTTACGTGAAATAAAGTATAGACGTAAAATACGTCAAGTTAACAAAGATTTGACAATCTGGCTGTTCAAATTGCGCCAAAAATTGTCTAAAAAAGTAAAAATATTTAATTTTGATCTACTGCGCATGCTTGTTTTTATTGATTTTTAGTTCGGGTGACGTCACAATTCGCAGTTCATACCCGGCGAAACAGATTTTTTGTTATGTTGAAACTATATTGGAATAAAGGGGCATATTAAAATCGTGCCCCTTAAAAAAGGCGTCTGCACTTTAATTTATAAAGAATTTCTAGAATTGCGTGGGAGGATTAAACATGTGCTGACAACTGTATTAAAAAATTCAAACTATACCTTTTCAACTTCAAATTGAGACTAAACAACTTCAAATTGAAACTAAACAATTTCAAATTGAGACCAAACAATCTCAAATTGAGAATAAACAATTTCAAATTGAGAACAAACAATTTCAAACTGAGATTAAACAAATTCAAATTGAGAATAAATAATTACAGATAGAGAATTCAAATGCCCAATATCTTAATTGGTGAAGACAGAGCAAATATTACCCGAACAGAATATCGTTTGCAAAGGCTGGAAAATATTATACGGGAGAATATTATAATATTAAAGTTAATAGTTGTGAGCGATATGTCGCTCCTATTCAAAGATTTATTTCATAAATATTGAATGAAATTGATCTTAGTTTTTAATGCATAAATAATTGTAAAATAATTTAAGTTATTCAAATAAATATTTAATCACAAATCGTAATTATTATAATATATAATAGATAGTTCTAATTTAGATATTTGAAATGAAATCCTTTATTTTTAAGTACAGGGAAAAACTTTGAGAACTATTTTTTTACAGTAACAATATTTATTGGATCTATGGTACTGTTTTTTCATTTATTCTCAATTTGAAACTGTTTAGTCTAAATTTGAAATTGTTTAACATCAATTTGAAATTGCTTAGTCTCAATTTGAAGTTGTTTAGTCTCAATTTGAAATTGAAAAGGTATAGAATAAACCATTTGATGGTGAAAAAATGTGAAAAGGAAAGAGAAAATATGAAATGTACTTACTTCCCCATTCTGTAGTCGTCTTTTTCGTAGCCCAAACAGCTGACCAAAGCTTGTACGCCCATTTTGGCGGGTCCTGGATAATTCGGCCATGTTTGAGGACTTAAACTTTTGTATCTTTGCAAAAAAGTCTCGTACGGTCTTCTGTACGCAAAACCAGCTCTCCTAACCCTTAAATTTTCCATCAACCCTAAATATTTAACTTGATGACCGACTATTACGTCATCGAATTGCCCGGGAGTTTTGAATTCGTTTGGTTTTATACACCTAACGTAAGATGGCTCTTTGTTCATGAGGATTTCCATAAGGTTGTTTAAAGAGTTTTTGAATTGTGTGACGGCGGTGTCTGGGCGTTTTTTACTTTCAAGTTCTTTACGGGTGAAAATGTCTTGAATTATGTTGTTATTGGATTTAGACATAGTTTCCCGCAAATCGCGGAAGAGGAGGTCGTTGTTTTTGTCTAAAAATCCGCGGATATTGTAAGTTACATCGCCGGCATAGTGGATTAGACGGAATTCCTATAAGAACAAAATACGAGGATTACTAAGTAATGAAAAAGATCTCAATTATATATACCGCGTGAGTCTGGAAAGATGAATCCCCCAACCCTCATCTTTTTTATTACAGGTAATAGAAAAAAATGTCCCATATAAAAGTTTTATTTTAAATATAATATTTAATGGCAGATATAGAATTTTTTATAAAACCAGGTTTATAAGATACGACTATAAACCAGGGCATCGAACCCGCCAAAAAATAGGTTCGGTTTAGGTTCAGGTTAATTTGTTTTTTGAAAGATGGGTTCGGGTGCGGTTCTGGTTGAAGCATTAATAAAATTTGCGGTTTTGTTAGCGGTTCAGGTTCGAAATAATGTAAAATGAGAGCCAGAATTTACGCAAAATGCAACAAGAAACGAACACAATTTTCACGAAAAGTCAGCCCAGACAGCAACGCAGACGCCTAAGACGTCGATTATCGGCTGTATTTACTTTTCGAACTAAAAATTAACCTGAACCGGAGTTTAACCCCGAAACTGACTAAATACTCGGTTCGGTTTCGACTCAGGTTCAATTAAAAATATATCTGAGGTTCGGTTCTCGGTTTGGGTTCCCTAAAATGTTACGGTTTGGTTCCGGTTTTGTTTCGGTTCAGGTTCGGGTTCGATGCCCTGCTATAAACTTTAATTTTTTAAATAGCAACCCATAATTATTTTACTAAAACATAAACCTCCATTTTTTTTCTCTATTCAACGATGTAAAAGTTTGTATATCAAATATATGAAAAAAATCGAGAAAAAAGAATTGTACAATGTCAAAAATTATGTTTATTCAAATAATCTAGGTGGCTATGCGAAAATAAACAAAATGTAACAATGAGAAACAACGAAATAAAAGAAAAAATTAATTGTTACTTGTTTAACGTTCTTTTTTAATTAATAAATTAACTTTTAAATTTAATTTTCACATAGCCACCTAGCATATTTGAATAAAAATAATATCTAATATTGTTCAAATATCTTATTTTCTCGAATTTTTTCATATATAGGGTGTCTCAATAAGCTTGCTCACTATTGGTAACTTTTTTATTTGAAGAGGTACGAGGTTGGTTAAATGAGCAAAATTGTGGGACAATATACATATTTTTTTAATGGAACCTTATATTTTTTATTATCTTATTGGAAAGAGTATTTTTTTAATGTTGTTTATGTACAATTTTTTCAAATAAACGAGTTATTTACGGTTAAAAATTTAAATTTTGTACATTATTTTATTAGTTTTTTAGTCAAGTAAGCCATGGAAACAATTGATTCTTTGTTTGTTTGACGTTTAATAATTTCTCCCGTAAAGTTTTCTGTGTTTAATAACTTTACAAATAAAGAAAAGTTAGATATGATCGTGCAATATGGAAAGTTATATCTAGACACCAGTTTCGTAGAACGGTCGGCTTTCTTTCCAAAAGAGTTTAAATGTGCGAAAAAAATAATGGCTTTCAATTTGAATATTTTCTTTGTTTTGTTATTACTGTAAAATAAATTAATAAAATAATAATTTTATAAAAGACAATTGTTTCCATAGTTTACTTGACCTAAACTAATAAAAGATAATTTTTATCTTTAAACGTAAATAACTCGTTTATTTGAAAAAATTGTACATAAACAACATTAACTTACTGGAAAGAGAAAAAATTACTCTTTCCAATAAGATAATAAAAAATATATAGTTCCATTTAAAAAATATATATTCTATCCCAAATTTTGGGAACCGCTGACACAATTTTTATTTTGTCTACATGACCAATTTTCTAATATAAAATGGCACAATTTTGCTAATTTAACCAACCTCGTATCTCTTCAAATAAAAAAGTTACCAATAGTGAGTAAGCTTATTGAGACACCCTGTATATGATATACAAACTTTTACATTGTTAAAAAATGGCGGCTTATATTTTAGTAAAATAATTATAAGTCGCTATTTAAAAAAATAAAAGTTTATGGTTGTATCTTGTAAACTTGGCTTTATAAAAAATATCTATCTCTGTCATTAAATAGCATATTTAAAATAATAGAACTTTTATATGAGGCTTTTTTTTCTATTAAAAAGATAAAAGGGAGGCTCATCTTTCCAGACTCACCCAGTATAAGATTAAAAAAAAATTCTTACATCTCTCCCCATGATTTTCTGCGTTTGGATATCAGCCTTTTTATGACTAATATAATGATTATGATATGCCAAATTATTGTCCATTTTAGCAATCAAAGTCATGTCTGTAGGATCACCTGGTCTTAAACATTCTTCGTCCATCAGAGAAATAATTCCTAAAAAACATAACCCAATTTAATACATACACATATATGTATTGGACTACACAATTTTATGCAGAAAATTAATTTTAAAGTGTTAAATTCTGAAAAATTAATTTCCTGCATAAAATATCAATTTGATATTAAACTTTTTAATTGTACAACTTTACAAACCTTTATGTTTCTCTTCAATTAAATCGCAAATAACTTTATTGTTAAAATATTCAACAGGCACCCATTCAATTCCTTCCTTTAAGTATTCTTCTTGTTCTTGTTTTAAAGTAAGTTGAATAAACAATTGTTGTAACTTTTCATTACAAAAGTTGATACAAAATTGTTCAAAACTAAAATTACACAAACATATTTTTAAAAAAATGTATGCTTAGGCCGCAAAGCTGTAGTGAAACTTCTTCTTTTGTTCATCACTTTCGCAAACACACGCTAGCTTACTCCCCAACTTATCCTATTGGAGAAAGAGAGAATGGGAGAGAGGACCTATCATATGTTTTGTCCCTTCCTCACTTCATATTCGATCTTCAGCTTTGTCCCATGCTAACTTCATAATGTATATTATAATGCAGTACGCATGCGTCAGTTTGAATAGCTGCCGTGAATAGCTGTCACATTTCTAGCGGTAAATACGAAAAGTGACACCTATTCTAACTGACGCATGCGCACTGTTATGAATTTTAAGAATGGGTTTGCGGGTTGCGTCGAATTTGTTGCCATTTTGTATTTTCGTGTTTACCGCATATACCTATTAACTAATATATTGCTAATGCTCGTATCTTTCCCATAAGAGTAGTTGAAGGAAACACAGTGTCTATCTCTCACAAACACCCAAGCCGATTTTAAGCTGTGATGACGTCGTTAGAGGCTTGGCGCAACGTATGTCGACTCATAACAGACGCACGCGGTTACGGTTACCAGTGAAGCGCTTTTTTGCTGTTACGACCTACGTTCAAGTGGTTCGATTTCACCGTTCTGTCTGAGTTTGCGCATAACTGACTTGTGACGTACTTAGAGTTTACCTAAAGAATATTAATTATAAATAAATGAAGCAATAATTTTAATTTTTAATTTCAATTTCAGCAGTCATTTGTGTTATATTTGTGAGAAAATAGTGTTATGTAGAATTTTTACCATGCTAAACTTCCAGATTATGCGCATGCTCGGAAATCATTACTACTATTGGCTAACGCTGAGAGCGTCGCTGGCTGGGCTGCGTTCCAAAATCCTATTCTTCGAGTACGATATTATTCAAAGTCGTTTCAAAACTAATAACCTTACTCTCAGAGTTTACTCAACCTGTTCCAAAACAGCCAGAGTTTACTCCAAAGTGATGTTTTACTTACTCTACTAACGAGGAGGGTATAGAAATTACTCCACAATATTTTCAAACGTAGATGCTTACGATTCTCAACATATGAAAGTAATTTGCCTTCTTGAGGAAGAAAACATGCTTTTGGTTGAAAATAAATATAAGTAAATACGTTGGCGTGTATTACGAGCATACTTTTATAATAAAAGCGCTTTTATGGAGCGTACTTTCACATTATATTGAGGAGAGTGCTCCATAAAAGCGCTTTTATTACGGGCTTGACATTAATGTTGTAATTATCAGTAGTTTTGTTAGTTTCATAAAATTATTTTTAATTTAGATTCAATTTTTTACTTCAACAAAACTCTCATTCGTTCCAAAATACAACACATCATACTCTACGCCAAAATTCGGTATTCTTGGTTTTGGAACGCTGCCCTGGTGATGCAGCGAGCACATGGTTTGACTTTGACGTTTGATTTCATTTCTGTTTGTAGTTGCACTTCGAAAGCATTTGCTTTGTGTTTCATATAGTAATTTATTGTCACCTAAATAAATTAATCCTGACCAGATTGTATTCCTATTATTTTTACAGTACAACAAAGTAAATTATTTAATTCAAATTTAGCACTAGAATATGTCAATGTTTTTTATTATTACTAATATTTATATTCAAGAATTTACATACAAAATAAATAGTAGGTACATTGTTTCATTTCTCAAATTTAAATTAAAAATTTCATGATTTCCTCGTTAGCCAATAGTATCCAAGCATGCGCATAATTCGCGGTTGGGTGTTTGTGTGAGATAGACTTATGCAGAAATGATATTTCCATTTCACAGTGTTTCCTTCAAGAAAAGCAAAGGATCCGCAATATATTAGTTAATAGGTATATGGTTTACCGCTAAAAATATGACAGCTATTCAAATTGACGCATGCGTACTGCGTTATACAATACAGTATGAAGTTAGCATGGGACAGAGCTTAAGATCGAGTCTGAAGTGAAGACGAGACAAAACATATGATAGCTCACGTGATCTTCCGTGCCCTATAATGTTCTATTCGTCACCAGCGTTACCGTTCGTATTACAACAGTTTAACAGTGTTTCGACTTCCGTAACGCGAAAAGAAGTTTCACTTCAAAAAATGTTTGCTTATTATGAATGTTTCTCCTTACCTATTTTTTTGGAAAATTTCGAACCCATAGATATCCAAGATACCCATAACAACATTTCTTCTACTGTTTTTGGGTTGTAAAGAACTGTTTAAACGGCCCACCAACCAAGTAAAAAGTCTGTCGTATAAAGCTTTAGCTAAGGCGTCTCTTGCATATATTGCCAAGTCTCTGTTTAAAGGGCTGGTGACTTTATCGCCTCGTGCTTCAATTGTTCGGTGTGTAAAAGCTTTTTCTAGTTGATCTTCGTCTACTTCTAGGAGCTAGAAACAATAATAGATTCAAATTCATTCAATCTGCAATTGTAAATATAATATTGTAGCATGCGTGCTACCGACGCCACTATGTTTAATATTAGTTTTTTAATAGTGTTCGTTATTTTAATTATCAATATTTCTTTGATTTAGCCAAGTAAAGAAACGTTACAATATTTTTAATCTAAGAAATCTGTATTTTGTTTTACCTTGCAGATGAATTTGACAGACTCCATTTTGAATATTTTGGCGATACCATCAACTTCATTGAATCCTACATTACCCATATGTAAAACACTAGCAACAATGTTAAAAACATCTTGTTGTTCTTTATCGCTGAATTCAATAATTGACATTGCGTTTCGTACATGACGGAAATTATCGGCGTCGTTTATGTTTCTAACGTGTCCCTTTGACTGAAAAAAGATTATTATTTAATATACACAAGAAAATTTTCCTATTTTTTTTGTTCAAATTATAAAAAATGAATATATACATACTCCATCCGAAAGATAGTAATAATTATCTAAATTATTTTTAAGATGTAATTCTTGTAACTCATGTTCAGTTGCTCCAGCTAATAATTGGTAAAAAATATGGAAATTTCTTTCTCCAGAACTTTGATGGATTACTCTGGATTTTTCCAGAAGATAGTTCAAGATATTTCCACCAACTGGATCGCCCTGGAAAAAATCTCTATTGTAAAAGTACAAATACTAAAATATTTCATACATTAGCAATTCGCTAGTGAAATAGAGCAATATGACGTCTAGCGGCGAAAATATGAACTAGTACATGGTAGTAAGTCCTAGCCGAGCTAGCGGCGAACGCATCATTTCTGTCACTTTGTAGGCTATACTTAATTTTACGTAAGAAAATAGTAGATTACTCTTAAGAGCCGACCGTTTTTACATGCACTGGATAAATAATTTAAATTTGTGAAACCAAGCTTTGTAAAAATAAATATATTTATTTGTAAAAATGTCAAAATCTAAAATTGCAACCAGAGACCTGAAACTAAACCCGAACCTGAACCGAAAACCCGAATTAACCGGATTTTTTTATGAACCTGAACCTAAACCGAACCTTTATTTGTTTCGGTCAATAAACCTGAACACAATTTAAACCGTTTTAAATTCAGATCCGCTTCAGATTTGTTAAATATATAATTAAAAACTATAAATTCAAATTAAATATGATTTTAAATATACTAATACCAACATAGTTTTGCTAATCATTTACTGCTCTGAACCGAAAATCGAACCCGAACCCAAAACCGATAAACCGTTATAATTCTCATTTTCTTGAATTGAAACTGAATCTGAACCGATATTTATTTCCTGAACCTGAAACGAACCTGAACCATAAATACATTTTGGTTCAGGTCCCTGATTGCAACAAAATATGGTTAAACATCACTTAATTCTATAGATTTTATTTGATAACTGACAGGCGATATTTGTTTCGTTTCTGTGAAATAGATTTATATTCTGACCAATCAAAGGGTAGAATTTATATATCCCTTACTAAACCAACGCTATTCTTACGTGAAATAAAGTATAATAACAAAATCTAAAACTTCAACACGTTTTAGTTGCATTTCCCGGAAACAAGAACCTAAATTTGCCAATTTGAAATAGTTGGTAGTTAATGCATTCATCTTTTAAAAATGGGAAAGGAACCGAGTAAAAATAATGCTTGCTCCTTGCATTTTGTAAAGCAAGATTATATTTTGCCGGGTATAACTACAAGGTAATAATTACTTAGTGTCTTTATTAAAATACTTCGTAATGAAATCTAAACTTGTAGACCTGCCTGCACAAAGATAACAATAAAATAATAATACTTCTCTCCATTAATCTACCAAAGACTGTAATAATGCAGTACTATGCAGATTCAAGAAAACAAAGACTCGAATCATGTAAATTCAAAATTCGAGAAAATGCTGAACATAATTTTTATATGAAACGGACTAGTTCGCAAAATTCAAAATGTTATTCATACTAGAAACATTATTTTTATTTAATATTAATATTACTTTGTATTTCAAACGCCGCAGTGTATAAGAATAGACAATTGCGGAAAACGAAGTATCTACCTTAAACCGGCCATATTGTTACGTCACGTGCTAAGCTCCTCCTCTTCTTCACTCGCGAATAATGTAAATAACT
The DNA here is from genome assembly GCA_943142095.1 of Ophonus ardosiacus. NCBI lineage: Eukaryota > Metazoa > Arthropoda > Insecta > Coleoptera > Carabidae > Ophonus > Ophonus ardosiacus. Next base: position 5,435,437 of record OW964835.1, read on the forward strand.
GTACTACATCAAAGTCGTAAGTGTTTAGCATTAAACAAAATTTTGTTGACATAAAACATAAAAATGGCACCTACACACTTAAATTTAAATATAATAACGATATACATACTGCAAAGTCGAATTGTATGTCCATATATTTTCCAAATCTAGAAGAATTGTCATTTCTATTAGTTTTAGCATTTCCAAACGCTTCCAACACAGGATTGGACTGCAACAATTTATCTTTTACAGTTTCCACATCCCCTTTTTTAGTGGTAGCCGCTGCAATGAATTGCAAAATTTTTTTGGACGCCTCTGTTTTGCCAGAACCGGATTCACCTAAAATTTGAGGGGTTAACATACGAAATAATTAAAATTTTGAAGTACGGACCTGATATCAGAATGCATTGTTCTCGATTCTCTTCTATTAGTGATGAATAGGCATTATCAGCAATTGCAAAACTAAAAAAAAATATATTTTTTACATTTCATGAATTATGTAATAACACAAAAATAGGTAGGTACAGATACCTAACCCTGGGGTTATCATAATTAGATTTTATGGAGAAAATATTATATCAATTTTCGTAATTTTAAACAAGAAAATGTCTGGACCTCTGGAGTGGTTGATACGTTGATTAATTCTGACATTTCAACTGGTTTAATAGTTATTTAATAACAAAAAAATAATTTCTATAGTGAATATATGATATTAAATACATATTATACGTACATATGTGGCGATACTTCGAAAAAATGTCTATTATGGTATTCCTTAATGTGTTCATTACTATAAATGGGGAGTTCCTTGTATGGATTGACAGATATTAATACGTTTCCAATATAAGTCTGAAAAGAAAATAAAATAATTACAAACCCAACATAAAGTGTAGTTTATTTTAAGCATTAGGGCACTTTTTATTGTCTTTCAAATGTCGATGCTCAATTTTTTTTTTATCACTGTTACATTTTGGATTAAAACATGAAAGTCAGAATTTTTATATGGATAAATTCCAACGACTAGTTTTTAACCAATCATGATGCAAAACACTTGAAAATTCAACCAATGAGAACAGTATTATACTGATAAAACCCCGTTACCCCGATAATTTTCCGCTACCATGTAAATAAACAGTTGTTATTGTTTATAACTGTCAGTGTGACAATTAATGTGTCAAGTTTAATTTTGCGTAGTCTTTGGAATTTATCTCACCAAATACCACACGACCTCTCAGATTTTCTCAGATAAACTTTTATTTTTAAGCACTTAGTTTTTTTTTGCTTTTAAGCAAAATCACTCAAGCAAACTGACATTAGGTAAAACCCCTCCTCCTTCGGGGTCGGGATTTACTATGCAGTTTGCTTTCGTGTTTGTTGCTAAGCAAAAAAAAATCGTGCAAAATAAAAATTTATCGATAAAATTGGGAAGTCTTGTGATATTACTTCTGATAAAACCGAGAGTTTATTTTATAGGTAAACATAGGGTATATCATTGCCATAGTTACGGCACAAAATAAAAATCTATACAGAAGCGACAGTCAGAGAGAGAAACGAAAATTAGAGAGAGAAAGAGTATGCCAACAAATTTAAAGGGCTAATCGGATAAAATCGGATTGTTTCGGCATATCTTCGTATCTTACGATTCTTTGTTCTTTTCATTATCTCGACGTGAACATTTTCCGTTAGGGGTCAATAATAAAAGTATATTGAGAAACACAAATTGATTTCTATTAAAAACAAATATGTTATTTTTTCACAAACGATAGGAAAAATCGTTATCATAAGGAAAATCATTATATTTCACATATTCTGGAAGAGCTGTTGTTTCAGCTTGTCACGCCCATGTATTTTAGGGTTATGGCTAATTCAAGCAAACCAAACACGTCTTCTCACTTTTGACATATGTCATTTTTTAGAAGTGGTGTTAGTTTCTAATTAAATGGATAAAATGAAGAAAGTAGAATCGGGAGGACTTGTTTGTTCATATAAAGACTGTATAAATAGATTTAAAAAATGGAGAAAGGGAAATGTAATTTTTTTTTTCGTTTCCGAAAGATCCAGAAATGTAAGTTGTGTAAAACGACTATCTTATCATGTAAAATGTATATTCATTTAATAAATATAGGTGTAAAATGTGGCTCAAGGCCTGTGGAAGAGAAGATTTGATGGAGAAGGATATATGGGACATATTCATCGAGTCTGACGTTTGTTTCCCACGTCAAAGATATAGAAAATTCTGCATTATAATAATTTTGTAAAATTCAGGTATTTGTTTAATAAAAATATAATTATGTTTTTAATTCGTTAATAAAATTAAAATTTTAGTACTTTTATGTTCTAATTTTTCTTTTACCATTTAAAACAATTTAAATTTCGCGTGTAAATTTGCCAACAAATTTAAAGTTCAAGGTCATAAACGTAAAATCGCAACAACAATGGTGTCGGCAAGGAGTATCGCTTCTGTATAAATGTATTCTGTAGTTACGGTATGAATGTATTGAAATTAGTATAAAAATTTACATGCATTTTTCTCAAAAAAAATCGTTGTGTAAAGGTATAAAAGTATTATATCACTGAATTTAGAATTAAATTCTCTAAAGAATGAGGAAATAAAAAATATATGTTCTCATTTAAAATAAAAAAGTTGGGACCCATATTTTGAGAACCACTGATCGAAAAAAATATTTTCTCTTTTCCTTAAATTTATCTTGTAAAATAGAAATTGTTTGCCCATTTAACCGTCTCTGTAGCTCTTATAGTTCTCGAGATAGAAATGGTGGACACTTTTGCGGAATAAAGCCATATTTTTATACCCCACGACTGGACTGTATATAATAATTCATTAAAATCATAAAATACACATTCATTTTAATCTAAGTAAACATTATTTATTATGAAAAAGTACATAAACGTTTCTATAAAAAATTCAATAATTACTTCATCTCCTTGCAAGCAAAAGCCCTTATCTGGTATTTTAGTAATGAAACTTGTTTATTTATTATTTATGATTGTGTGAATGTTTATGTTTGCTTATAATTACAGCGAAATAATTTATTTAAGTGCATTTAATTATGTACATGTTTGTATGTACACATTTATGTATTTAATATAAGATGGTTAACAAAAAAATATAATTTGTAATACGCTTAAGCTTAATAGACCAAACAATAGACAATTTTGTCCGGAAAAAATCTAGGAGTTTTGCAAATGACCCAATTTTCAGTTGTTTAAAATATTAGCGAGCCGCTCATCGGCAAAAAACATATGAAAAAAAGAGAATTTCTTGCCGAATTCAAATTTTTAAACCGATTTTAAATATGTCAGATTGTTGAGTAAAAAAATAAAAAAAAGCAAAGTATGTCTTTTTCTCATGCGTCCGGAAATTGGACAAATGACAAAAAAGACATGCTCACGTGTGCTAAACATGATTTTTTCCACAATCTTGAAATATAATTTTTCTAAAAAACATTACATTGTACTTTTTACCTCCCGTCACCTTTAGGTAAGGAAGGTATTGTCTTTGGTCAAAAAAATCGGTGGTGAGTTGTTAATGAATAAGCACGTTTTAGGGTCCCTACAATACGAATATACCATTTTTATGATGATGTCTGTATGTGTGTGTGTGTGTGTGTCCGTGTGTGACAATTTTTTTTTCCGACGATAACTCCAATACTACAATTCTAAAAATTATAATTCTTTCGTATTCCTTTTCTGTACAATCATATGAAGAGTTGATTAGATTTTGGTTATAATTAATCCACCGGAAGTACCCTTATTTGAAGTTTTTAACGCAATTTAAACGCAGTTAAATATTATTTTTTGACATTTTATTATTATACATATTAAAGAAAATACTCTTCTCTATATGGTTTGATTACTCATTTTCCTTCATATTCAACAGATGTAGAGTTAAAGCATTATAAAGAAATTAATTTTGAAAAATTAGTCAGCTTTGCTATTTATCATGGAAACAGATGATATATTCAAAAAATTCTAATTGACAGATGTCAGTTGGAAAGGCCAAAGAGAAGATGGAAGGACTGTATCGCAAAAGACTTGAGAAAGGAAGGACTATGTGAAGAAGATGCGTTGGACAGGAATGAGTGGAAGAGAAGAGGAAACAGCGATCCCTAATAAAATAGGGGAAAGAAGAAATGAAGGAAGTGTCTAGTGCATTTTACTTAGTGCATATTTATGTTATAATTTTATTGGATTTATAGAACCTTTTCGAATCAACTTTTGGTATAGAATTTGTAAAAAATAGTATGTGTTCGTGTTCGATTTTACATGATATTATATAGAATCTGTTCCAAGGACTTTTTGGTATGGGATTTGTACAAAATACATCGAATTGACGGAAGGTCTTGTGCTGGCCACAACAGATTTTTTGTAATATTACATGAAATTATTTATAAGTTATCATACATTTAATAAATATATCATTAGACGAAATATGTATGAAAATGATAAATCGCAAAAAAAATCTATTGTATTTCTTCCAATTCCATACTTACATAAATTAAGTTTTCTCTAAATCTTTTTTTTAGGTTATCAACAAAGGCCTCCTCATTTTGATAATCTTCCAGGAGGACGAAATCCTGGACACCCACCCTGTCTCTTTCGTGCAACCCCCCTTCCATACTGACCAACCTGGAAAAGATAAAATATCCAAATAACATTTATTTCTATTTGTTAAAATTGTCCAGATATGTGGTAGTATGATAATACTCCAAAAGTAAAATATATCTTCTACAGGGATTTTTACAGTTTGTTATCCATTTTAGATTTGAAAATCGCCACACCCAAACTGTAGAAGTTAATTTCAAGATAATATGTATATTTATTCATATGTACAATAATTGTACAATACTGCATATTAATAATATGAATGAAATGATTTGAAATAAAACATTAAAACTAATTGAAAATTTTACTTACGTGTTTCTATATAAATATAGTTCTGTCTCAACAATAATTATTTAATATGTACAATTAAATTTCACTAGAAGCAATAATACTATTGCTAAAGAATACCGAATTAGAATGACACGTATATGAATACGTGATAAGCCATATCAGTCAGATAAAAACCGCAATACCGGTTACGGCTCATTAACGGGTAATAATGTTTCATAATTTGCAATTGATTTTCGATTGTTTCTCTTTAGCTACACTCACCCACACACATACATACTCGTATGTACAGGATGGAACAAATTGGAGTTCCTTATATGAAAAACTGTCTTATTAACCACGCTACAGAAAATGTAGGTCTTTATGGGCCAACTTTTTGAACAACTTTAATAGGTACCGCAGGAATTTTCGATCGTCTTTTGTTTTTGATCTACAGGCTAAAACTTGATTTTCGCTTATTTTGAAAATACCTCGTAACTCGTTTATTATAAAAGATAAAGAAAAAACGTATAGATATTTTTTTTACGTAGTATAACGTGATGTAATTAGATTTTGTTAAAAATTAATAATTCTCGAGATATAAAACAAACATAATATTTTTACCTCTCGCTAAGAGAGGTATTGGATTCATGCTAAAAATCGCATATCCAGATTTTAGTGGATAAGCACGTTTTAAGGTACCTAGAATCCGATTATAACATTTTTAAAATTATGTCTGTGTGTGTGTGTACGTGGATGTGTGTATGTCTGGATGTTGTAGATACGATTCCTCAAAAACTATAAGACTTAAGAACTGTTTAACTATGGATTCTTCAATCTGACATTCCTGGGAAGTTCTGAAAAGGTTTTGGTAACAATTGAACAACCGGAAGTAGTAGTTTCTGAGAAAAATTCGTCTAAATATAATTTTTGGAAATTTTTGTTATTAAATATTGAAGAACATAAAATTCTCCATCTAATATACTTAAAAAATTTATTATATCTTGTATAGATTTAGAGATAAAGACACTATAATATATAGAGTAATTTAATCGCAGAGGCTAAGGCACTAAGGAAACCAGTTGACAAATACCAATGTTTATAACATATTTTTTAAATGACACATGTCAGTGTCAAAAATCAACAGTTTTAGTGATATTCTGATAGTTTCTTCTGGGAAGCATATTTAATCTTTCTTATTGTTTTATTAATTAAATATTTGAAATTATAGGTAAAATGCATATATCCATCAGAAATACCGCCAATCTGGTTAATGAATTGGAAGAATCTCTGACATTTAGAAACTTTCTCATATAATGAAAAATAAATATAATTAGAATTATATGTGTGCAGAAGACATGTTAAATACAATAAAAACAGTATTTCGGTAAAGTTCTGTATTTTTTTGTTATAAAACGACGGTTCGAAAGGGAAGTGAAATACAATACTTATATAGCCTAATATGGAAATGGCGAGAGGTCTTGTGCTGGCCACAACAGATTTTTTTAAATGGGAACATATGTTGAAAATAGTCTCATCTTTTTCCTTATTTTATAAGCTTTTCAGCGATGTATAACAACTCTACTTTTTTTTAAAACAAGAATAATGTATGAATTATTATATATAAATCAGGTAACCGGAAATGGCATTTTACTTGAAGCTCAAAATAGTTTTTCTTAAAAAAATACCTTTAAATGTATTTTTTCGCGATTTATGTTATTATAAGAATTAAAGATTATTAATTTTTCTGTAGGTATACTTTTTCTATATCTTTATAGATAGGTTAATCCATTTTATAAATCCCGGAGGCTATATTTTAAAGATAAACACAATTCCTTTGTTACACAGTTCAGATTTCAAATGTATGTAACTGACAGATAAATGTTACTGTCAAAGAACCTATCATTTCAAATTATTAATGGTAACGTTTTAAAAATAAATTAATAATAGTAAATAAAACAATAGTTACATAATACGAATACAAAGGAATATAATATAGTTTCCACTGTTTCCAGCATCAATAAATATGTAGGTAAATTAATAAAAGTTAAAAAAAATAAATAAAAATAATAGCACTCGGTTTAATTTCCAATTATTTTTATTTTATTGTACAATTTCATCAGTTGCGGCATCATCAGAAGTACTGGCGGGAGGTATTGTGCTGGCCACAACAGATTTATTTTACATTGACATGTATATCCCGTTGGACTTTATTAGACATTTTTATCTTTAAAACTTCAAAGAAATTATAATTTGTTCCATTATCTTAAGCGTGAAATGTAATCTTGATAAAATTATATTGATACAAATAAATTGCATGATACTCTGACGTTAAAAAATCATTAGCTAATCAGGGATTAACAAATAAGTATATAGTACTTCAAGAATTTATAGTTTCACGTTTTCATTATAAAATTTTCATAGATAAATATTTTTATTTGTTAAAAGGAATACTTGCTAAAGATCAAAATAAATTTATATCGTCTTTGAAATGAAATCCCACATCCAATAACTCCTTGCAGAAATCTGTATTAAATATAAGTAAAATTATTGGGGATACGTGTATAGATGCACTCGATTTCGAATAGTGCTGTGAGGATCCTGCAAAACTTGGATCTGAGTACCCGGATCTCAAAATATCTGGTTCCTCGGAAATCCGATGTTCGGATATTGAAGCGGATATCAGTAAATTTAATTCGGATTTGAGTCCGGATCCAGATTTGAGTCCGGATCCCTTTTGGATTCGGATCTGAACTTGGATCTGGACCCGGATTCGATGTTTTATTTACGGATCCGGATCCGAATTTTAATTCTGGATCCAATTCTATTAACTATATCAAACAAAAATTTATTGTGGATTATTTCATAATCAGATTTATATGGTTTTGAAACTCCATGATAATACTTATACATTCAAATATTATCATCGGGTTCAATACTGAGAATATTCGAATCCGAGAACCGATGTGGATTCTGAAATTCCATATCTAAAATCCGATACTCATACTCATATTCGGATCCAAATCCAAAATTCAATACTCAGATTTCGATTCAAAATCCGATACTCAGATCCGGATAGTTCAACAATCAATTATCCGGATATCCGGATATTTTTGGATCCGAAACAGAAACTATCCGGATCCGGATCCCACCACTAATTTCGAGCTTTGGCCCGGCCCGGCCGAAGATATTTTTTTTCGGGCCGAATCGGGCCAATCATTTGCAAAAGTTGAGGCGAATCGTACTTTTGATTTTGGCCCGGCCCGAAATATCAAGCTTTTCGGGCCGGCCCGATAAGACATAGTTAAATCAAATACACAGTTTCTTTAATATTTTGATGAAAATGGATGGAGGTAAAAAGGATCAAAATAATTTATAATAAGAACATCCTTCAAGAATTTAAGGTTATTCATTGAAGAATAATAATACTAATGAGATTGTGATATTATTAGTTGTTATTGTTACTACTCATATACTTAAATAAAAGTGACTTTTATTCCTACCATAATGTTCTCTAATTTTTGAGCAGAAATGTAAAGTTAGATAATACATACCTTTAACTGTTTGGACTAATTTATTAAAAAAGTGGTGTGAAATTTCGAACGCCTTCCGTAAAAAAGTGTTAAATACTCGTAGGTCTGTAATTTTTACAAGTTTACCCTAGAAGCGTTCTAAGGAAGCAGTTTTTTTACCTCCCGCTACCCTTGGTAAGGGAGGTATAGGGATCGTGCAAAAAATCTCATATCGAAATTTTAGTAAATGACCACGTTTTAAGGTCCCTAGAATCCAATTTTGACATTTTCACGATGATGCCTGTATGTGTGTATGTGTGTGTGTATGTATGTGTGTGTATGTATGTATGTGTGTGTGTGTGTATGAGTAGGGATTTTGTCTTCGCTCTAACTCAAATACTATCAATCAGAAAATTCTGAAACCTTGTATTTCTATCCTATTCTAATATCAAATGAAGCCATTAGATTTTGGTGTAAATCGGATAACCGGAAATGGCACTTTACCTGAAGCTCATAATGGTTTTTCTTCAAAAAATATCATTAAACACCATTTTTTCGCATTTTATGTCTTATGAAAATTAAAGATTATTGAATTTTCTACAGGAATACATTAATACTTTTTCTATATATTTTGCAGATAAATTTAAAAATAATTTTTACCTCCCGCTACCCTTGGTAAGGGAGGTATAGGGATCGTGCTAAAAATCACGTATCGAGATTTTAGTAAATGACCACGTTTTAAGGTCCCTAGAATCCAATTTTATCATTTTCACGATGATGTCTGTATGTGTGTATGTGTGTGTGTATGTATGTGTGTATGTATGTATGTATGTGTGTGTGTGTGTATGTGTAGGGATTTTGTCTTCACTCTAACTCAAATACTATCATTCAGAAAATTCTGAAACCTTGTATTTCTGTCCTATTCTAATATGAAAAGAAGCCATTAGATTTTGGTGTAAAACGGATAACCGGAAATGGCACTTTACTTGAAGCTCATAATGGTTTTTCTTCAAAAAATATCATTAAATGCCATTTTTTCGCATTTTATGTCTTATAAAAATTAAAGATTATTGAATTTTCTACAGGAATACATTAATACTTTTTCTATATATTTTGCAGATAAATTTAAAAATAATTTTTTTTATTAGTCCCGAAGCCATGAAAAACATTTGCATATTTCAAATGAATGTAACTGACAGTAAATGTCACTTTCAAAAAACTAATCACTTCAAATTAATAATAGTGACATTTTAAAAAGAAAATAGTAAATAAATCAATAGTTTTATGCATTGGAACAGTTTGCAGCGTTAGTAAATACGTAAGTATGTATTTAAATTAATAAAAATGGATAAGAAAGTGTGGCGAAGGAAGATTGTTGCGTAACTATTATTGTGGTCCGGATGGGGTTATTCGCTACCGAAAATCGGTCACTTTAATATGTTCTTATGTATGAATGCTATGATGGATAAGGCGAAAGAAGAATGTTGTTAAAGAGTGAAGTGAGTCAGCTGAGCTCTTACTCTTATCCCTTTTCTTATTGTTACTATTGTTTTCGGGTATTTGCTAACCCCCTAAGTGGGAATCGCGTGATTTTATGTACGTATGTATGTATGTAAAATTTAAATAGCGGGAGGTTTTGTGTTGGCCACATCAGATTTTTTTTATTAGTCCCGAAGCCTAAGATAAACACAATTCTTTTGTTACACACGTCATATTGCAAATGAATGTAACTTAACAGTAAATGTCACTGTCAAAAAACGAATCACTTCAAATTAATAATAGTGACATTTTAAAAAGAAAATAGTAAATAAATCAATAGTTTTATGCAATGGAACAGTTTGCTAGGTTAGTAAATACGTAAGTATGTATTTAAATTAATAAAAATGGATAGGAAAGTGTGGCGAAGGAAGATTGTTCCGTAACTATTATTGTGGTCCGGATGGGGTTATTCGCTACCGAAAATCGGTCACTTGCTATGATGATTGTGGACAAGACGAAAGAAGAATATTGTTAAATTTCCAAAAAATAATATTTAGAAGATTTATTTAAGAAGCTACTGCTTCTGGTTGTCCAATTGTTACCAAAACCTTTTCAACTCTTCCCATTACTGTCAGATTAAGGAATACGTAGTTAAATTGGTCACACACACACACACACACACACACACACCCAGAGAGAGAGAGAGAGAAACATCACTGAAATCCGAATATGCAATTTTTAGTAAAAGGTAAAAAATGAAATTCGTGAAACCAAACTTTTTAAATAATAAAAAATATTTTTATCTGTAAAATGTACAAGTCCTGAATATTAAAAATTACAACTAAACACGATTAAATATTACTTAATTCTGTCGATTTTATTTGATAATTGATAGATGACAAGTGATTTTTTTTTTGTTTTTGTGAACTAGGTTAGCATTCTGATCAATCAAAGGGCAGAATTTATATCCATATCTAACCCAACACTATTTTCTTACGTGAAATGAAGTATAGTTACAATTTCTCAGAAAACGCAATTAAAATAAAGAAATCTCAGGCAACCATGGAAAAACAGTTGTTTCAATTAAATGTTACATTTTACACATTCCCAGTAGGATGTGTTATTTATCGTTAAATACTATAATGACAGTGGTAATGACAAATGAAAACAAATAAACAGATTTTCAAGTGTCTAACGCTTTTCACACAAGGGAAATAATTATAGTAATTATACGCTTGTTATAATTATACGACAACAAATTGTTTTAGTTTAGTTTTCTGCAGTAGCTTTTGATCTAAAACATTATAATATCTGTGGATTTATGGCAAAAGAAGATATGTCTCTTTCGGCGAGTCACCTACTACGATAATAATAATTATTAAATCATTGATATAAATTTTATCTTCAATTGTTATAAAAAGTACGTTTAAAGATATAAGATATAATTCTTTTGATGTAAGTTAATATTTTCTTGAGATAAATATCAAACTATTTATCTATGAACTAAATAAAATTTTGTAGACTCATATTGCAAAATATTGGAGCGATAATAAATCAATGATTTATGAAAAATTATACGAATAATAAAACAATTTGTTGTAGCAAACACAATACCTCTCGCTATTTAATTTTTATTAATTTAAATACATACCTACATATTTACTAATGCTGCAGACTGTACCAATGACATAAAATGCGAAAAAATGGCATTTAATGGTATTTTATTAAAACCATTTATGAGTAAAGTGCCGTTTCCGGTTATCCGATTTACACCAAAATCTAATGGCTTCTTTCCATATATACACACACACACACACACACACACACACACACACACACACACACACACACAGAGAGAGAGAGAGAGAGAGAGAGAGAGAGAGAGAGAGAGAGAGAAACAACATCGTGAAAATGCTAAAAATGGATTCTAGGGACCTTAAAATGTGGTCATTTATCAAAATCTTGACATGCGATTTTTAACACGATCCCTATACTTCCCTTAACAAGGGCAGCGGGAGGTAAGAATAAAAAAGTGCTATTATCCGATTTACACCAAAATCTAATGGTTACTTTCCATATTAGAATAGGGTCGAAATAAAAGTTTTCAGAATTTTCTTAATAGTATTTGAGTTAAAGCGTAGACGAAATCTGTTACACACATACAGACATATACATACACACATACACATATAGACATCATTGTGAAAATGTTAAAATTGGATTCTAGGGACCTTAATACGTGGTCATTTACTAAAATCTCGATATGCGATTTTTAGCACGATCCCTACACCTCCCTTACCTAGTTCACAAAAGCGAAAAAATATCACTTTTCAACTGTCAGTTATCAAATAAAATAGATAAAATTAAGTGATATTTAACTATGTTTTGATATAATTTTTAATATTCAGGGCTCGTACATTTTACAGATAAAAATAGTTTTATTATTAACAAAGTTTGATTTCACGAATTTAAATTATTTATTTAATGCATGTAAAAACGGTCGCGGTTCTCAAGCGATATCTACTATTTCCTTATGTGAAATGAAGCATAGTATAATTCTGTATTTTTTAGAGCCAACATATTAAAATTTATGACTTTAGTGACAGTAAAATGATTTTAAATAATCGCATACTAAATCCATTTTTACCACATCTTTAAATTAAAGTTATCCAGGTATTAAAAGTGCGCAATAAAAGTACTTATATATTATATTTTACCTGAAAACGGTCGTCATCTTTTTTCAGCTCTACATTCACAACTTTCGCAATTATGTAACTACAATTTACTATTTCGCGTTAAGTACGTTCAATGTCTAAGTACTTACTAACTATCTTAGCCAACCTTAGGCGTTATCAATTTGTTATCAGACAAATAAATACCTGACAATATGCAGTTGAATAAACAATTTAAAGGGATTCAATATTTGAAGGGTAAATTAAATATTTTCTATAGATAAGAAACGTTGGAATAATAATGAAAATAGGGTTATTACTCACAAATGTTTTTTTGAAAACAAGGTTATAGGAATGATTTATTGACTATATTGACTTGCGTATTGCTTGAAATATTTTGAACAGACAACAGAGGCGTATTTGAAATTAATTTTTAGTTGCTATACTGTTACTATACTTGCCGTCAAATAAATATGGATTGAAGATTTCTACACTGTTGCCAATAGGGCTGTTGCAAGAATTTTTATGACTTCTAAGTATTAAATTTGAAAAGATATTGTTCTTTAAAGAGCCTCAAATTGGATAAAATTTTGAATAAGTCACGTGATCTGAGACAGACTGTGACGTCAGAGTACATACATATTCAGCGGTTCTAAGGTGTCAAGTGTATTGTTAGAGTTGTCAAACAAGTGTCAAATAAGTAAAATATATTATCAATTTATATAATAAATTCAGTTTTTATATTTTATTTTACCTCAACTCTTTAACACCCCTTATTTCGGTAGCAGTAAAACAATCGTTCTGATATAAATTCAGCTATCATCCAGATATCGACCTTCGGTTAATTGTCCGATTTAGCTTGAGTATAATTTGAATCAGCCATTATTACTTTATTATTCATTTACAATGAGCAATGTCAGTGTCAAATGTCAAATTAAAAGATTTTGTTATTAACATGTGACAAACTTTAGCCTACGTTTATTTATATAAATAATATGAATAAACGTAGGTGATGGAAAAACTATATTCCTATTGGCTATTAATGATGTAATGTATGTGCTTCTACGTCACAGGAGGGGGGGGGGGTAGTTTTTCAGGACGCCAATCTTTTTATTAAATAAATAACAACAAATTATTAAAATAAAAATTATTACTAAAAGAATCATTCCATAAACTTTCATTTAATATAGTTTTTGAAAAATGTGAAACAGGCTCATTCCATTGGTCAGGTTGAAAATGCTAAATTATGAAGAAGCGGCAACACCGCCTGGCAAAGGGCAGGGTGGGGAAAGGAGAAAAAATTGATCATCAATCCATATTTATTTGACGGTGAGTATAGAATATAGTATAGTGAAGACCAAGAATACAAAATTTATGTTATGCCTCACTAGAGTATTATGAACTGTTCATTGCTAGGATACGGAGTATATAAACATTTCTATAACAACCGGGGCATTTTATGAGGGCATTATAAGTTATAATAATGATTTTTCCCGCGTTCGCTAGAGCGCAGCAGTTCACAAGGTAGGCGATAGCGAAGTCATTGTAAATTTACATGTTTTGCAAATAATTTATTATTTAGATTAATAACGATACTCCAATACTACAATTCTAAAAATTATAATTTTTTCGTATTCCTCTTCTTTACATCCATATGAAGAGCTGATTAGATTTTGGTTATAATTGGTCAACCGGAAGTTCCCTTATTTGAAGTTCTTAACAGTTTTTTTTTTAAACGCAGTTAAATATCATTTTTTGACATTTTTATGTGATTATCAATATGAAAGAATATCTTATTCTCTATACTGTTTGATTATGCATTTTCCTCCATATTCAATAAATATAGAGTTAAAGAATTATAAAGAGATTAACTGTCATAAATCAGCCAGCTTTGCTATAATCATGGAAACAGCTGATATATGCAAATAATTCTAATTGACAGATGTCAGTGTCAAGTGCAATTTACAAAGTGTGTTCTAATTTTATTAGTTTTATAGAATCTATTCAAAGGAACTTTCGGCATGGAATTTGTAGAAAATAGTATATGCTCGTGTTACAATTTTAGTGCACATGTACAATCTTTTCCAAGGAACTTTTGGTATGGGATTTGAACAAAATATATAGAATCGACGGAAGGTCAGGTGCTGGCCACATCAGATTTGTAATTTTTTTTTTTTGAAACTGTTTTAATCAATACTTCAAGAATAAATAATAAAAAATCTGATGTGGCCAACACAAAACCTCCCACTATTTAATTTTTATTATTTAAATACATACCTACCTTTGTATTTACTAACGCTGCAAACTGTTCCATTGCAGAAAACTATTGCTTTATTTACTATTTTCTTTTTAAAAAGTCACTGTTATTAATTTGAAGTGATTATTTTTTTGACAGTGACATTTACTGTCAGTTACATTCATTTGAAATATGAACTGTGTAACAAAGGAATTGTGTTTATCTTAGGCTTCGGGACTAATAAAAAAAATTATTTTTAAATTTATATGTAAAATATATAGAAAAAGTATTAATGTATTCCTGTAGAAAATTCAATAATCTTTAATTTTCATAAGACATAAATTTCGAAAAAATGGCATTTAATGGAATTTTTTGAAGAAAAACTATTATGAGCTTCAGGTAAAGTGCCATTTCCGGTTATCCGATTTACACCAAAATCTAATGGCTTCTTTTCATATTAGAATAGGATAGGAATACAAGGTTTCAGAATTTTCTGAATGATAGTATTTGAGTTAGAGTGAAGACAAAATCCCTACACATACACACACACACATACACACATACAGACATCATCGAGAAAATGTTAAAATTGGATTCTAGGGACCTTAAAACGTGGTCATTTACTAAAATCTCGATATGTGATTTTTAGCACGATCCCTATACTTCCCTTGCCAAGGGTAGCGGGAGGTAAAAATAAAATGGGTAATAAACATTTATTCATTTATTTATTTATTTAATACATGGAAGATTTTCCCCCAATTTAAAATAGTGGTATATAAAATATAAGCAGTGTCAGATCTTCGTTCGTTGACTTTTGAAACTTTAAAACAAAAATAAAAAGTTCGCAAAGAGAAGAAGTGCTGGCATAGCCACCTTGAATCTGTTTATAAGTTTGCAGTAAGTCAAACAACTAGTGATATATATTATAGGAAAAATATTAATGAGGATCTCATTGGCTGAGTGTACTAGTTGCTATTTTAGTTCACAAAGTGAACGGCTTAAAGCGAAAGACGATTTGGTGAATGTATTTTAGCTTCTAATGTACTTTTCGGAGAGACAGGTCCGTATTAGACAATTTTAATGTTAATGTATACTGTGTCCGATGTTGCACTTTTATCACCCTAATATCTAAATCCTAAACTTATATGCCCTAAATCTAGTGATTATTTAGGATTTTAGGAATTAGAATTAAGGGTTTTGCAGGAGCACACTATGCCTTGAAGTTAACGCGCACTAATTAAACAATCATGTTCGTTGCTGTAATTTGTACAAATACAAAACGTCAAATTTACTGTCAAAGAATAGCTTCTTAGCTTGTATTTTATAAAATATAATATTAACATTTAATTTCAAGCATCAAATAGGGGATTCCAGCTCAATCGAATTAAAGGAAAATAGTAAAAAAATACGAATGTATATGCTGAATAACGAATATTAATAAAAAAATGAAATGTTATAATTGAGATATTTCGGAAATAAGGGGTTTTTTGTTATAGCGCTTCAACTCTAATATGAAATCAATATATATTTTGATTGGCGACCGAAAGACCGCCTATATATGCATAAAAAATAGCGTGTTAGGACGTGGGGGTTACTACCAATGGAAGTTAAGAAATTCAAATTCGAAAGGAGGGGCTAACATTCCTGTACGGCAGTTTTCAAACAGTTTTTATTTTAACATAAATTTCTTGCATTAAACTTAATAATTTAAATACACCTGTAATTATAAAGTATGTAAACTTATACAGTGTTATAATATTCATTTATTTTATGTAAATATAAATTAAAATAGCATATATTTCAAGTACATTTAGGTCCATGATGAAAACAGTTTGATAAAAAAACACATAAGCGTGACGTCACGTCAATCTTTTCAAAATTCGGGAGACCATAACTCGCTTATTAATAGGAATTTTTTCGCCGAATTTTCATCAATAGTCTTAGTTTTCCTAATATTTTCAGATGAAATTATATAAAAAAAAAAAAAAATGGTGGAATCCCCCATTTTACGATGATGTCTGTATGTGACAAAAATTTCTTTGGCAATAACTCCAATACCACAATTCTAAAAATTATAATTCTTTCGTATTCCTCTTATTTACATCCACATGAAGAGCTGATTAGATTTTGGACATTCTCTTATTGAAGTTCTTAAAAGTTTTTCTTGAAAAACCGCAATTAAATATCATTTTTTGACACTTTATGTGATTATCAATATAAAAGAATATCTTATTGTCTACACGGTTTGATTATACATTTTCCTGCATATTCAATAGTTATATACCTAGTTAAAGAATTATAAACAGATTAATTTTCATAAATCAGCCAGCTATGGTATAACCATGGAAACTGCTGATATATTCAAGTAATTCTAATTGACATATGTCATAGTTATAATTTTATTGGAGATATAAGTAGAATTTTTCCAAAGGAACTTTTGGCATGGAATTTGTAGAAAATAATATATGTTCGTGTTACAATTTTCCTAGATAATCTTTTCCAAGGATCTTTCGGTATGCAATTTGTACAAAATACATATAACTGAAGGTAATCAAGAATTGAATTTTTGATATCAAGAATTGAATTTTTGATATCACGAATTCAGTTTTTGATATCAAGAATTGAATTTTTGATCAAGAATTGAATTATGGATATCAGATATAATAAAAAAATAACATGTCCAGAATTCGAATTTTTGACGTCCTAAATTAATTTTTGATATCAAGAATTGAATTATGGATATCACATCTCCGTAAATAACATGCCCAGAATTCGAATTTTTGATATCAAGAATTCTAGTTTAAAATGACTAAATTACTTTGTGTCGGTAAGTCAGATTTCCTTAGCGAAATCATGACTAAATGTATACATCATTAATTCTGTAGATTTTATTTGATATCCATAATTCAATTCTTGATATCGAAAATGAATTTAGGACGTCAAAAATTCGAATTCTGGAAATGTTATTTACGGAGATGTGATATCCATAATTCAATTCTTGATATCAAAAATTAATTTAGGAAGTCAAAAATTTCAATTTTGGACATTTATGGAGATGTGATATCCAGAATTGAATATTTGATATCCAAAATTCAATTTTTGATATCTTTAATTCAATTCTTGATATCCTTAATTTAATTATTGATATCCTTAATTCAATTCTTGATATCTAAAAAATAATTTTTGATATCTATAAATATTTGAATTTAAGACGTCTTTAAAACAATTTTGGATATCAAAAAATATTATAAGAACATCCAAAAATGAATTAAAGACGTCTTTATTTCATTTATGACGTCTTTATATAATTTAACATATCTTTAAATAAAGAATAAATATTAAAACGGCGTTCCATATAGGTAGGTATATTTTTAATATAAGAAGCAGTTTAATAAATTACGACATTATGAATCATTTCACTAAAATATAAAACTTTTCCCATTTCAAAAGGTCAAACTGTTAAATAAATGATGTATTGTACCCATTTTGTTGTTATTAATTAAATATTTATCACTATTTTCCGTAATAACTCATATATTTTTATCACTAACATCTTAATAATTAGTTAAATTAAAACATTATCTTCAGCTAATTATATATACACACTTCAAACTATTTTTAAAAAATCGTACATTTATTTCTCTTGTATCATTGACGTACAAAGTAATTTATGTTTAGCAATAAAAGTAGGCTTAGAAAAACGCCAACTAGATCTGTGATAAGAGTCAGTAAACAAAAGGCAATCATGTATTGAACAACCAGCCATGTGACGTACTTGTAGTGAAAACAACTGAACTACTGACCTAACATCTTATGTCTGCTCTCTTGTTCTTAGGTGCAGCATAAGTAACAATAAGTTAGAGAAAGATGGCAATAGTCTTGTCCTAATTGCGATTTAAATCAACCCTTACCAAATTAGCCCAAAATAATATAATTCCTTGAAAATTGTTATTAAGGTTGAATTTGTTCGAGTTTATTATTTATTGGTCATAGTTAAATGTTAATTATTTTTACATATTTTTAACTACATATTGTTGTATTGTTAAGTAATATAAATTTAAAGGTTATATTCTATTCTTAATTTGTTGTAGACAATACAGGAAAAAGTATGGGAACATATTTTTTCTAAGAAAGTATGTTAATATTGTTAACAATAGGAGATATACTCAAACCAAAGGTTATCTTGTGAAATATGAACTAAATTTTGAAAGTCAAATTTGAATAATTATTTTCAGTTCTTAAAATGCACATAATGGGCTACTTGCATATCTATTTTTACCTCCCGCTACCCTTGGTAAGGGAGGTATAGGGATCGTGCTAAAAATCACATATCGAGATTTTAGTAAATGACCACGTTTTAAGGTTCCTAGAATCCAATTTTAACATTTTCACGATGATGTCTGTATGTGTGTGTGTGTGTGTGTGTGTGTGTGTGTGTGTGTGTGTTGTGTGTGTGTGTGTGTGTGTGTGTGTATGTGTGTATGTGTACAAATTTTGTTTGCACTCTAACTCAAATACTAAATTCTGAAACCTTGTATTTCTACCCTATTCTAATAGGAATAGAAGCCATTAGATTTTGGTGTAAATCGGATAAACGGAAATGGTACTTTACTTGAAGCTCATAATGGTTTTTCTTCAAAAAATACCATTAAATGCCATTTTTTCGCATTTAATGTCATTGTAAAATTATAGATTATTGAATTTTGTACAGGTATACATTAATACTTTTTCTATATATTTTACAGATAAATTTAAAAATCATTTTTTTTTTAATCCCGAAGCCTAAGATAAACACAATTCCTTTGTTACACAGTTTATTTTTCAAATGAATGTAACTGACAGGTAAACGTCATTGTCAGAAAACTAATCACTTCAAATTAATAATAGTGACATATTAAATAATAAAGAAAATCGTAAATAAAGCAATAGTTATATGCAGTGGAACATAGTATAGTTTGAAGCATTACTAAATACGTAGGTTTGTATTTAAATTAATAAAAATTAAATAGCGGGAGGTTTTGTGTTGGCCACATCAGATTTTTATTTAATATTTTTCAAGAAAAGATAAAAACTTGCTACCCATATTTTTTCTTTTGACAAAATTTTTATTAATTAGCCAGAAAAAAAAATAATGAAATTTGATTATTTGAATTACCGCCATGTATGACGTAGAATTACGCCGCACCAATGAATGGCCGTAAAACCATAGCGTGGTACCGCCCCAAGCAACGGCATGTTTGTGCGGGTAATGTAGATCTCCTGTTTGACGTTTCAACATTAGTTTGGAGGTTAGTATTTTAGTTTATCTTTTTGGTATCGATATTTTAAATTACATGTTGTAAAGTAATTAATAAATTTGAGACACCAGAGAGAGAGAAAAATGAACTAATGTCAAATTCAAATTAAAACGTCGCACGCCATGCCATCTATATGTTACATTCTTAAACATGGTTCCCTTCTCCAGTTCAATATAATGACGTCACAGAAAAATTTCTTTCTTAATTTACTAAAAAACAAATAATTTTTTTTAAAATAATATTTATATTTTTGTATATGTTTTCAACATAACATTACGTATAGGTACCTATAGTGATAGAAATCGAATTTTCAGTACCACGCAAATAGCCCATTGAGCCATGTGGTGCTCTTTCCACGACAGCTTCAAGTGCCCGTGAGGTGACACCTAGTAAGAACCATCAACGGTAATATTTCCTCTAAATTTGATGCGAAGATCAATTGGGCTACAGAATATTATTTTTTACACTTAATAGTTACCTATACCCAAATCATTCAAGCAGGCAATGCACGTCTTCACTTAGTGTAAAAACCTTAATGCATTAAAATCACTGATAGTGAAAAATTAAATAAAATTTCAATCATTTTTAACCGTCAAAAAATGTATGGCCTTATATAATTATTATTAAGATGAATAGTAGAGTCCATTACTTATCGTATATGACATGAATACTATATAAATAATGTACATCAACGTCAAATTATTCGTTTAATTGTTGCTATAGTTGGCAACATTGATAATTTGTATGTTCATACTGTCAAAGTTATTATTTGAAAAATATTTGTATCGTGTTTGAAACATTTTTGTGCGTTGTAAAGGCCTATTTATAATAAAGTAATGTTAAACGCAACGCAACGTGACCGTTAACGCAAATACAAAATCTGTGAATCTGCCAAAGGTAGGTAGTACTTCTAATCAATCAGAAGAATTCGGTATATTTCTTTGAAATTCGGCTCACTTTTATTTATTGCCTTTATATGGCATACATAAGTATAAATAAGGTTAGTATTATTAAATAATTTAAATAGAAATGGACAGTGATGAAAATATAGTATTTATTTTGTAGATGTTACAGTTCATGACCATGTCGATAATACAGATTGCAATCTGTATAACTCTTTTCATAAAGATTCTAAAACCTCTGCAAACGTACCAGTACATGACGTCACACATCTAGTTACTTTTATTCAATTTTTATTAATGACGTGCATTGGCTGCTTGAATGATTTGGGTATATACAAAAAATATAGAAATAAGCCTTAAAATTTACTTGATATTTAAGGCCTATTTCGATATTTAAAACATTTAGATTGGATCACAAATAATTTTTATGCAATAAAATAGTTAAAAATAGCGCTCTGATTTTTGTAAAGATACCTGAACACCCAGAAATGGGTAATAATAATAAACCATAGTGATATATTTATTTACTTAATAGTTTTCTTGTAAAAACAATCAAAAGTTACTTTCATTGTGACTCAGCTAGTGATAAAAATAATTATGTTTTTATCAACAACTATATATTTATGATAAAGTAAACTATACATTTGTGGCCGTTATAAACTTTTGAAATATTTCAAATTTACTGTGCATTAATTATTTTTAAGTTTGTTGCATGCAATACTTGGCTAATGTTTTAATTTAACTAATTATTAAGATGTTGGTGATAAAAATATATGAGTTATTACGGAAAATAGTGATACATATTTAATTAATTACAACAAAATGGATGTAGTACATCATTTTTTTAATAGTTTGACCTTTTAAAATGGGAAAAGTTTTATATTTTCGTGATATGAATTATAATGACAGAATTTATTAAACTATTTTATTAAATTTCAATACTTATTTCTAAAAATTCACACAGTTGTTCAAATACTCTAAAAATGCGTACGCTTACGTAACATTCTTCTTACAATCAAATAATGTTACTACCAAGTTTATATCTCTACCCATTTTTGAATTATTGCCCCAAAAGTCAATATACCCCACATTTAGATAAAAACTTCAAAATTTTCAAAAATCTAATTTTCATGTATCTATATACTTCTCAATGAGCTGATTCCAAATTTTGAAACCGCAGGTCGATATCTAGTTTCGTTCTCGAGATATTTATATTTAAAGTTTTACTCAAAACTGCCCATTTTTGGGTATTAACCCAAAAATGGGAAGCGATATGAATTTGGCGACATCACCATTGGATTCTACGGACAAAAATACATAAGTATAGCAATTTTCATCATTTTTGTCCAACCGGTTCATTTTTTATGAATAAAAGCTTGAAAACTCCTGAAAATGGCCAAAATCTGAAAAAATTGTAAGGAGTACACCTTAGATTTTTGCGATTTTTGGCCATTTTCAGTTATTTTGCTTTAGAGATTGTATGCGGTGTTCAAAAATTCTGAAAATTGTTGTACTTATGTAATTTTGCCCGTAGAATCGAATGGTGTTGTCGCTAAATTCATATCTCGACCCATTTTTCGGTTATTACCCAAAAATGGGTAGTTTTGAGAAAAACTTTGAATCTAAATATCTCGAGAACGAAAAGAGATATCGACCTGCGGTTTCAAAATTTGGAATCAACGCATTGAGAAGTATCTAGATACATAAAAATTTGATTTTTGAAAATTTTGAAGTTTTTATCTAAATATTGGGTATATTGACTTTTGGAGCAATAATTCAAAGATGGGTAGAGATATAAACTTGGTAGTAATATTATTTGATTGTAAAGAGAATGTTACGTAAGTGTACGCATTTTTAGAGTATTTATATGTGAGTATACATAATGTGTGATAATTTTATTGGATTCATAGAATATTTTCCAATGAACTTTCTGTATGGAATTTGTAAAAAATTGTATCATGTTCGTGTTACAATTTTACTGGATATATAGAATCTTTTCAAATGAACTTTTGGTATGGGATTTGTACAAAATACATCAAATTAACAGAAGGTCTTGTGCTGGCCACAACAGATTTTTTAAAAATGGTTCACAGTGTGTCCATTAAAAAGCGGGCCATAGGCGTTTAACATGGGAAATCTGTTTTTTTTTTTGCGCAAAACTTCCTGCATCTATACAGGTATCCATCTATAAACTAACCAGAAAATATCTCACTTATTATTACTTTTAACAATTTTAACTATATAATATAAATAGGATGTTAACTGCTCTATAAAATTTCGAAAGTGGTTTAATACTATTACTTCCGGTTTTCGAGTAATTGATATCAAATTTTATACGGCCATTTTGAATAGACATATATTTTTTTTACTACTGTAAATACTCAAGTCTAGAAATGCACTCGATTTCGAGCTTTAGCCCGGCCCGGCCCGAAGCCCGCCTCGATTTCGAGTCGATCATCGAGCCGGGCCGAAGATATTTTTTATCGGGCCGAATCGGGCTAATCATTTTCAAAAATTGAGGCGAGTCGGACTTTTGATTTTGGCCCGGCCCGAAAATTCGAGCTTTTCGGGCCGGCCCAAAAAATCGTATAGTTCAATCAAATGCACAGTTTCCTTAATATTTTAATGAAAATGGATGAAGTTAAAAAGGATCAAAATGATTTAATAACAACACACTTCACATATTAATAAATAAAAATGTATTATTTTACTTCAAAAATTCAAGGTTATTCATTAAAGCATAATAATTATATTGTGATGTTGCTATTATTATTGTTATTACTCGTATACTTAAATAAAAGTGATTTTTGTTCCTACCATAATGATTTCTTGTCCTATTTTTGAGCAGAAACAAAGTTAGATAAAAAATCCTTATGTAAATTAAAATTATATTTTTTATATAAGATTTGTGAAAAAGTTGTTTAAATTCTTTGGTAAACAAAGTGTTAAATACTCGTAGGTCTGTAATTTTTATAACAAACTTACACTAGAAGGGTCTCTTTTTTAACAACTTATGTTAATTAATGTTGAAAGTTATAAGAATGTAGATGTTTTTATGTTTGACACGAAAAAAGTTAAACATTTTGCCTTAACATAAAAATCAACATTAGGAATGCCGGATGCACCCAATTTCGAGCTTTGGCCCGGCCCGGCCCGATTTCGAGTCAATTTTCGAGCCAGGCTAATTTTTTTGTTGAGTCGATCTTCGAGTCGGGCCGGTATTTTTTATTTTCGAGCCGAGTCGAACCAAACCTCAAAGCCCGGCCCGGTCCGGTCCGAATGCATCTCTACTCAAGTCAATAAATTAGTTGCATTACAAAATGTATTATTATTTTTACAAATTTTTAGCAGCCTTTGAACCATGTGATAGTATTTATGCAAGGACTGTGTACTATAATATATTATTATGTTATGACCATCTACAAATAAATTGTTCAACACCTTACTTCATTGTTATAAACAAAATATTCGTTCTGTATATTAAATACTGTGTGATTCATATCAATATCAACCTTGGCCATGACCGTAGCATTAAATTACTTGCATCACGCAATATACCCGATTTCGACGCCTATGGAATGACGTCACCATATTGTTTTATGCAGATGCGCTACATTATTTTGCAGTTAAGGAACGTAAGTTACTGAAAAAGAATTTTCTGGAAATGTGATTCATTTTTTTCGAAAACAATCGTCAGTTGTACAATCTTGAATAAATAAATATGCTAATACTGCGTTCTATTTATAGATTTTTGTAGAAAAAAATGACTAATCAACCGATGTTAAGAAAATATATGAAGGAGGATTCATGAATAAATATATTAAAATAGTGTATTACGTTTTAGAACATGACTTAATACAGAACAACCAAGGTCAACGTGCCCTAATTTTGGGAAACAAAACACTGTAGTTTTCATTCCCATAAGAAATTATTTCAAACTAAAATAGCATTTTTATACTAGCGTTTTATAACAACAACTTTTTGATTGTCATTTTCGTTGCTAAATGACAGTTTAATGCGTAAAATGTTATTTTTAAGCACTAGTTATTAAAAGTATTTCATCTAGCTACGAATAGATGAATTTGATGTCTGCCTACTTTTTAATTTTGAAAAATTCAAAATGTTGATATTTTATAAAAATTGGAATAATACTACCTTTTTTTTAGTTTAAGTTCTGTATTTATTATTTAAACCCAACGTTTCGGCACCATAAACTGGTGCCTTCTTTAGGGGATACATTGACATAAGTATGTGAAATAACAAAATCAAAAGAAAAAATATGGGTAGCAAGTTTTTACCTTCTCTTCAAAAATATTAAATAAAAAATCTGATGTGGCCAACACAAAACCTCCCGCTATTTAATTTTTATTAATTAAAATACATACCTACGTATTTACTAACGCTGCAAACTGTTCCATTGCAGAAAACTAATATTGCTTTATTTACTATTTTCTTTTTAAAATGTCACTATTATTAATTTGAAGTGATAAGTTTTCTGACAGTGACATTTACTGTCAGTTACATTCATTTGAAAAATGAACTGTGTAACAAAGGAATAGTTTTTATCTTAGGCTTCGCGACTAATAAAAAAAAAAAAAATTAAATTTATCTGTAATATATATAGAAAAAGTATTAATGGATTCCTGTAGAAAACACAATAATCTTTAATTTTCATAAGACATAAAATTCGAAAAAATGGCATTTAATGGTATTTTTTGAAGAAAAACCATTATGAGCTTCAAGTAAAGTACGATTTCCGTTTATCCGATTTACACCAAAATCTAATGGCTTCTATTCCTATTAGAATAGGGTAAAAATACAAAGTTTCAGAATTTTCTGAATGATAGTATTTGAGTTAGAGTGCAAACAAAATTCGTACACATTAACACATACACACATACACACACACACACACACACACACACACATACACATACAGACATCATCGTGAAAATGTTAAAAATGGATTCTAGGTACCTTAAAACGTGGACATTTACTAAAATCTCGATGAGATTTTTAGCACGATCCCTATACCTCCCTTACCAAGGGTAGCGGGAGGTAAAAAATAATAATAATAAATACAGAACTTAAACTAAAAAAAAGGTAGTATTACTCCAATTAATAATATGAGTTCTAAAAGATATTTTAATAATTAGAATAAAAATGATTTGTTTTAAAACGCTATTATAAAAAATCTTGTATGTAATACATTGCGAAATGAGTGTTTTAGGCACTTGACGTGTTGTATCACTCGCTTACCCTCGTGCGTTCAAATTTCAACACTATCATTTCGCAACGTATTTCATAAATAGCTATTTTACTACGGGAACAGTAGGATTATTTTACTATACAGAGTAGGCATAGAATCCATTAAATGCATGTCTCCATTTCAACAGAGCAGCACAAATAATGGCACGTTGGCATTCAATGTAAAGCAAGCAGTGACAGTTACGTACGATATTTCTAGTTTTATTGCCGGACTCGACAGTCAATTTTTCTGATTAGTCAGAATAAAATCTTAATAAAGATGAAACAATAAAGTTAATTATATAAATTTCTCACGATTAAAAATTAAGATCTTCTTTAATTTGAATTCATTTGTCTTGCCGCTATTTTCCATGTAAACGACCTATAATTCATATTTGAACATCGTTTAAACAACTAATTACAAGACCCGGAATATAACTTTATAATATACCGCAATATTTTTTTATATGTAACAAGATTCGGTTACCGCACACAAATTGTTGTCAACGGTAAATATATTATAAAAAATCTGTTGTGGCCAGCACAAGACCTCTCGCCATTTCCATATTATATATCTATACCTATATAAGTATTGTATTGCACTTCGCTTTCGAACCGTTATTTTATAACGAAATATTACAGAACTGTACCCAAATATTATTTTTTTATTGTATTTAACATGTCTTCTGCACACATATAATTCTAATTATATCTATTTTTCATTGTATGAGGAAGTTTCTAAATGTCAAGAGATTCTTTCATTTCATTAACCAGATTGGCGGTATTTCTGAGGGATATATGCATTTTACCATAATTTTACCTATAATTTCAAATATTTAATTAATAAAACAATAAGAAAAGTTAAATATACTTTGCAGAAAAAGCTGTCAGAATGTCACTAAAACTGTTGATATTTGACAATGACATGTGTCATGTTATAAACATTGGAATTTGTCAACTGGTTTCCTTAGTGCCTTGGCCTCTGCGATTAGTATACTCTATAAATTATAGTGTCTTTATCTCTAAATCTATACAAGATACAATAAAAATTTTAAGTGTATTAGATGGAGAATTTTATGTTCTTCAATATTTAATAAAAAAAACTCCCAAAAAATTATATTTAGAAGATTTTTTTTAAGAAACTACTACTTCCGGTTCTTCAATTGTTACCAAAACCTTTTCAGCTCTTCCCAGGAATGTCAGATTGAAGAAACTGCAGTTAAATATTTGTTAAGTCTTATAGTTTTTGAGGAATCGTCCCTCCAACATCCACACACACACACAGACATCATTTTAAAAATGTTATAATCGGATTCTAGGGACCTTAAATCGTGCTTATTCAATAAAATCTGGATATGCGAATTTTAGCATGAATCCAATACCTCTCTTAGCGAGAGGTAAAAATAAAATAACTACTTTATTATTTGAATCCAGATATCGTAAAATTGTTATTTGTTTGGAACGAAATAAGACAAAAATTCAGACTTCATAGGAAATCTTTAATTATTAGCCTATACCATTTCAATAGGAACTACACGTTACGAATCTGAACCATTGAAACTCAATTTGTTATAATTTTGGTGAAATTAGCACCGAACATTTCAGAAGGAACCAAGCTGTCAACCAATGAAATTTGCGGAAAATTGCAAGAAATCGTGATTCCGTTCTTGGTTGGGTGAACTATATAAAGATATAAACAGTTGTCATGGCAATTTTTTGTGCGGGTTTTTTGAACTTTCCATCTGACATATAATAGGATGTTGTATGGATTCTGAACTAAATATACTGATGATTTAATTTGATTTGATTTCCTGGCGCTTCTAGCAAATCAGAAGTTCTCAAACAATGATGGGGTCATTTCACATTTTCTGATTTATTAAAAAAAAAATCACATATCCCGATTTTAGTGAATAAGCGCGATATAAAACGATTTTAACATTTTTACGATGTCTGTGTATGAGTGTGTGGTGTGTGTGTGTGTGTGGATGGAGGGACGATTACTCAAAAACTATGACAATACCAGTTTAACTATGAATTCCTCAATCTGACATTCATGGGAAGAGCTGAAAAGGGTTTGGTAACAATCGGACAATCGGAAGTAGTAGTTTCTTAAAAAAAATCTTCTAAATATTAATTTTTGGATATTTGTTATTACAAATATTAAAGAATATAACATTATCTAGTATATTGAACATTTTTATTATATCTTCTATAGAGAGTTATAAATACCGTGAGTATTTTTTAACGTGAAACATTGGGGGTGTCATATCCATAGTTACATTTGATTGACAGCAATGTATTTGCGTGTCCCATTTAATATGAAACATAGGGAACGAATTTGACAGAAGTATTATATTTAAATATTGTAAGAAATTTAGCCTAGTCAGGAAACCACTCGAGCGCACTAAACATATTTCGGGCACAAGGTACACACAATATTTTTTCTACAACTAAATTTAATTTTTAGAAAACATATATAATTATTTAAACAAAATTAACCTCTAATGACATCTTGTCAATGTGACATTTGATTGACAGCAATGTATTTGCCTGTCTCATTTAAAATAAAACATAAGGAATGAATTTGGCAGAAGTATGATATTTAAATATTGTAAGAAATTTAGCCAAGTCAGAAAATCACTAGTGCACAAGTTGCACACAATATTTTTTCTATAACTAAATTTAATTTAGAAAGCAGGTACAATTATTTAAACAAAGTAACCTCTAATGACGTCTTGTCAAATGTCAAATTCGTTCCCTATGTTTCATTATAAATGGGACAGGCAAATACATTGCTGTCAATTAAATGTCAACTTGTACCCATGGATACGACAAACCCAATGTTTCACGTTAAAAAATACTCACGGTATATAAAATATTCCATTGTATCCATCAAATAGCCCATGGAAACCAGTTGAAAAATTAAAATGTTTGTAAATGACATAAATGTCAGTGTCAAAAATCCAAAGACATTACTGAAGGCTTTTTCTGGGAAGCACATTTAATATTTCTTATTTTATTATTAATTAAATATTTAAAATTACAGATACATATATTGAATGCAGAAACCCTAAAATTCGTACTTGGACAAGTCGAGGTGTAATAGTAATTATAATATGCTATTTTTACAACAAGGAAAATATGTACAGTAACATGTCTACTAAATACGCGCTTGCTATGCATATATTTTAACATTATACCTTTCAGAAATCCCGCCAATCTCGTCAATGAGTTGGAAGAATCTCGAACATTTAGAAATGTAGGAGGAAACTTGATCATAGAATGAATTGAAAAATAAAGAATAGATGTAATTATAATATTTTCTATGTACCAGAAATGTTAAATACATTTATAGCCTAATATGAAATTAGCGAGAGGTATTGTGCTGGCCACAACAGATTTTTTTTTTATTGAAAAAGCAGGTCAAATTAAATATGTAGGTGTATGTTTTACGGGAAGATAGGTGCAGTTTGATCTTGTTTTTTGATTGGAGAATACTCCGATATTATCCAATCAAACAACAAGATCAAACTGCTCCTATCTTCCCGATACTATTTTCTTACGTTAAATGAAGTACCTGTAGAAACGTATGTCTGATCATTATTCACTTCAAAAATCATGTTAACAATATTGATCGAGAAATGTAATTTTAAGCAGAAAAGATAATAAAGCAGGATACAGAATATTGCCATTCGCCGTTTTTAAATTTATTTATATTTCGATAATAATTCAATAAAACATTTTAAACAATATCTCGTGTGAAATCAACATTTAATTAAATACTTTCAAATTGACATACGTTTTTTTGTTCATGGCTTACTCCGAGTTAGGATTTTTTTGAACACACTATTTATTGTTCGATATAAAATTTGTATTGATTTTAATGGACAATTTATTCTCAAAATCTCGTACTTTTGTGTCTGGAACAAGTTTCCTTTTATGGAAAAGAAATCCAGAAGTTCCAAAGATCTTTACCACTCCATATAAGAAGTTCTGACTTCAAACTGCAAACTTTAAAATATTAATATCATAAATAAATTATTACAGAACAGATGTACAATATTTCTGACCCTATATCTACGTTCATGGACAAATTATATACCCCACACTATAATTCCGTAATGCACTCTAATATATGTTTAATTTTAAATCGATATTTCTAATTATAAACACGTGTTAGCTTTCATTTTTTTAAACAAAAAAACTGAATGAGAAAAAAACATACTTTCTTCTCTATCATACTTACATTAGTCAGCCACAAATTTATAATTAATATATGCATGGAAATGTGCTCAAAATGTCACCGAAAGAAAGTATTTTTATTATTTAAGTTCGATGTTCTTTCTCATAATACATATTTAATAGATTTTAGAAGCAGAAAAAAATCTTAAATATAGTTATTATTGTATGATAACTTTATACAGCTAGACAGTAAAATGAACCGTTATTCTGACTATTGTTAATCGCATATGAATAGAAAAGTATAATATATAAATTCTTAGAAGGAATAAATATAAAAGATTATAACATAATCCTTCATATTATCGTATTTGTGTTTAACAATATATTTAATGGTTATACTTTGTAATCTCTTAAGGTGAATTTATAAGTAAGACAGAACATAATTTAACACAGATTAATTTAGCACAGAAAACATAGAATTTTGTAACAGTCTTTTATAAAGTCACACAAAACTAATGAAAATAAGAAGTACCTGTCATTTTCAAGTCCACAGAAAAAAAATCTGTTGTGGCCAGCACAAAACCTTCCGTCAATTCCATGTATTTTGTACAAATCCCATACCAAAAGGTCCTTGGAACAGATTCTATATACTATCATGTAAAATCGAACACGAACACATACTATTTTTTACAAATTCCATACCAAAAGTTCATTTGAAAAGGTTCTATAAATCCAATAAAATTATAACATAAACTACACTAAGTAATGTCCTTCCATCTTCTCTTTGGCCTTTCTCTGCGTGTCACTTACGAGCAACACTATGACATACCAATTTTAGATCCTATACTTTTTTCCATATTTGGTTTTGCATCTGACATCTGTCAATTAAATTTTTTTGAGTAATTATGTCAGCTGTTTCCATGATAAATAACAAAGCTAACTAATTTTTGAAAATTAATTTCTTTGTAATGCTTTAACTCTACATCTATTGAATATGAAGGAAAATGAATAATCTAACCATATAGAGAAGAGTATTTTCTTTAATAAATATAAAAAGAAAATGTCAAAAAATAATATTTAACTGCACTTTTTTAAGAAAAACTGTTAAAAACTTCAAATAAGGGTACTTCCGGTTGACCAATTATAACCAAAATCTAATCAGCTCTTCATATGGTTGTAAAGAAGAGGAATATAAAAGAATCATAATTTTTAGAATTGTAGTTTTGGAGTTATCGTCGGAGAAAAATTTGTCACACACACACACACACACACGGACACACATACACACATGCAGACATCATCTTAAAAATAGTAGATTCGTATTGTAGGGACCCTAAAACGTGCTTATACATTAAAAACTCACAACCGAATTTTTTGACCAAAAACAATACCTTCCTTTTGACGGAAGGTAAAAAACATCTAAATTGTAGTTAAATAAACTAAACAAATCTTTAATTTTCAGCCTACTAATATGTTTTCATGAAATTGTCTAAGTTGATTTAGTTAAATTTTCTAGATTTGTAGTAACAAATTATAGTAAAATTAAATACAAAATTAGATTAAATGACTACATTTAGTATTGAACTAAACATAAATAAAAAAATTAACTAAATATATATTTAAATTTTCTATTTACTTACCTAATTCATTAGATAAATCACCGAAAATTGTAGGACACAAATATTGAAGCCAAAATATAGTAAAATTAAATGAGTAATTAAAATAACTATTAATTAACATTTAAATTAACGATTTTTTACAAAATATTTATTATCTATTTAGGATAAGTTAAAATGCTAAATTAAGATTTGTAAATTATACTAAATTATTAGACGTATTGCCTAATAAAATAATATCTAATTATAATTAGACAAAATTTCAAATCTTTTTTACCTCCCGCTACACTTGATAAGGGAAAATCACATATCGAGATTTTAGTAAATGACCTCGTTTTAAGGTCCCTAGAATTCATTTTTAACATTTTCACGATGATGTCTGTATGTTTGTCTGTGTATGGATTTTGTTTTCGCTCTAACTCAAATACTATCATTCAGAAAATTCTGAAACCTTGTATTTCTATCCTATTCTAATATGAAAAGAAACCATAAGATTTTGGTGTAAATCAGATAACCGGAAATGGCACTTTACCTGAAGCTCATAATGGTTTTTCTTCAAAAAATACCATTAAATGCAATTTTTTCGCATCTTATGTCTTATGAAAATTAAAGATTATTGAATTTTCTACAGGAATACATTAATACTTTTTCTATATATTTTACAGAAAATTTTTAAAATATTTTTTTTATTATATTTATTATACACAGCTCATATTTCAAATGAATGTAACTGACAGTAAATGTCACTGTCAAAAAACTAATCACTCCAAATTAATAATAGTGACATTTTAAAAAGAAAATAGTAAATAAAGCAATAGTTTTCTGCAATGGAACAATTTGCAGCTTTAGTAAATACGTAGGTATGTATTTAAATTAATAAAAATTAAATAGCGGGAGGTTTTGTGTTGGCCACATCAGATTTTTTTCTGTGTAATAATAAGAAAAACATATTATGTTTGTTTTTATGAATTTTTTTTATAAATTTTGTCTAATTTGATTTCGAGTTCGTGTTATTATTTTTGTTATTTATGATTAAATTTATACAAATAAGTTTGATGTTCATTTTAACCAACAAATGAGTGACACGTGTTTCAACCTCGATTTTGATTTTTCTAGAAAGAATGTGTAGTATTCTACAATGTGCAAATTTAGAAACAATGCTTAATTTTGATTCCATTCATAAACAAGGATTTATTGTTCTTGGAAATACATTCCTATATATGTTATCATGTTATTGAACTATTAAGATTGTATACGGAATGCTTTGAAAGTTGTACAAATTATATTGATAAGAAAATAGAATGCCACATTTATACACAGTTCTATGTACTGTTGAATATTATTACAATATGATTGTAACTTTTTTCCAAAGTTGTCTATTTTGTTCATAGACAGATCTCTGTATCTGTTTCATAATTATACACAGTGTGGCTATAAAGTTTTAGGAGTGAATTCCTATAGCGCCAAATTACAGCGCCATCTATAAATTGACACCAGAACTATTTATGAAGAGATGAACATTGGCAAAAAACAGCTAGACTGACTGTTGTGTCCAGCACAATACTTCTCGCCATTTTCATATTAGTCTATATAAGTATTGTATTTACCATTTCTGGTACACACAAAAACTTTTAATGGGGGATTACGGCTCAATCGAATTGAAGGAAAATAGTAAAAAAATACGAATGTATATGCTGAATAACGAATATTAATAAAAAAAAATGAAATGGTATAATTGAGATATTTCGGTAATAAAGGGTTTTTTGTTATAGCGCTTCGACACTAATATGAAAATATTTTGATTGGCGACCGAGAGACCACCTATACATGCATTACAAATAGCATGTTAGGAGGTGGGGTTTACTACCAATGGAAGTTAAGAAATTCAAATTCGAAAGGAGGGGCTAACATTCCTGTACAGCAGTTTTCAAACAGTTTTTATTTTAACATAAATTTCTTGCATTAAACTTAATAATTTAAATACACCTGTAATTATAAAGTATGTAGACTTATACAGTATTATAATATTCATTTATTTTTATGTAAATATAACTTAAAATAGCATATATTTCAAGAACATTTAGGTCCATGATGAATACAGTTTGATATAAAAACACATAAATGTGACGTCACGTCAATCTTTAAAAATCCGGGAGACCATAACTCGCTTATTAACAGGAATTTTTTCACCAGAAAAAATGGTGTAATCCCCCATTAAATCTATTCTTTATTTTTCAATTCGTTCTATGAACAAGTTTCCTCCTACTCTTCTAAATGTTCGAGATTCTTCCAATTCATTGACGAGATTGGCGGTATCTCTGAAGGGTATATAATGAAATATACGAATAGCAAGCACGTGTTCAGATTACACTGCTACTATAAATACTTTGGCTTATAAATGAATCCCCTTTCTTTTCATAACAATTTTAGATATTGACGGAGTCTTTTCCTCGTTATAACAATAGCATATTATATTTATTATTACATTTCGACTTGTCCATATACGAATTTCAAGGATAGTGTCAACTTAACGCGCAGCAGTTATATTTATAATTTTAAATATTTAGTTAAAAATAATGTAAGAATATTAAATGTACTTCCCAGAAAAAGTCTTTAGTAATGTCTCTGGATTTTTGACACTAACATTTATACCATTTACAAACATTTTAGTTTTTTAACTGGTTTCCATGGGCTATTTGATTTATTATACAATGGATTATTTTATTTTATTTATAATTCTCAATCTCTAAATGTATAGAAGATATAATAAAAATGTTCAAAGTATTGAATAGAGAATTTTATATTCTTCAATAAATTCTTCAGTATAAATTTCTAAAAAATAATATTTAGATTTTTTTGAAGAAATTACTACCTCCGTTTGTTCAATTGTTACCAAAAACTTTTCAACTCAACACACACACGCGCGCACACTCACACACACACACACACACACACACACAGAGAGAGAGAGAGAGAGACATCATTGTAAAAATGTTAAAATCGGATTCTAGTGACCTTAAAACGTGCTTATTCACTAAAATCTGGATATATGATTTTTAGCATGACTCCAATACTTCTCGTAGCAAGAGGTAATAAGTGATTTTAATGAAATAACTGCTTTTGTTGTATGAATTTGTAAGGGAAGTCCTAAAACTTTATAGCCATACTGTATATTATATTTGTACTATAACGATCACCCATCAAAATACAAACTGCAGTTTCTATAGCTTGACTTTAATGTTCTCTCAGTGATGGTCTATAGTACATAATATGTTAATGTGTAAATAAGATAAGGGCACCCTCATTGTATTTATATACATAGCAGGTGTTACCTATTTATGTGAAGGTTAAGAATATAGCATACCTAATCAGGAACATTTGGTAGTGTTTCCTACATTTACTTATTTGAAGTTATTAAATGTATATTTAGAAAATTGTGCCATTCTCAGAAATAATAATGTAATGGATACATTAATAAAGGAGTACAAACATTCAATTTTATTTGACATTTTAAACAAATCTACGCCCGGTTTAATAAAACAAATTAATCTATGATTCAATTTTACTTCGACTATAAATTTAATAATTTCAACTAATGCAACGGGATAATTCGACAGCAATGGTTTTAATGTCATAAGAATATGGAATAAGCCCATAAACAATTTTTTTTTTAATATTTTTAAATTAAAGATCGTTTAATTTTTAAGCAATTCGTGAACTCAAAGTCATAATTGTTTTTATTCAATTTTGACGTTTTAAACTGTCATTATTAACTCCATAGCAACAATTATAAGTAACACTTTTTTCACAAGTGAATTAAAATTTTTTAAATCACTCTCACATTTTTTTTAACTCTGCAACAAATAATGCATTTAAAATAACATCAGGCACGAAATGAACACTTACTATAGCATTTATCAGACATTATCAGCCATTTTCATTATTTTTCACGGCACAAATGACAGGCAATAAAGCTTTTTAAATAGATGACTTGACATCTATCATCAACGATTGTCATGCACAGTCTACTAACTGAGTAGTTTTTTGTTCTGTCAAAATTGAATATTATAATGGTTTTTATTACTATTTGGTCAAAATTGAATAAAATATTGTACAAACCACGTGAGCTAAGAATGTTTATTCACTGGAAGAAATTAAGTTTCTTCTCACGAATAAACATTACCTTAGCTCACTTGGTGTGTAAATATCTATTGTATAGCTGCATTTGATTTTTAAAGAAACATATAGCTATCTTTCTCACACCAGTTTCTGTAGTAGGCTGCGCGAGAAAGATACCAATAGTGTGACGTCATCTGTATCCCTGGATATAAATTCAAATATCTCGCAAAGCAATTATTAAAAAAATATTTTTTTTATCTTAATCGTTATTTATTGAATAGTACTTTAAGGGTAAAGTGTACATTTTATTATTTTTTGTTATATATGGTTTATGGGCCTATTATTCACAGTTATTTGTGTATTAGTGTACTATGTATTAGATTTAAAGTGCCGCGGAGATAAATATGACATCATATGAAATCAATATGACGTCAATAATAAAAACGATACCTACTTTTAAATTAATTTCTATATTTACATACGATATATTTATCATTAGAAAATTTAAGAGCAGATAATTCATAAAAAATTCTTTCGTTAATGATCTGTATAAATATAAAATTATACTGGCCTTAATTTAATATAAGAAAAAAAACTGTGTGACTTTTCTAAAGATTTGTGTGTGAGTATGTGTGAAGAACACATTATTCTAAAAATAATCTGTAGAAAGTAGGCACAAGAAGATTTATTTTTACAAACAGTTGGTTAGTGTAATAATACTAATCATTTTGATTTTTTTGGCAACTGTTCAATTTTTATCTTATTAGTGTCATTTCGATTGCGGAAATGAAAATATCTTTTGATAGCTGGCCAACAGGAAGTTGAAATTTATGGATCCTTGGATAAATTAAAACGAAACTCGAACATTTATTATAATTATGAGTATGAAATTCAAACAGTAATAATTTTGTCACTGCAACTTTACAAAGCTAAGATAGCTCTCTTCTATTGACTAAGTTTTTGATCTCCCTTTTACCTCTTGCTAAGAGAGGTATTGGACTAATGCTAAAAATCGCATATCCAGATTTTAGTGAATAAGCACGTATCAAGGTCACTATAGAATCCGATTATAACATTTTTACGATAATGTATGGGTGTGTGTGGCTGAATATTGTAGGGACAGTTTCTCAAATTCTAAGACTAAAGACCAATTTAACTACATATTCCTTTTTTTATCTTAATCGTTATTTATTGAGTAGTACTTTAAGGATAAAGT
Source organism: Ophonus ardosiacus (assembly GCA_943142095.1). Lineage (NCBI taxonomy): Eukaryota > Metazoa > Arthropoda > Insecta > Coleoptera > Carabidae > Ophonus > Ophonus ardosiacus. The sequence continues at coordinate 5,472,787 of OW964835.1, forward strand.
GTACATTTTAGCTATTTGTGTATTAAGAGCGCAAAATGCGACATTGTTGATTGAGAGGTTGTTGCTGCGCGACGAAGGAGCGCGGCATTCTCTCGAAATCGACAATGTCCATTTGCGCTCGAAACACACACAAGATTTTTTCTACAGTCACCACAATGGGGTCCTCCACCATAAAAAAAAATAATAAAACATTTTATACTTACAGTACTGCTCAATAAATAACGATTGGCTAATACAAAAGATACGGTTTAAACTTAAAAAGGCTTTTAAATGATTATATCGTTACATTGGCCATCTATTCCATAAAAAAAAAAAAAAAACTAGCGCTTGAAAGCAAGGATTTGTGATGATTTGATGAGTTTTTGTAGCAAAATGTGTGGTTAGTTGTCACGCCTGTCACACTGAAAAAAATTAACAAATATTTCAAGGAATTTGTGATTATATAGACATTGACTAACTTCTAGCAATTATTTAAGTAACGAAATAACTAATAACTTTATTGTAATCAAAATAAATAGTTAACTCGAGATCAGATGTCAGAGTACGACTCGCAACTATCTTACTGCCATCTGTGTACAATCAATCCTATTACTAAACTTAACTGTTCACACAATATATTTTATATTTAATTTTATTTTATCGTTATTTTACATTCTTCTTGAGTTTTTAATTAATCTAGTCTAAGCATTTTATACTTTCGTTTTTGTAAATGAATGCCCTATTTCATTTTCACAGCAGTGTGGAATTTTGTTTGGTTATGTTAAATACCGACAAAGCATATGTCAAATTGACTTGTGAAAGTGGTAAATGTGTAACTACAGTGCCATTAGTTCCTAACTAACCGTTTTCATTAAGAATGTAGACAAGTGACATTTCTCAACATTGTATATTTAGAAATTTGGACAGCGAGCGTTTTTTATACTTTGTCGCGCATGAGCGGCAAAGTGACATTTTGCGTTACAAAAGATAGCGCAAATGGCTACTTTCTATAGTGACTGTAGAAAAAATTATTTTTTGTTATGGTTTATGGGCCCATTGTATAGTTTTGATCTCGGTTTTGAAGTTTGAGGTTCAAAACTTTTTAAACTTCCAGCGTATGACTATGCATAATTTTCAGTGAAACAGGTGCTTTGTTACAAAATATATGTAAGTGAAAGGTACAAAATACGTTGAATTTCCGATAAACGAAGTAACATTTATGCAATTTAAGACTGAGCAGCACATTTGTCACAGACACAATTTACAATAAATTATAGTCCGCGCACATAACTTTTACTTTCAAAATAAAGCAGCATATCTGATTCACCTTTTAAGGCGATATATTCATAAGTATATAACGGAAGACTGTTGCACAACTCATGCATATTTATAACTATAAAAGAAAAATCAACCGTTACTGGTCATCAATTCGCTTTAATAGATCGTTAAGTGAAACGTTAATCATTTATATCAATCTGTAACAAATACGTAATAACTTCTCAGATGATTTAAAATGCTCCAGATACGTTGAAGAAAGGAAAATTATAAAAAAATAACAAGCAAACAAACAAACTTTAAAACTACATGATAAGGACTATTAAATATTAAAAAATCTGATGTGGCCAGCGCATTATCTGTCAATGGGGGATTACGGCTCAATCGAATTAAAGGAAAATAGTAAAAACATACTAATGTATATGCTGAATAACGAATATTAATAAAAAAATGAAATGGTATAATTGAGATATTTCGGAAATAAAGGGTTTTTTATTATAACGCTTCGACACTAATATGAAAATATTTTGATTGGCGACCGAGAAACCGCCTATACATGCATTACAAATAGCGTGTTAGGAGGTGGGATTACTACCAATGGAAGTTAAGAAATTCAAATTCGAAAGGAGGGGCTAAACATTCCTGTACTACAGTTTCCAAACAGTTTTTATTTTAACATAAATTTCTTGCATTAAACTTAATAATTGAAATACACCTGTAATTATAAAGTATGTATACTTATACAGTGTTATAATATTCATTTATTTTTATGTAAATATAACTTAAAATAGCATATATTTCAAGAACATTTAGGTCCATGATGAAAACAGTTTGATATAAAAACACATAAATGTGACGTCACGTCAATCTTTTCAAAATTTGGGAGACCATAACTCGCTTATTAATAGGAATTTTTTCACCGGATTTTCATCAATAGTTTTAGTTTTCCTAATATTTTCAGATGAAATTATAAAAAAAATGGCGTAATCCCCAATTCTATGTATTTTGTACAAAGCCGATATCAAAAGTTCCTTGGAAAAGATTTTATGCATCTACAGGCTGTCCCATGTAATAATACGTTCTTGAATATCTCGAAAACAATGCATCGTAACAAAAAGTGTGCCGAATCAAAACCTTCATAGTTTTTGGGGGGACATCAGATTCTGACAAAATGGCCCCCCGACCACCCCAGGGGGGGGCGGGAAAAGGGGTCAACTTAAAAATCTTAAAAGGGACGCCGTATTTTTTATTGCAGATTCGGAAAGAGCTTAAATATGTTGGTTTTATTCGGAAACTTTTTTTTGTACTCCCAACAGGTGGCACTGCAATCGTAAAAATGTAGAATTAATTTCTGATGAAATCGAGTTGTCCATAGTCAGTTTTTAAAAAGTTTCTTTCTTTTAATTCCCCCTGAGTGTTGAGGAGTAATATTTCTACAATTTTGTGTATTTATTGAAACAAAAAACGTCATTTTTTATCAAATTATTAATAAAATATTAATCGGTTAATTTTTTTCTAGCAAATTTACATGTGCCCTTGGAAATAACTATCGTACGCCACTGCGGGGACAATCATCAAATGACATCAGATCTCTACCTAAGAATTCGAATAATCGTAGGTGTATATATACCGTTATAATGATATTCATAACTTGATATGATTTCTTAACAATACCTTTCGATTTGTATCTTTTTCTTCTGGCTTTAACTTTTACTTAGATCGTAAATTTTGATATTAATTTCGACCCACGAAATCAAATTACTAGTTTCGGATGATAACTAGGTATTATATTTCATGATTTGATGAGTTTTTGATGAAAGTAATAGTTACAGTAATTTTATGTAAATATTGTTATGAAATATTTTAATTATGTATGGATATTACACATACTTAACAGTAAAGTGTAGAATGCATTATCATAATGAAATATATTTCATATATTGTTACATAATTACAAAAAACAAATGAAATTTTAATAAGAAAATGACAACTACTATATTTTTTTTGCAAATTAAGAACGGAAGTACATTTTGTAATATACAAAATTTTACTTTTAATTTCAAAGTAATAAAATAAATTCTTTGTAATACCTAATATGCATTTCCTGTTTGGAACATCTATCGTAACTTCCTACAAGACTATTTCCGGTACCGTCTTTTGTTTATTAACTAGTCTACTTGATCGGGGTAATTAAATAGCAAGTATTATCGTTCAATTGTTTTAACGATTACTAAATTGGTGATTACTTTTCTAGTTAATTGTTAAGTAAAAGTGAAAATTTATTTATATTATAAAATAATTACTGTTTCTTGCAAGTCAAGAAAATGCACTGATTTCTAATATTTTAATGAAATTTAAATATGTTATTTTTCATGAGTTTTTGCACATGTATGCAAATTTTTAAAAAGGTTTACATCCGTGAGCTGAGATATTTGTAAGAAAAATTGACCAAATATATATTGAAAATATAGGAATAGTACCCCACAAGGAAGGTTTTTTCGTTTTAACTCACGTAATAAACGATAGATTTGTACAATAAACTACGTAAAGACAGTTCAAGTGACGATTTATGCACGAGTGTAAGAAAAAGTACAGTTACTAGCTGCTTTTATATTAATTGTCTTTTCAATTAAATTTTCCCCTTTATTAAAACAATTATATATTTTTCTTGAATATAATTATTATTATTGTCTTTGGTTAAAAAAATCGGTGGTGAGTTTTGAATGAATAAGCACGTTTTAGGGTCCCTGGAATACAATTTTATTAGTTTTACGATGATATCTATATGTATGTGTGTGTGTGTGTGTGTGTGTGTGTGTGTGCGTGCGTGTGTGTGTGTGTGTGCGTGCGTGTGTGTGTATCTGTGTGTGACAAAAATTTCTCCGACGATAACTCCAATACTACAATGGGGTATTCCGACATTTTTAAAAAATATTTTTTTACATTAGTACAGAACAATAGGACTCTGAATATCTAACTCTGAGTAAGAAAATGTATGCATCACATGAGATATGAATTTTAAAAAATTTCATCGCAATTCAAATTTTCTTATCATGGCGCGCTTATGACGTCAACTCGATGGTGACATTTACAACGAACTTCGGCGCCTAAATCCACATGTTCATGACAGCCATTTGCTTGTTTACATATGATTTTAGTAGCAGCGTGTATTTCGGTGTTTGTCCTGTGTTTGTTTATGGTAAAAATTGGAGTAATAATTATAAAGTGGACGAAATGTCAAACAAGAAATATACCCCCGCGTGTTAACTACTAGCACCATCTGTGTTTTTAAACGAAAATATTTACTTTGAAATGAGCAACAGATTATCAACTTGACGTCACAAATTTCAAGGACGTTTCTAGAGCTGTAAAAATTTCAATTTTGTAACATTAAATTATGAATTAAAACTTTTTATTAAACATGTTTTATTATATTTTTCTACTATATGAAGATGGAAACTATAGAAAAAAATTATTATTTTGCATTAATTCCATATCACCGAAATACCCCATTCTAAAAATTATAATTCTTTCGTATTCCTCATACGAAAGAAGAGCTGATTAGATTTTGGTTGCAATTGGTCAACCGGAAGTTCCCTTATTTAAAGTTCTTAACACTTTTTCTTGAAAAAATGCAGTTAAATATAATTTTTTTAAATTTTGTTATTATCAATATAAAAGAATATCTTATTGTCTATACGGTTTGAATACAAATTTTCTTTCATATTCAATAGATATAGAGTTAAAGACTTATAAAGAGATTAACTTTTATAAATCAGCCAGCTATGCTATAATCACAGAAACAGTTGATGTATTCAAATAAATCTGACAGATGTTAGTGTCAAGTGCAATTTACATAGTGTATGATCGTGTAATAATTTTATTGGATTTATAGAATCTTTTCCAAGGAACTTGCAGTATTGAATTTGTAGAAAATAATAAATGTTCGTGTTACAATTTTACTAGATATATATAGAATCTTTTTCGAGGAACTTTTGTATGATTTTTGTATAAAATAATAAAATTGACGGAAGGAAATGTGCTAACAACATCAGATTTTTTAAATTTTTATGTTGTACTAACAACAATTCTCTGATTTACCCTAAACTATTAAAAGTTTAGAATATTTATTTTTATAAATTCTTTTACCTAACGAAATTTCTGTATGTGACTGTCATGATCATGATAGAACCATCTTTACAGCCCTAGGGCTCTAAATAATACTTTAAACCTTCAAATCAAGCTTATATAAAAAATAAATTTGATTGCAACAATAAACATTTTAAAATTTATTACTGACAAACATAATATGAATTATTAATACTGATTCATAAATAATATAGTATTTTTATTGATTAAAACAAATGATTTATTCGCACAAAAATCATAATAATGATTTCATTTTATATGTATGGAAATAATTTAATAAAACTCATATGTAAATAAAAGATAAGTTTTTATAATACATAAAATACTGACTTTTACTGCTAAATATTTATTCTGATAAAAATATTTTTGATTAAACATATGATTCATACAATGATAAACAAACGCATGTTTGAAATATTGTTGCAATTGTATAACCATAATATTTAAAATAAAGAAAATAAGTAATTAGGAATTATTTTTATGGGTTTTTCTAAGAATGAAAATACTAAAACTATTTTGGAAAGTCAATGCCATAATTTTTATCAGTAATAGTTAATGACTTGTTAATTTTAACCCAAGGTAAAGTAATTTTAACGGTGGTTAACACTTTCACTAATTTATTGACGAGTATTTGAAAATTGAAAATAATTTTGACTTGAAATAAAACAACTTTTTAGTTTAAAGTTTAAACATACAGAATGTCCGTTGTTTTTACCTCCCGCTACCCTTGGTAAGGGAAGTATAGGGATCGTGCTAAAAATCACATATCGAAATTTTAGTAAATGACCACGTTTTAACGTCCCTAGAATCCAATTTGAACATTTTCACGATGATGTCTGTATGTGTGTGTGTGTGTGTGTGTGTGTGTGTGTGTGTGTGTGTGTGTGTGTGTGTGTGTGTGTGTGTGTGTGTATGTATGTGTGTGTGTGTATGTGTACGAATTTTTGTATGTGTGTGTGTGTGTGTGTGTGTGTGTGTGTGTGTGTGTGTGTATGTGTACGAATTTTGTTTGCACTCTAACTCAAATACTATCATTCAGAAAATTCTGAAACCTTGTATTTTTACCCTATTCTAATAGGAATAGAAGCCATTAGATTTTGGTGTAAATCGGATAAACGGAAATAGTACTTTACTTGAAGCTCATAATGGTTTGTCTTCAAAGAATACCATTAAATGCCATTTTTTCGCATTTAATGTCATTGGAAAATTATAGATTATTGAATTTTGTACAGGTATACATTAATACTTTTTCTATATATTTTACAGATAAATTTAAAAATCATTTTTCTTTTTTTAATCCCGAAGCCTAAGATAAACACAATTCCTTTGTTACACAGTTTATTTTTCAAATGAATGTAACTGACAGGTAAACGTCATTTTCAAAATAGTAATCACTTCAAATTAATAATAGTGACATATTAAATAATAAAGAAAATCGTAAATAAAGCAATAGTTATATGCAATAGAACATAATATAGTTTGAAGCATTTCTAAATACGTAGGTATATATTTAAATTATTAAAAATTAAATAGCGGGAGGTTTTGTGTTGGCCACATCAGATTTTTTTTTTGGCATCTCATAAACTATAAAAGATACGATATCTGTTAAATTAAGGGAAAACTGTCACAATAACAATTGTTTTTAACCTATAAAATTAATAATTGTTGCATTTTTACTGTATGAAACAAATGAATATCAATAAGTTATACATCGCTGGAAAGCTAAAAAAAAAATCTTTCGAAAAACGGACCACGTATATTGTTGCTTTCTTTAGAGTAAAAACATAAAATTTATGACATTTATTTACATTTTATGTTTTACCCTGAAAAAGGCAGCAGGATGTGCTGCTGAAACGTTCGTTTAGATTAAAATATACAGAACTTCTAAACTAAAAAGTTGTTTACTTATACAGGGTGTTAATTCAAAAGAGGGCCATAGGCGTTCAACATGGGAAATCAGTTTATCCTTGCGCAAAACTTCCCATTTAATTTTAGACAAAAATGTTTCAAATAAATGTTGTAGAGAATTAAATTCTACACTTAAATCACTAATAATATTTTATTTTGCCCTTAAATCACTAATAATATTTTATTTTGCATATTTATAAGCTGTAAAATCTAATTTGAATTTTTATATTGTTCATATGTTACCAATTTCTACTTTTTTTATTTTTTCGTATTATAAGTCGTTTTATTACATTTATTTTTTATTATAGGACATATAGGTTTGTGTGGTTTTGTGTATTAAGTGACTGATTGCGATTCAGATGGTCCGGGTTTAAATCCAACTTAAACTTATTTCTAATTGTCAATTAACAAAAAAATTAATGCTTTATGTACCAAAGCTTTAAATGTGTGTGTTATTATTACCAAAATCTGCGATTGGTACACCCAGAAATGGGTAATAAAACATTTATTCCAACAATAAACATTTTGATTGTTGTAATCAACAACTTCAAATACAATCAAAAATATATATTTTTAAGTATAATAATAACACAAACACCCTTCCAAAACCATTACTCTACCCTTCCCACACCTTAAACCCAGTATAAACTTACATTTTCTTTCTAAACATCCTTCAACAATCAAAAATCATCACAACACTTCACTTAACCTAACTCTATCACTGTATTCCTACACAAGTGTCCTCCGTCACTGTTTGAAAGTTACTGACAGAGTTCGCTGAGTTCTCTGAGTTCCAGTGAGGTATTGAGTCACTCTTCTTGTCACCAAGACTAAACAGAAAAGCAGAAAGAGGTCTCGAGTTGAGCCCGCGCGGGAAAGAGAACTCAAATACTCAACTTCTCAACTGACGGTAGGATGGTAGGAGAAAGTTGAGCAGGGACTCTCAAAATGTTGGGAGAGGATTAAATTTAAGGTGTGGAAAGTTTGGGTATGGATGGATTGAAGTTACGTAAATATAAATGATTGAATGATATGAATATTTAAATAATATATTTGAAAATGACATTTGTTACGGCGGTTACACTACTGTTTCTATTTCACAGACGATAATGAGATGGCGAATAAAAGTCCTATACCGTGAGTATTTTTTAACGTGAAACATTGGGTTTGTCATATCCATGGTTACTTGACATTTGATTGACAGCAATGTATTTGCCCATTCCATTTAAAATGAAACATAGGGAACGAATTTGACATTTGATAAGACGTCAATAGAGGTTAATTTTGTTTAAATAATTATATCTGCATTCTAATTTAAAATTAGTTGTAGAAAAAATATAGTGTGCACCTTGTGCCCGAGTGATTTTCTGGCTCGGCTAAATTTCTTACAATATTTAAATATAATACTTCTTTCAAATTCATTCCCCATGTGTCATTTTAAATGAGAAATGAGACAGACAAATACATTGCTGTCAATCAAATGTCAAATCATAACTTATAGGGAAATTCAAGGCTTATCTGTCATATTGACAAGATCTCACTAGAGGTTAATATTGTTTAAATAATTAAATTTAGATGCAGAAAAAATACTATGTGCACCTTGTGCCCGAAATATGTTTAGTACTCTCGAGTGGTTTTCTGACTCCGCTAAATTTCTTACAATATTTAAATATAATACTTCTGTCAGATTCGTTCCCTATGTTTAATTTTAAATGGAACGGGCAAATACATTGCTGTCAATCAAATATGAAGTCGTAACCATGGATATGACAAACTCTATGTTTCACGTTAAAAAATACTCACGGTATATGTCATGTGTGTACGCCAAAGATGCTAGATAAAAGTTTAGTAATTCTTGAAACATAAATTGATAACTATTAACTCGAGGAACTAGAGAGTTCATTTTTACCTCCCGCTATCCTTGGTAAGAGGGTAAAAATCGCATATCGAGATTTTAATAAATGACCACGTTTTAAGGTCCCTAGATTCCAATTTTAATATTTTCACGATGATGTGATGTCCGTGTGAGTGCATTTTGTGTGTGTATGTGTATGTGTGTGTGTGTATGTGTGTGTGTGTGTGTGTGTGTGTGTGTGTATATGTGTATGGAATTTGTCCACGCTCCAACTCAAATACTATCATTCAGAAAATTCTGAAACCTTGTATTTATACCCTATTCTAATATGAAAAGAAGCCATTAGATTTTGGTGTAAATCGGATAACCGGAAATGGCAGTTTACTTGAAGCTTTTAATGGTTTTTCTTCAAAAAATATCATTAAATGCCATTTTTCACAACTCCCACTCCTCCCTAACTTTTTTATTATTATAAGTAATAGAAAAAAAATGGCTCATATAAAAATTTTATTATTTAAATATACTATTTCGTGGCAGACAGATATTTTTTATAAAATCAGGTTTACTAGATATGATTATCAACTTTTATTTTTTAAAAACTAATCTATAATTATTGTATACATCAGAAATTATTTTTATTCAAATATTCTAGGAGGCTATGTGAAAATAAACAAAATGTAACAATGGAAAACACCGAAATAAAATAGATATTTAATTGTTACACGTAGAATATATGAATAAAAGTAATTTCTAATGTTATTGAATTATCTTACTTTTCTCTAATTTTTTCATACAGTGTTTTCAAAAAAAAGCCCCAATTCGGAGTAGGCTATGAACAGAGAAATGTATGTCTGATCGTTATTCAATTCAACAGTCAAGTTGTCAAAATTGAAATGTATTTTAAGAAGAAAAGATAATAAAGAATGAAACAGATATTTTATTTAAAAGCTTTAATTTCTTTGGATAACATATTTGACAATATGTCATGCAAATCTTGTGTCAAATTGATCTTTAATTAAATTTAAGACATACGTTTTTTTGTTCATAGCCTATTCCGAATTATATATGTACATATATTTGAAGTAATATTTGAAGAAATGTATTTGTATGTTTGTGTTTCTTATTTGAAATTTAATCGGGCACCAATCAATAACAATTACGGTGAAATGGTAATTTGTGTGTCACTGTCAAATACCTACCAATGTTAATGTTACGGTCAGTAATGATGATTTGAATCAGAATTCCGTCTAACTTCATTTTCATGGAACTTTTTATAAATCGATTTTAATAATAATTATTGTAACATTAAGAAAACACTTAATTTATTCTACTTATATTTATACGAGTATAAATATGTAACAGGACTTCAAAGTATTAAATTTTCAAATATATTGTACCTTAAAGAGCATCAAATTTGAAAATATCACGAAATATCTATTACTTAGATATTTAACAATGGGGGTTCTCCACTCTAATTTTTTTATTATTTTAAATGAAAGTTCGTTTAATTTGGAAGCAATTTCTAGTTTTAAAAATTCTTATTTGGTTATAATATAACAGCATTTGTTTTTTAAAGTCAATATGACGTCACGGCGACACTTCTTTCTTTCTCGCGCTCCGCACCAGACCCTACAGTATAGATTGCCAGAGAAAGATAGCAATAGTGTGACGTCACAGTGACACTGACAACTATCAAATATCTCCCAAAGTAATTATTTAAAAAATATTTTTTTATCTTAATCGTTATTTATTAAGTAGTACTTTTAGTACAAAGTGTACATTTTATTATTTTTTTTTATATTAATAATATTGAAATTCGAGTAATATTTTGAAAAAGTCACGTGATCTGAAACAGAATGTGACGTCAGAGTATATACAGTTTAACATGTGACAAACTATCGCCTACTTTTATTTATATAAGTACCGTAAACTGTTTTCCTATTGGCGTGTTGTATGTACTCTGACGTCACTGGAGTGGAGGACTGTTTTTCATGACTATTTCGGGCGCCAATCTTTCTATTTAATTATGGGGAAATAACAATAAATTAACAGTATTTCTTCTATTACTGTGAAAAATATTGTATATAAACGTTAATTTAAAATACTTTTAAAAAAATGGGAAACTGCCAGATTATTATTAGTATATATTACATTCGAGGTGGGAGATGTTTCATTATAACCGAGGGCTTATGTATATTACCTAGGGGCGAAGCCTCGAGATAAAGCGCGAGGCTGTGATGAAACTCCCACCGAGGTTATGTATACCATTTTATTCACAATCATCCTCAATTTAAATCAATAATTTTCAAAATAAATCAATGAATTATAACATATAATTTTATTAATATTTTTAAACTCTCTTAAAATTTGTTTAGTCTACTTAATTATAGGGATCTATGGCAATATTGCTAGGCAACCCGTACATAAACATTTCCAACCCAAGAGATGGAAGTTAAATCTATTATTTCCAAGAGATTGTTATTATAGTTAGGAATAACGTTTTTCCCATCTCCAAAAGGTTAGGAATCGGTATATTATTACAATGATTGCGAATAAAAAAATTCCCTGTATATAGGCTGTTTCAAAAAAAGTGTAAAAAAAATAAGGGCATGTAGTACTGACAAAAATTATAAAACTAAAATGGAGTCTTAAGGTAAAGTTATAACTAAAGAAAACCCCTTAACCTTAACAATAAATTTAAAAACTAAATACGTATTTCGAGAACTAAGTTCTCATCATCAGTAGAAACTACAACGTAAACCTATATAACCCGTGTTCTCTCCCTAATTCCTCAGAGCTGTTTTGACCTCTGGTATGGTTTACATACTGAGTTATCTTAATTTCTCTGTTTTTACGTTGTAGTTTCTACTGATGATGAGAACTTAGTTCTCGAAATACGTATTTAGTTTTTAAATTTATTGTTAAGGTTAAGGGGTTTTCTTTAGTTATTGCTGACAAAAATGAGTAAAAAAAGCTTAATAAATACAGGTCTGATCTTCAACTGTTTCCGAGATAATTGTAAAATCGAAATAAAATTGATAATGATAGTGATCGAACAAAATTTTGTCTATGTCAGTAAATATATAAAAAAACAATAAAATTTTACATGAAACATATTTCTCATTTTCTAATAGTTACGAAGTTATGTGAAAATTAAATATTGGCCAAGGTCGCTACAACATTTAACTTAATACAATTATGTGATTTAAAAAAAAACACAAAAGCACATCTAAGATGACCTCTGAAAGGTAAACAAAAAGCCTTATTTAAGTCGTAACTCTTATAGTTTTAAAGATAGCAGAGGTAAACCCTGTAAAAACTCATTTTTTACTGCCTCATATCTCGGAAACTATTGAAGATCGGACCCAAGATGATTAAGCTTTTTTTACTCAATTTGGTCAGTAATATATGCCCTTAAAAGAAAACTTATGTTGAAATACACTGTATACTTATGTCTAACTTAAAAATATCTACAAATGTTTGTACAAGTTTAACTGCAACAAAATTGTGCCAAGAATACAATAATATTTACACAAAATTTAATAGCGCAGTCTATAAACTAATTCTATGAAAATAGAAAATAAAGTAGAAAAGAACACACAGTTCGTGACTTTCATATTATCTATCATTATCTATCGCCTGTTTTATAGGTATTTATTATTCATATCTGTTACGTTCTAGACAATCTATGTTTTTATTTTATACCTTTTAAACACTGTAATATTGATAACAGTAATTAAATTTTTGATCAATAGCGCAAGAATATAGAAAGAGGTGTATTTTTATACAAGGACAACTATTATAAATAATAAATTATTGCAAATTGATTAATAAGAGAAAATTGATAAGAAGACCTTGAAAATGTTTGTACTAATGCGTTTTGATCCAAAATGAGCAAGAACGACAACAAACGCACAGTTAAGAACCAAAATCTCAAAAAGAATTACACTTTCTATAGTTGAAGTATTGCCCTTTTTACCTCTCGCTAAGAGAGGTATTGGATTCATGCTAAAATTCGCATATCCAGATTTTATTGTATAAGCACGATTTAAGGTCCCTAGAATCCGATTATAACATTTTTAAAATGATGTCTGTGTGTGTGTGTGTGTGTGTGTGTGTGTGTGTGTGTGTGGATGTGTGTATGTGTGTGTGTGTGTGTGTGTGTGTGTGTATGTATGTATGTCTGGATGTTGTAGTCACGATTCCTCAAAAACTATAAGACTTAAAAAATATTTAACTGCAGTTTCCTCAATCTGACATTCCTGGGAAGAGCTGAAAAGGTTTTGGTAACAATTGAACAACCGGAAGTAGTAGTTTCTTAGAAAAATTTTTCTAAATACTATTTTTTGGGAGGTTTTTTTATTAAATATTGAAGAACATAAAATTCTCCATCTAATACACTTAAAAATTTTATTATATCTTGTATAGATTTAGAGATAAAGACACTATAATTTATAGAGTACACTAATCGCAGAGGCTAAGGCACTAAGGAAACCAGTTGACAAATTCCAATGTTTATAACATGACACATGTCATTGTCAAATATCAACATTCTTAGTGACATTGTGAAAGCTTTTTCTGGGAAGTATATTTCATTTTTTTATTGTTTTATTAATTAAATATTTGAAATTATAGGTAAAATTGTGGTAAAATGCATATATCCATCAGAAATACCGCCAATCTGGTTAATAAATTGGAACAATCTCTGACATGAAAATGATATAAAATAGATATTATTAGAATTATATGTGTGCAGAAGACATGTTAAATACAATAAAAAACAATATTTGGGTAAAGTTCTATAATATTTTGTTATAAAACGACGGTTCGAAAGCGAAGTGCAATACAATACATATATAGCCTAATATGAAAATGGCGAGAGGTCTTGTGCTGGCCACAACAGATTTTTATAAACTGTATCGGACATAAATAGAGAACATTGTCACGTCGCTATATTTTTCATTAAAAATATTATACCGCGGTTTGAATTCGATATGATTTTTTTTCCTATCATGTTTTGTGCAGATTGTTTTTAATGAGTGGTTCGCAGATTTGAAGATGTTCATTATATAATAGAAATATTTTTCGAATTGAAGTAAGTTTTATTCGAGAACCACTCATTTGATAAAATTGTGTAATACATAATATGAAAGAGAATTTCACACCAAATTCATGTATTGAAACCGCGTTATCCTATTAAACAGTGTGAGAATGGTGAATGAAAAAATCTGTTGTGGCCAGCACAAGACCTTCCGTCAATTCGATGTATTTTGCACAAATCCCATACCAAAAGGACCGTGGAACAGTTTCTATATAATATCATGTAAAATCGAACACAAACACATACTATTTTTTACAAATTTCATACCAAAATTTCATTTGAAAAGGTTCTATAAATCCTAAAATTATGACATAAACATACACTAAGAAAAATGTACTTGACACATTTTACTTTCTGCTTCAGCTTTCCCCTATTTTATTAGGGGTCGCTGTTTCCTCTTCTCTTCCACTCATTCCTGTCCAACGCATTTTCTTCACACAGTCCTTCCTTTCTCAAGTCTTCTGCGATACAGTCCTTCCATCTTCTTTTTAGCCTTTCACTGCATGTCACTTGAGAGGACCACTATGAAATACTAATTTTTCATCCCATACTTTCCATATTTGGTTTTGCACTTGCAACAGACATCTGTCAATTAGAATTTTTTGAATGTATCAGCTGTTTCCATGATATATAGCAAAGCTGACTAATTTTTGAAAATTACTTTCTTTATAATGCTTTAACTCTACATCTAATGAATATGAAGGAAAATGTATAATCAAACCGTATAGAGAAGAGTATTTTCTGTAATATATATAATAACAAAATATCAAAAAATAATATTTAACTGCGTTTTTTTAAGAAAAACTGTTAAAAACTTCAAATAAGGTTACTTCCGGTGGATCAATTATAACCAAAATCTAATCAACTCTTCATATGGATGTACAGAAGAGGAAAACGAAAGAATTATAATTTTTCGAATTGTAGTATTGGAGTTATCGTCGGAGAAAAATTTGTCACACACGGACAAACATAAACACACACACGGACACACATACACACACACACACACACACACACACACACACACACACACACACACACACACACATATACAGACATCATCTTAAAAATAGTAAATTCGTATTGTAGGGACCCTAAAACGTGCTTATTCATTAAAAACTCACCACCGAATTTTTTGACCAAAGACAATACCTTCCTTACTTAAAGGTGACGGAAGGTAAAAAATAATTCAATTTTTTCATTATCAAATCCTACTGTACAGACATACGTATACCATCACTCCAAGTACACTGTGTCGCTACAAACAAACCCACACACACACACACATGTTTATATTCCACATACATTATAGACATTAACAACCCCTATGTGTGTGTGGGTGTCTGGTGGCCAATGTCAGGTCAGTTTGCGTGTTACAAGCGTCGAGGGTGGACGTCGCGACGGTGGAAATAACGACGCTGAACGACGCCGGAAAACCGCAGGTGTTGCGATAGTATAAGTGTCTTGAGCAATAAAGAAATAGAGAAAGTATAAAGTGAAATAAATTGTGAAATATGTCGGGAGTATTTTTATTTTGAAAGTATATATTGCAGTGCGATTTTAAATTTAATTATAATATAATAATATAGTAACAAAGTTGTGGATTCGCTCATAAAATTACAAAATGTATAGTGTGTTTATTATTAATATTAAATACAGACTGTTTCAAAAAAAGTGTAAAAAAATAAGGGCATATGGTACTAACATAAATGAGTAAAAAAAAGTTTAATCAACATAGGTCTGATCTTCAACTGTTTCCGAGATAAATGAAAAATCGAAGAAAAGTTGACAATAATAGCGATCGAACAAAATTTTGTATGAAACATTTTTCTCATTTTCATAAAGTATGAAAATTAAATATAAGGTCGCCACAACTTAGTACAATTATTTGATTTTTTTTAAAAAAAGAAAAGCACATCTAAGATGATCTCTAAAAGGTAAACAAAAAGTCTTATTTAATTAAAGTCGCAACTCTTGCAGTTTTCGAGATAGCAGAGGTAAACCCCGTAAAAACTCATTTTTCACTGCCTCATATCTCGGAAATTACTGAAGATCGGGCCCATGTTGATTAAGTTTTTTTTTTTTACTCAATTTGGTCAGTACTATATGCCCTTAAAATTTTTTACACTTATGTTGAAACACTCTGTATATATTAGGTGTTACTACTCAAAATCTCAGTCGAACAACATTATTATTATTGGAATACTACAGAGTGATCAAAAATAAACTGATTAATTTGACAATACGTGATAAATACTTGAAATTGGAAGATTGATAGATACAGTTTTCCACAATCGTTGTCAAAATTCATTATTACTCAACTTAAAACAGTGAGTAAAGTAGCATGTTGAATAACAAGTGAGCAAAGTAAATAACTTTCTTCACAAGTGACAAGTGAGCAAAATACACAAGCCTGTAATAATCTATATCAGGAGATATAAATTTTGATGGAGTTACAAATTGTACAATAAATATCTACCATTCTACATGAAGGAACAATAATTTTTTGTAGTTAACTTTACATTAAATTCAGTTATAAACATACGTATTGTTAAGTTTTTCATTAATAAAAAAGTGCGTTTTGTTTTTTTAAAAAAATTATATTTCAAGATTGTGGAAAAAATCATGTTTAGTACACGTGAGCATGTCTTTTTCTCACTCGTCCAGTTGGCGCACTCGCTTCCACTGTGGTCAATTTCCGGACGCGTGAGAAAAAGACATACTTTGATCACTTGTATTAAAAATAGTTATTATTTCATGTTTTCGACACTACTGACAGTGACTTTGGCCCGTATTCTCTCATCTTGATGTAGTGCTACTTCTGAAAAATCGCTACTTCAACTGTGAAATGTCAACTTTAATATTATAAATTAGAGAAATAAAAATAAATTAAATTGTAAATAGCACTTATTTCAAATATTATAGGCTTCATTTACAAAAATATCAAACCTATTTTTGTCTACTCGTAGAATAAAATACATATCGAAAAATCGAAATAGCGCTACATCAAGATTTGAGAATACGGACCTTTGAAATTTGGGTAAATTTACAATTTTTTGTTAAATTGGTTGTTGTTTCCCTTACCTACGTACTTTTATTTCTTACATTACACATAGAGTAATAATCTATTGCATTTCAATCACTCAACATCCTTTTGGCTGTCAGAGCCCAACTTTGATGTAACCTTTTTGTATTTATTGTCAAAATGACATGTCAAATAATATTTCCGGCTTCGCCTGGTGTTGTGCAAACTGCATAATTTCTTTTTGATCACTCTGTATATTGATTCAAACTTTTATGAAACCTACCGAGCGTTTATTTTTTTCTTATTCATCGTGTTTCGTCGCGAGAACCTATAGCATCTTCAATAGGGTACTATACCAAATTTGTTTAATTATGGATTTGGTCGCAAACTACAAACGATTGAAGTTGATTACTAATTGGGTATGACACGTTAGGTACTAAGAATTTGATTGGTCGTATGATTTTAAAAAGGAGATTCGCGCATCTGCTGCGGTCATCTTTTAATATTATGAAATGTCACGTTGCTGTATAACCTAACAAAAAAATTAAGAATTTTGTGTTTGACGAATTTGTTTAATGGGGAATTCTACCATTTTCTTTTTTTTTTAATTTCATCTGAAAATATTAGGAAAACTAAGACTATTGATGAAAATCCGGCGAAAAAATTCCTATTAATAAGCGAGTTATGGTCTCCCGAATTTTGAAAAGATTGACGTGACGTCATGCTTATGTGTTTTTTTTTATCAAACTGTTTTCATCATGGACCTAAATGTTCTTGAAATATATGCTATTTTAAGTAATATTTACATAAAATAAATGAATATTATAACTCTATATAAGTCTACATACTTTATAATTACAGGTGTATTTAAATTATTAAGTTTAAATTAAGAAATTTATGTTAAAATAAAAAACTGTTTGAAAACTGCAGTACAGGAATAACACGCTATTTGTTATGCATGTATAGGCGGTCTTTCGGTCGCCAATAAAAATATTATATATGGATTTCATATTAGTGTCGAAGCGCTATAACAAAAAACCCCTTATTTCCGAAATATCTCAATTATACCATTTCATTTTTTTATTAATATTCGTTATTCAGCACATACATTCGTATTTATTTACTACTATTTTCCTTTAATTCGATTGCGCTGGAATCCCCTGTTATAATATCTAGTAATATTAATAATAATAATGTATCTATAATTAAGTAAATTTGTAATAATAATTAAATTAATAATAATGTCAAAAATTTGAAACATTTAAACTTCAAAACAAATAAACACTAGCGCCATCCGCCGTTATACTTTGTGTCATTATGTTGTCAAACTGTTTCAATGTTCTATAATTTATTAGGAAAAAAAATGCTTATTATTTAGGTTATTTATGCTTAATAATAATTTCCTCGTGAATATAACATATAAGTTTTTATATAAAAAATATTTTAGCTATGCAAACATAAAAAAATTTGGTCCCTCTATAACTAACAGAGTTTGTGGATCACTGGTCAGTACTTGCAACGTCACGCACCAAATTCTTAACTTTAAAAACTCATATCTCGCTTATTACGTAAAATTTTTAAGTTGCGTTTGAACTAAAATTCTTATTTCACCCTGTTTTTACAGAAAAAAAAATATTAAAAAATGGTACAGGACCCTATTTCCACACATTTTTAAAATCCGATTTTAAACTCCTATGTTCCGCATTTCGTTGCATATCTTGTACAGTGTGTTCAGAAAAAAACTTAACTCGGAGTAGGCTATGAATAGAAACGTATATCTCATCATTATTCAATTCAAAAGTTAAAATTGATCTTGAAATGTGATTTTCCGGAATTTTATTGTAACAGGCGCAAAAGAATATTGCCATTTGACGTTTATTATTAATTTATTTCTATTTCTAAAGTAAGATTCAAGAACAAAAGAGTTAAGCTTTTTCTGAACACACTGTATAAGTGTATACAGAACCGTCGGTTTTGTAAGAATTATGCCCATATTCGTAAAATTTTAAACGGTTCGGTAAAATTTTTATCCAGTAAAAACAGTTGACATGCCATTTTGAAACTTGACGAGTGTTTATGAATATGGGCATAAATGTTGTATGACTGAGATATTGAGCAATATAAAAATATCAAAATATTTATTAATAAAGTAATAACGTTAAATAGGTACTACAATATAAAACATATTGAACATAATATTAAATATAAATTATACAGTGCGTAAATATTAAACAATAATCTTTACTGACAGTGAGTTTTGATATTAAAAGTTTAATCAATTTTGTGTTTTCAATGCTAAACTTTTATATCAATAACCTTGTCCTTTTCCATATTATAAACTATAATATAAATCCTTTAGTCCTTCATTTCTATTCATCCTTTTTGCACGACACAAAACTAAATTAATTTTAATCAAAATTTTAATCATTTATAGAATAAATTCTTTGATTTATGAAGAGTGCCCTACTTATTAAATTTATAAATAATTTATAATTATTTTCTCTAGAAAGAATATTTAAATATATTTCCCATTTAATATGGACAAAATATATTCAAAATTTAACATAACTTAACATTTTCATATTGACACATATTTAAATTTCCCGCGCTTTGCCCACCAATGATGGTAATGCGTCCCAACTCCCCACTCTCCCCCCTCTCCCGCACCCATCCATCCCCCACCAAACCTTCCCCCTCCCGAACCACGCGTTCCAACCAATCCCCAGCGAGAAACAATCGCTCCAACCAATCCCCAGCGAGGAACAATCGCTCCAACCAATCACCAGCGAGGAATTTGAACAGAACGCATCCTTCCCCCACTAGAAGTCAAGGTCAAAGTTCCCCCTCCAAGTCATTGGCGAGAAGTAAGAAGCCTGGGTCGAGTCCAAATGTGAATAGGGGAAACAGTCCACAACGGAAGAGGATATCCCCACCACCAACTAGGAGCCAATCGGAAAGGAATTTGAGGAGTAGGGGGTATAGTCCACAGAGCAGGGGAAATAGTAGGGGAAGCGAGTAAGTATGAAATTATTTATATTTATTACCCGTTTTTGGTTAGGTACGTTTAAATTATTTTATTCAATTTTGACGTTTTAAACTGTCATTATTAACTCCATAGCAACAAATATAAGTAACACTTTTTTCACATGTGAATTAAAAAAAAATTTAAATTACTCTCACAAAATTTTAACTCACTCTGCACCAAATAATGCATTTAAAATAACATCAGGTACGAAAATAACACACGATAATATTTATCAGACATTATCAGCCATTTTCATTATTTTTCACGGCACAAATGACAGACAATAAAGCATTTTAAATACATGACTTGACGTCTATCAGCGACGATTGTCATGCTCAGCCTACTAACTAATCAGTTTTTTATTTTGTCAAAATTAAATATTATAATGGTTTTTATTAGTATTTCGTCAAAATTGAATAAAATATTGTACAAACCACGTGAGCTAAGAATGTTTATTCATTCGAAGAAATTAACTAAACTTTCTTCTCATGTATAAACATTACCTTAGCGCACTTGGTGTGTAAATATCTATTATCTAATTCCGTTTTAAAAAGTTGAATTTTACCAAACCTTATGACGTTTTGAAATGTGAGTTTTTACGTATTTGATACAAAATAAGTTTTGTAAAAGTTATTTATGTAACAAGTGTAAAAAGTATAGTCTTATTTCACGAATAGGAAAGTTCGTTAAATCTTATGAGTGAAATAAGACACTTTTTACTCGAATTACAATAAAAGATATACTTTATAAGTCCATTTTAGGAAAACTAACTTATTGAAATACATAAAAGTCAGTTACCTTTTAAATAGGAATGACGAATTCCGATAATTTTGGTACCCGAGTACCCGAAACAACTACCCGGATAGTCCATAAGTCCATATACATAATTCTTTAATTTGTTAGTTACCAGTTACCCTTATATTAGCAGTTTGCTTTAAAAAGAAATTCATTATTATTATCTACATATCTTTATTAAATAAAAAGTAATACAAATAAAAAATATACCTACTGTATCTCTATAAAAAACTTAACATAATTACCTATGGTATGGCAATAAAAAGCTCTTCTTTTAGATACAATCTTTCCGGCAGCTGAAAACTGTTCGGGTAATTAAAGGGTATCGGGTAATTAACGGGCAGCGGGTATATTTCGGGTACACGGGTAAGAAATTTTATACCCAGGTACATTATTACCGAGTAGGTTCCGAGTACCCGGGTACCCACCGTCATTCCTACTTTTAAACTCAAATCCTAAGACAAAGCTATGAAAAGAAACCACATTTATAAAATAATTAAAATGTCAACTTCCATTCGCTAGTCACACCATAATAATCTGCTTGAGATATTGAAGAATAAAATATGTTTAAGAAAGTTCTCAAAAATTTTGGTAGAGAGCACTTACCAGGCGTTACCTCACGGGCACTCAAACCTGTCGTGGAGAGGGCACCACAGAGGTCACTTTTGTCAACAATATTTCAATAAAAAATGATCAATTGAAACATTAAATTGAATTTATGTTATATTGAACGGCTTATTAGTTGTCCTTGAAAACTTAAAACTTACTTCCAAAGTCAAATAAATATATATAGAGTACCTAGGACATTTGATTTCCATTAAACTCTTTCATACAGGTACATATTATTTTTTAATAAGCTATACAGTGTGTCCCATTTAGAGATGCCACCATTGGGATCTCGAGAACTATAAGAGATACGATATCGGTTAAATGGAACTTTTTGTGCGCCTTTGGGAGGCCATCTTAGATGTGCTTTTGTTTTTCCAAAAATTCTCATAGGGCACTATATAATAACGAAAAACTGAATATTGTTGATTTTTTCTTTTTCAAATAACATCTAAACTATTACTAATTAAGAAAAACGTTTCAAATACAAAAGATAGATATTTTTATTAATTAACCAGGGGAGTACGAAATAAATTTTTATATCCGTAAGTTTTCGAGATATAACACAAACTTATATTTTTTTAAATAGAACCCATATCTGATTTTAGTCTCAAAAAAATTATTATTTTTTTCTCTTTTCAACGATGTAAGTGTTATTATGTTTTATATTTGTTTTGCCTACAAATTTATTATTTTTTCCTTATTTTGTAATAAATTTATAATTATTTTGAAAATATTGGTAGATTTCTATTTAGAAATACTCCTTGTATTTAAATAATTTATTTCGTTAGAAAATTTTGCTCAAAACTCCTATCAAACTATTTTTATAATATTTTGTATCTGGTCGCCCTTGGCACATTAGTGTAATTTGTAATTATGAGTTTAGAATGAAAATATTAAGTAATAAAGGCATAAAACAAATTATTTCGATCAAATACAATGTAATTAATAAAAATAATAATTTTTTTTGGGAAATAATAAGAAAGTTCAGGAAAATAAATAGAAAAATTAAATTTTGGGAGCAAAACAAATATAAAATATAATAACCCTTACATCATTGAAAAGAGAAAAAAATAATGATTTTTTTGAGACTGAAATCAGATATAGGTTCCATTTAAAAAAATATAAGTTTGTGTTATATCTCGAAAATTTACGGATATAAAAATTTATTTCATACGCCACTGGTTAGCTAATAAAAATATCTATCTTTTATATTTGAAACGTTTTTCTTAATTACTAATAGTTTAGACGTTATTTGAAAAAGAAAAAATCAACAATATACAGTTTTGCGTCATTAACTAGTGTCCTATGAGAATTTTTGGAAAACCAAAAGCTCATCTGAGATGGCCTCCCAAAGGCGCACAAAAAGTTCCATTTAACCGACATCGTATCTCTTATAGTTCTCGAGATTCCAATGGTGGCACTTCTAAATGGGACATACTGTATAATGAGTGGTTTACGAGTGAAACACACTGCAATATGAGCCGGTTTCACATTTTTTAAAAAGTATTTTAAATGAAAGTTTATGCAATATTTTTCATAGTAATAAAAATAATAATAATTTATTGTTATTTTAGTAAATAATTAAATAAAAAGATTGGCGCCAGAAATAGTCATGGAAAACAACCCCCCACTGCCCACTCCTGTGACGGTGGAGTACATACAACACGTTAGTTTACGTTATTTATATAAATAACAGTAGTTAATAGTTTGTCACATGTTAAACTATATGTAGTGTGACGTCACATTCTGTTTCAAATCAAGTGACTTTTTTAAAATATTACCCAAATTTCTGTATTTAATTCTAAAGTATCTAATGGATATTTAGTGATATTTACAAATTTGACGCACTTTAAGGAACATATCTTAAATATTTAGTACTTAGAAGTCATATAAAATTTATTTCAACTGTCCTATTCCAAAAAAATTCTGTAATATATTGAACATCTTCAAATCTACAAAACAGTCTACACAATACATGATAGGAAAGAAAAATCCATGTCGAATTCAATAGCGGCGACGAAATAGATGAAAAATAATCAAAATATTAAAGAAATTTCTTTGGAATTACAGTGTGTTTTATTCATGAACTACTTACCGGTTAAAATTATGTAATATATAATACGAAAGAGAATTTCATGTCGAATTCATATTTTGAAACCGCGTTATCCTATTTTTAACCGAGTGAGAAACTATAATTCTCATTTTTTTGTACTTCATGCTATAGATTAATCAATATTCGTGTTTTGTTTTTATATGTTGTAACTTTTTTATTACAAATTTTACGAATTAGTTTATAATTTATATGCATGAGTGAGTATGTATGTTCATCAAAATAAAGACTAGAATATGGTAAAACATATTATTATAGAAAATAATTCAACAAATATATTCAAAATTTTATTGAAATGATATTTATGTGAAATATAGAAATATATGTTGTGATCAGTACAATACATTTCGCCTAACATTTCTGGTACACACAAAAAATTCTAATGAGCCTGTTTCACATTTTTCAAAAACTATTTTAAATTAAAGTTTATGGAATGATTTTCTTAGTAATAATTTTTATTTTAATAATTTGTTGTTATTTGTGGAAATAATTAAATAAAAAGATTGGCGTCTTGAAAAACTACCTTCCACTCCTGTGACGTAGAAGCACATACATTACATCATTAATAGCCAATAGGAAAATAGTTTTTCCATCACCTACGTTTATTCATATTATTTATATAAATAAACGTAGGCTAAAGTTTGTCACATGTTAATAACAAAATCTTTTAATTTGACATTTGACGCTGACATTGCTCATTGTAAATGAATAATAAAGTAATAATGGCTAATTCAAATTACACTCAAGCTAAGTCGGACAATTTACCGAAGGTCGATAGCTGGATGATGGCTGAATTTATATCAGAACGATTGTTTTACTGCTACCGAAATAAGGGGTGTAAAAGAGTTGAGGTAATATAAAATATAAAAACAGAATTTACTATATAAATTGATAATATATTTTACTTTAAAGTTCTGGTCGTGATTCTTCCATTGAATCTGCTATAGGACATGTAGATCTAAGTGAAGCTACAAAAGTACACTGTTATCGTGAAGGTGGATGAAAGTTGAAATGATCTTCACAAACATGAAGACACGATTTTTCTGACAAATTATCAGCTCTTCGACCTACTGCTTCTAGCCACAATTTTTTTAAGTTATTAATTTATAAACTCTATAGTAGGTTTGTTTCTAACAGTATTTATGTAAGAAGGCACAATACAGTATCGTAAATTACTCATTTCATTTTGAACTTTTCATTACCTACATATTATACAACTTGAACCAATCTAAAAATATGACACTTGTTTGACAACTTTGACAATACACTTGACACCTTAGAACCGCTGAAGATGTCACGGAGAATTTATAAATCAACAAGATAGACAGAGAAGAATTTTATTATTCTTAAATGTTTAAATTTTAAATTATTATGAAAAATTTTGAACGCCACACGACCGATAAACAAATAACGAACTCGGCTGATTATAAACCTCAGCCGCGTCCGTTATTTGCCTCATATCGGCCTAATGGCGTTGATAATTATAATATTTGTAATATTTAGATTGGAAAAGTTAAATAAAAATAAATAAATGCTTAATGCGTTAACGCTATTTGACGTAAAACAAATATGGGTTTTTTCCATTTGTTATTTTCATTATTTCTGAATTCTGAATTTTTTTTAACTAATCAATTCTGCTTTACAATCATAGTTGATATACGTCAACACGTTTATTTATAAATTATAAACAAGCTTTATTTTCTGTCATTTGTCATGAAAAATAATGAAAATGGCTAATCTGTCAAATAAAGACTGTAGTGAACGTGTTTTTTTCGTGCCTGATATTATTTTAAATCCATTATTTGTTGCAAAGTTAAAATTCTGTGAGAGTGACTTAAAAATAGTAATTCACTAGCAAATAAACAGGTACTTAATAGTTGTTGTTATGGAGTTATTAATGACAGTTTAAAACGTCAAAATTGAATAAAATAAAATAACTATTAAAATTCTGAGGGAGATTGTCTTATTCTTCCAAAATTCTTGTTACAAAATTGTCAACCAAACATACATACTTGTAAACCATGTCAACTCAATAACAATAGCTAAAACAAATTACAGAGAATCCTGTTGAAAACGAAACAAATACAATGTCATATGTAACTAGATTTCTAGATCAATAATATTATTGGTAGTAATTACCCTTAGACATAGAAAAATTATAGGTCGACTGTAATCGCTTTTTACCCTAATGTACTTGAATTACATACATGGAAAACAGATTACGAATTAATCGGTCAAATAGATTGATTGTACTGTTTTTTTTTTTTTAGATGGTTTTGAATTGAACCTTTTATTTCCGTCACCTTTAGGTAAGGAAGGTATTGTCTTTGGTTAAAATTTTTGGTGGTGAGTTTTTAATGAATAAACACTTTCTAGGGTTCCTACAATACGGTTTTACTAGTTTTACGAAGTCTGTATGTTTGTGTATGACTGTGTGTGACAAAAATTTCTCCGACGATAACGCCAATAATACAATTTCAAAAATTATAAATCTTTCGCATTAATTTCCTTTACATCCATATGACCAGCTGATCAGATTTTAATTATACATAATTGGTCAACCGGAAGTCCCCTTATTTGAAGTTCTTAACAGTTTTTCTTGAAAAAACGTAGTTAAATATCATATTTTGACATTTTATGTGATTATCAGTATAAAAGAAAATCTTATTGTATATACGGTTTGATTATACATATTCTTTCATATTCAATAGATATAGAGTTAAAGAATTATAAAGAAATTAAGTTTCATAAAACAGCCAGCTTTGCTAAAATCATGGAAACAGCTGATATATTCAAATAATTCTAATTGACAGATGTCAGTGTCCAGTGCAATTTACAAAGTGCATGTTCATGTTATAATTGTACTGGATATATAGAATATTTCCCAAGGAACTTTTGGTATGGGATTTGTACAATATATATAGAATTTTTTCTATGAAAATGAACATTTTACATAAAAAATAAAACAAATAATTTAACTCTCAAAATATAAATCAATAAAAAAATCTCAGTGTGCTGCAGAATAAGTCGGGTCTGTCAAACTGGACGCCATTTCCAAAAGGTTAATAGCAGATGATGAACTAAAATTATAACAGATTTTTCACCCTGTGTTATTGTCCTCAAATACAAAATAATTTAGTATATATAATACGTAGAAAATATGGATTATTATGTCCAGAATTATTTAAAAGAGAAACTGATATTTATGGGTGTTAATAAAATATTAGAAAATTATATACTATATGGATATTTGAAGCTCTTGGGAGTTTTTAAAAAAAGCTTTTATATTTCTCCAATTTACTTACACAAATATTTACCAATAAACGTCGATGTTTCGAAGTGGATTGCTAGGAGTTATACATTGTATTGTATATTTCTCATGTATGTATATTAAAATACAAGTAAAGGTTATATGTATTATACCTCTTACTTTTTTATGCATATAAAGGTGAATATAAAATCTGTTGTGGCCAGCACAAGACCTCTCGCCATTTCCATATTAGGATATATACGTATTGTATTGCACTTCGCTTTCGAACCGTCGTTTTATAACAAAATACTTACAGAACATTACCCAAATATTGTTTCTTACTATATTTAGCATGTCTTCTGCACACATATAATTCAAATTATATCTATTTTTCATTGTATGAGGAAGTTTCTAAATGTCAAATATTGTTCCAATTCATTAACCAGATTGGCGGTATTTCTGGTAGATATATGCATTGTACCACAATTTTACCTATAATCCAAATATTTAATTAATAAAACAATAAGAAAAGTTAAATATACTTCCCAGAAAAAGCTATCAGAATGTCACTAAAACTGTTGATATTTGACAATGACATGTGTCATGTTATAAACATTGGAATTTGTCAACTGATTTCCTTAGTGCCTTGGCCTCTGTGATTAGTATACTCTATAAATTATAGAGTCTTTATCTCTAAATCTATACAAGATATAATAAAATTTTTAAGTGTATTAGATGGAGAATTTTATGTTCTTCAATATTTAATAAAAAAAACTCCCAAAAAATTATATTTAGAAGATTTTTTTTAAGAAACTACTACTTCCGGTTGTTTAATTGTTACCAAAACCTTTTCAGCTCTTCCCAGGAATGTCAGATTGAGGAAACTGCAGTTAAATATTTTTTAAGTCTTATAGTTTTTGAGGAACCGTGACTACAACATCCAGACATACATACATACATACATACATACATACATACATACATACATACATACACACACACACACACACACACACACACATATACACACATCCACACACACACACACACACAGACATCATTTTAAAAATGTTATAATCGGATTGTAGGGACCTTAAATCGTGCTTATTCAATAAAATCTGGATATGCGAATTTTAGCATGAATCCAATACCTCTCTTAGCGAGAGGTAAAAATGCAAAGGCTCGTTTTTTAGAAAAATTATATGTATTTCAAGATTGTGGAAAAAACCATGTGTAGCACACGTGAGCATGTCTTATTCTCATTTGTCCAGTTGGCTCACTCGCTTCCGCGACCAATTCCGGACGCGTGAGAAAAAGATATACTTTGCTCACTTGTACTAAAAATAGTTATTATTATTAACAAAGTTTGGTTTCACGAATTTAAATTATGTATTTATTTAATGCATGTATAAACGGTCAGCTCTCAATAGTATATTGTATAGTATAACTAGTTCTGAAAGTTGGATATTTCACACGAACGTGAAGTTTGAGCCACAAGTCGAAGGCGAGGGGTTTAATCACGTGAGTGTGAAATACCCTTTCAGCACGTGTTGTACACGATATTTTTCCGACGACCACAAAAAATTAAACAATATAAAATTTTCATAAAAATATTTTAGGTTAGTACGCTCAGTTATCGCAGCGTGTGATAAAATCATATCACACAGTTACGGACACACAGTTACGGACGCATCTGCTTGGCCAACAAGCTTTCATTTCACACAGCTTTGGTAGTGATGTGCAATGACCAACTTTCAGTAATAGTTTAGCGTGTGAATTTATATACTTTTCGTAGTGGTCGTCGGAAAAGGCTATTTTCTCATGTGAAATGAAGTATAATTCTTGGTAATTTTGAAATTGTAAGAAATATTCTTAAAGGAAAACAATTTTCTTTAATTTACAACTTTTTATTTTCTAGTATGTTCACCCGAAAGTTCACGTTGTTCACAGATTGTTAATAGCTTTTACGGCATTTTTGATAAATTTTCAAGGTTATTTGATAACATTTGGTATAATTTGGAAAATATTCGCCCCCGGGTGGGCTCGAACCACCAACCTTTCGGTTAACAGCCGAACGCGCTAGCCAATTGCGCCACGGAGGCTCATATCACGTTATATTCGCCTGATATTCACCTTCGATCCCGACCGACGCCAAATTAAATTTTAAAATCCAGTTGCATAAAGGGTTGTTAGCTGATCATGTGGTTAACTACACATTGTAACCAGGGATACGTATCAAAAATACATTGGAAAATAAGCCTAGTCAACGTTTGGAATTTAATTTTCATAATGACATAAAATGCGAAAAAATGGCATTTAATAGTATTTATTGATGAAAATAGTATATTACATCCGAGGTGGGAGATGTTTCATTACAGCCGAGGGCTTATGTATATTACCGAGAGGCGAAGCCTCGAGGTGAGATAATGCGCGAGGCTGTTATGAAACTCCCACCGAGGTTATGTATACTATTTTATTCACAATCATCCTCATTTTAAATCAATAATTTTCAAAATAAATCAATGAGTTATAACCTTTAATTTTGTTAATATTTTTGACAGCTCTCTTAAAATTTGTTTAGCCTACTAACCTGTACATAAACATTTCCAACCCAAGATATGGAAGTGAAATTTGTTATTTCCAATCCAAGAGATTGTCATTAAAGTTAGGAATGACGGATTTTCTAACCTCCAAAAGGTTAGGAATCGGTATATTACTATAATGATTGTGAATAAACCATTATGAGCTTCAGTTAAAGTGCCATCTCCGGTTATCCGATACACCAAAATCTAATGGTTTCTTTCCATCTTATAATAGGGTAGAAATACAAAGTTTCAGAATTTTCTGAATGACAGTATTTGAGTTAGAGCGAAGACAAAATCCATACACAGACACACATACACACACATACACACACACACACACACACACACACACACACACACACATACATACATACATACATACATACATACATACATACATACATACAGACATCATCGTCAAAATGTTAAAATTGGATTCTAGGGACCGTAAAACGTGGTCATTTACTAAAATCTCGATATGTGATTTTTTGCACAATCCCTATACTTCCCTTACCAAGGATAGCGGGAGGTAAAAATAGATATATAAAAATCTGATGTGGCCAACACAAAATCTCCCGCTATTTAATTTTTACATACATACATACACGCGTTTCCTACTTAGTGGGTTAGCAAAAACCCGGAAACAATAGTAACAATAAGAAAAGGGATAAGAGTAAGAGCTCAGCTGACTCACTTCACTCTTTAACAACATTCTTCTTTCGCCTTGTCCACAATCATCATAGCATTCATACATAAGAACATATTAAAGTGGCTGATTTTCAGTACTGAATAACCGCATCCGGACCACAATAATAGTTACGCATCCTTCGCCACACATTCCATTTTTATTAATTTAAATACATACTTACGTATTTACTAACGCTGCAAACTGTTCCATTGCATAAAACTATTGATTTATTTACTATTTTCTTTTTAAAATGTCGCTATTATTAATTTGAAGTGATTAGTCTTTTGACAGTGACATTTACTGTCAGTTACATTCATTTGAAATATGAATTGTGTAACAAAGGAATTGTGTTTATCTTAGGCTTCGGGACTAATAAAAAAAACTATTTTTAAATTTATCTGCAAAATATATAGAAAAAGTATTAATGTATTCCTGTAGAAAATCCGATAATCTTTAATTTTTATAAGACATAAAATGCGAAAAAATGGCATTTAATGATATTTTTTGAAGAAAAACCATTATGAGCTTCAGCTAAAGTGCCATTTCCGGTTATCCGATTTACACCAAAATCTAATGGCTTCTTTTCTTATTAGAATAGGATAGAAATACAAGGTTTCAGAATTTTCTGAATGATAGTATTTGAGTTAGAACGAAGACAAAATCCATACACATACATACACACATACAGACATCATCGTGTTAAAAATGGATTCAAGGGACCTTAAAACGTGGTCATTTACTAAAATCTCGATATGAGATTTTTAGCACGATCCCTATACCTCCCTTACCAAGGGTAGCGGGAGGTAAAAAATCGTTAGATTTTGCTGTAAATCAAATAACCAAAAATAACACTATACTTAAAGCTAATAATAGTAGTAATAACAGTAGGATTTTCTCTAGAGTCGGTAACCTTTTTTTCCAGTCTGCAATAAAATCATCCCTTATCAACCCGCCCTCACTCTGACTTTTAGATCTCAGCGTTACAACATAGTTTATTTTTCAATATATTACACCACTTAATCTACCTTTAATGAATTCATTATTTTTCCCTAACAATATTGATTCACAAAGTGCTTCGAAGAAAATGATTAATATTTTTTAAACCGTACATTCCAATAATTTATTATTGTTTTATTTGCTCAAGTTTTTCCAAGAAATAAATACAGCATTACACATATTGTAACTAATTCTTGACCCGTAGTAATCTGCATGAGAAATCTATGTAAATTTACATAGTGGACTGCCGTAACAATATGTAAACGAATTAAATGGTTAAAATAGAAAGACGGCCTTGGTAACCTTTGCTATCACTTGTCATAGGTGATGATATAGATAAAATCTCTTATATTGATTTTCTTCATTTAGAGCGTAAATTATTGTTGGACAGGTGGTCATTTGCAGAATGGTTTGAATATATTTATTTAGAACTAAAGGCAATGGGGTTTTCCACCATAGTAACAGCAAATAAGAAAATTGGTCATTTATATTAAAAATAGACCGTAAAACTGTATGATACAAACTAATGTATTTTAAATATTTTTTGTTTTTAGTGTCCGTAACAAGTTTTCTGTTATCCCTTTTTACCTCTCGCTAAGAGAGGTATTGGATTCATACTAAAAATCGCATATCCAGATTTTAGTGAATAATCACGTTTTTATGTCCCTAGAATCCGATTATAACATTTTTACAATGATGTCCGTGTGTGTACGTGTGTGCGTGTGTGGATGTTGGAACCACGGTTTTTCAGGTACTATTATTCAATAAATTAATAAGAAGAGCTGAATAGATTTTGGTGACAATTGGACAACCGGAAGTACGAGTTTCAAGAAAAAAAAATTAATATTATTTTTTTGAAAATTTATGTTATTACAAATATTAAAGAACATACAAATCTTTATCTGATACATTTTAAATTTTTTTATTATATATTTAGAAATAGAGAAATATAAATATATAAAATAATATAATATAATGAATCTCACAGCTCAAACAACTCCATGGAAAATTGGAAACCAGTTGAAAAATTAAAATGTTTGTAAATGACAGATAAATTTCAGTGTTACAAATCCAGAGACTTTACTGCGAAGACTATTTCTGGAAAGTACATTTAATATTCTTATTTTATTATTAATTAAATATTTAAAATTATAGAAACATATATTTTATCAGTGAATTGGAAGAACCTCGAACATTTATATAACAATTTATAAAGAAGAGATGTGTTTCAGAAAAGTTAGATTATGGGCAATACTAATATGGAAATGGCGAGAGGAATTGTGCTGGCCACAACATGTTTCTCCTTTATTTCTTAGTTAAACATTAACATCTTACAAATACATGTTTGAAAAATTAATTTTCCCCAAATTACGTCAAGTAATAAATATTAAATTACCCTCCTTACAAATTCTTTTCAAATTTGTACGTCACAGAAATTAAATAGAATACAAAAATATGGTTTAGTTCTTTCACTCCTTGCTGGCTTATTTGTATTCCCATATTAAATATGTATTACGGGGGCGGTACGCCTAAAATAGGGGATACTTTACCCTTTATTTGATATTTGTCAGCAGTCATTTGCCGAGAATGTTTTATACTGATCACTTCAAATTTCAATTTTTAAGTGACTTTAATACGATTGACAAGAAAAGACAGTACCTAAATTTTATTTATTCAATTTTGACGTTTTAAACTGTCATTATTAACTCCATAGTAACAACTATAAGTAACACTTTTTTCACAAGTGAATTAAAATTTTTTAAATCACTCTCACATTTTTTTTAATTCACTCTGCAACAAATAATTCATTTAAAATAACATCAGGCACGAAATTAATTCTTACCATAGTATTTATTAGATATTATCAGCCATTTTCATTATTTTTCACAGCACATATGACAGACAATAAAGCTTTTTAAATAGACGACTTGACATTTTTTATCATCGACGATTGTCATGCACAGTTTACTAACTGATTAGTTTTTTGTTTTGTCAAAATTAAATATTATAATGGTTGTTATTACTATTTAGTCAAAATAGAATAAAATATAGTACAAACCACGTGAGCTAAGAATGTTTATTCACTCGAAAAAATTAACTAACTCGCCTTTACGGGCTCGTGAGCTAAACTTTCTTTTCATGAATAAACATTACCTTAGCTCACTTAGTGTGTAACTATCTATTATTTTTTAAAATACTAGTATTATGTAGAATGTTCGTACTCCTACAAAGAATTTTTTAAGTCATCAATTCACGTTTTTTATGTAGCTGTCCAATTTATTTGGTAAAATTAACTTCCTTATATAATATTTTAAGTTATAAGTCTTTCTATTTTGCTTTTACATCTAGACTCCTTTGAAATTTTGATTAATAGTTATGCATTTGTTCTAAGGTTGTTCACCCTTAAAAGATATATACAAAACTTCCTTTGTATCTATAAAAAGACAACAAGTTCTTTCCTTACTAAATGTAGATAATATTATATATTATCGTTTTCATGAAAAAAAATCTGATGTGGTCAGCACATTACCTTCCGTCAATTCTATGTATTTTGCACAAATCCCTTACCGAAAGTTCTTGGAAAAAATTCTATATATCCAGTAAAATTGTAACACGAACATATAGGTACTATTTTCTACAAATTCCATACCGAAAGTTCCTTGGAAAAGATTTTATAAATCCAATAAAATTATAACACGAACATACACTATGTAAATTGCACTTAACACCGACATCTGTCAATTAGAATTATTTAAATAAATCAGCTGTGTCCATGATTATTGCAAATCTGGCTGATTTATTCAAGCTAATCTACCTGTATAGACAATAAGATATTCTTTCATACTGATAATCACAAAATGTAAAAAAATGATATTTAACTGCGTTTTTTCAAGAAAAACTTCAAATAAGGGAACTTCCAATTGACAAATTATAACGAAAAGCTAATCAGCTCTTCATATGAATGTAAAGAAGAGGAATACGAAAGAATTATAATTTTCAAAATGGTAGTATTGAAGTTATCATCATAGAAATTTTTGTCACACACACACACACACACACACACACACACACACACACACACACAGACAGACACACAACATCCTAAAACTAGAAAATCGTATTCTAGAGACTCGAAAAAGTGCTTATTCATTAAAAACGAAATTTTTGAGTAAGACAATACCTTCCTTACCTATAGATGACGGAAGGTAAAAATATCAAAATCGTTTGTTACATTATTATCATCAAATCTAATAACTGTTTTGTTTCTTTAAATAAAAAATCGTAATGGAAACATAATGTAAATTTTCTATATTAAACTGGTTTAAATAATACTTGGGCCGTTGCAAAAAAAATTATGCCGTCTAAATATTAAATTTAAAAAAAATATTGTTCATTAAATAGCCTCAAATTTGAAAATATCACGACATATCCATTAGATATTTTTCAATTAATTATTAAAATTTGTTTTGAAATAATGTGAGGTCAAAGTTCATGTGACAACTTTTATTTACATAAATAACTGTTTTCCTATTGGCTATAAATGACGTGCTGTATGTATTTTGATGTCACAGGAGTGGGGGGGTTATTTTCATTATTATTTCTTGCGCTAATTGTTTTTCAGTTATTATTATGAAATTTATTGCATAAACTTTCATTTAAAATACTTTTTAAAAAATCTTAAACAGACATTAAATTTTGTCGCACTTCGGAAATGTATAAATCATTACATTACCTCCAAATGAAATTACATTTTATGTATATCATCTTATTATATTGTCTATTACTATTTCAAGGACAGGCAGCATAGAACGCCTGGATGATACTGGTATCTTTCGCCGTATCATCACCAGTCATCATACTGCTGAAGACAACATAAACGTAGTCATTAGGTACGTACAATCTGTTTCATTTTCAAATTTATCGTTTATTATTCACGATTATTGATTCTTCTTTCAGAGTTCGTCCCTTAAACAACAAAGAAAGGAAGACAACCGGTGACATCGTTGTACAATTTCCCGGCAATGGGCAAATATTGGTAAGCAAAAATAAATATTTAGATTAAAGTAGGGACAATAAAAAAAATCTGATGTGTCCAGCTCGTAACCTCCCGCTGGGTATTTCACCACGCATCAAGCAATCATTATGTTCAAATATTTTTATATTCACACATAACAATCTTTATTTTACATTTCACAAATATATCATACAAAAAATAAATTTCAATTGACAAAACTAATAGAAAAACTTAACAAAATTCAAAATAGTACTCGCATCTTTACTTCTTTACAGAGCTGTACCCTGAAACACAATGTAGCAAATCAATAGTACTTCTAATATGATTGAAAATATATTTCTTTTACAAACCTTAATTTTATTAGATTCAAATACATATATTATTACTACATTGTCCTTAACACGGTTTCATTATCATTTTTAATGTAATTGCTTCCTGACAGTGACATTTGTTTAAATATGTCAAAATTGTTTTTCAAATATTATGTTTTTGTTTGAGGCATAGGCAAGATGTGAACAAAAATAAAATATTTTATAACTTAATATTTAAAGTTATTTCAATGTATTTACTAAATGCTATTATCGTAGAATGAGGGATTCCACCATTTTTACCTCTCGCTAAGAGAGGTATTGGATTCATGCTAAAATTCGCATATCCAGATTTCAGTGAATAAGCACGATTTAAGGTCCCTAGAATCCGATTATAACATTTTTAAAATGATGTCTGTGTGTGTGTGTGTGTATGTGTGTATGTGTGTATGTATGTCTGGATGTTGTAGACACGATTCCTCAAAAACCATAAGACTTAAGACTTGTTTAACTATGGATTCCTCAATCTGACATTGCTGGAAAGAGCTGAAAAAATTTTGGTAACAATTGAACAACCGGAAGTAGTAGTTTCTGAGAAAAATTCTTCTAAATATAATTTTTTGAAAAATTTTGTTATTAAATATTGAAGAACATAAAATTCTCCATCTAATACACTTAAAATTTTTATTATATCTTGTATAGATTTAGAGATAAAGACACTATAATATATAGAGTAATTTAATCGCAGAGACTAAGGCACTAAGGAAACCAGTTGACAAATTCCAATGTTTATAACATACTTTTTAAATGACACATGTCAGTGTCAAAAATCAACAGTTTTAGTGACATTTTGCATAGCTTTTTCTGGGAAGTATATTTAATCTTTCTTATTGTTTTATTAATTAAATATTTGAAATTATAGGTAAAATGCTTATATCCATCAGAAATACCGCCAATCTGGTTAATGAATTGGAAGAATCTCTGACATTTAGAAACTTCCTCATACAATGAAGAATTATATGTGTGCAGAAGACATGTTAAATACAATAAAAATCAGTATTTGGGTAAAGTTCTGTATTTTTTTATTGTAAAACGACGGTTCGAAAGGGAAGTGCAATTCAATACTTATATAGCCTAATATGGAAATGGCGAGAGGTCTTGTGCTGGCCACAACAGATTTTTTTTATAATTTCATCTGAAAATATTAGGAAAACTAAGACTATTGATGAAAATCCAGTGAAAAAATTCCTATTAATAAGCGAGTTATGGTCTCCCGAATTTTGAAAAGATTGACGTGACGTCACATTTATGTGTTTTTATATCAAACTGTTTTCATCATGGACCTAAATCTTCTTGAAATATATGTTATTTTAAAAAAATGAATATTATAACACTGTATAAGTCAACATACTTTATAATTACAGGTGTATTTAAATTATTAAAATTTAATGCAAGAAATTTATGTTAAAATAAAAACTGTTTGAAAACTGCAGTACAGGAATGTTAGCCCCTCCTTTCGAATTTGAATTTCTTAACTTCCATTGGTAGTAACCCCCACCTCCTAACCCACTATTTGTTATGCATGTATAGGCGGTTTTTCGGTCGCCAATCAAAATATTATATATAGATTTCATATATGTGTCGAGCTATAACAAAATACCCCTTATTTCCGAAATATCTCAATTATACCATTTCATTTTTTTATTAATATTCGTTATTCAGCATATACATTCGTATTTTTTTACTATTTTCCTTTAATTCGATTGAGCTGGAATCCCCCATTGAAGATTGTACAATTATATTCAATTTCTATTAGTAAAACTTGCTAAAAAATATATTCAATGAATTTTTTACAAGAAAAACTGTTGAAAGCTTGTATAAATGATACTTCCGGTTATCCGATATACACTAAAAACTAATGAGCTCTTCCCACATTAGTATAGAATGAGTAAACAAAATTACAAATTTTTCTGACTGAAGGTATTTGAGTAATGGTGTCCACAGGATCCACACACACATACACACACACACATACACACATATACAGACATCATTGTAGAAATGTTAAAATAGGATTCTGGGGACGGCAAAACGCACTTATTCACTAAAATCTCTACATGCGATTTTTAGCACGATCCCTATACCTCCCTTACGTAGGGTAGCGGGAATTAAAAATGGACCAAGATTTTTTTTCGGAAATCCTGTTGTTTCCATTGTATTTATTGTATATTTATTGTCCCTTTAGTGCGATGGGGTACCTGGCGGCCCGAGCGGGGGTCAAAAACCCAAACTCTTCTCCTTCAATGTTGTCTTCGAGCCTGCGGCAACTCAAGAAGATATTCTCGAGTATTGCGGCATCAAACGCCTTATAGAGATGGCTATTGAAGGATTCAGTTGCACTGCCTTTTGTTATGGGCAAACCGGAAGTGGTAAAACACATACCTTAACTGGGCCTCCGGGTTTGGTAAGGATTGAGTTTACCCAATAATGGGTATAGGAGGTAATTTTTTTGGTTGGGATTGTGTTTCAGATTAATGGAAGGATTGGAAAAAGTGAGGATCATGGCTTGGTGATAAGGAGCTTCAATTATTTGTATAATTTGCTTAAGGAGCAACCTGATATTAATTTTGTGCTTAAAGCAAGTTTTCTGGAAATTTACAATGAAAAGGTAAGCCTATTTTAAATTTTCGATTTATTGGACGCCACTTTGAGCAGGGCATCGAACCCAAAACAAAACCGGCAAGGGCGTATCCAAGATTTCATTTCGGAGTGCCATTTCCGGTTATCTGGTTTACACAAAAATCTAATGGTTTCTTTACGTATTGGAATGGGGTCGAAATACTTAGTTTCAGAATTTTCTTAATGGTAGTAAAATCTGTACGCGCGCAAATATATATATATATATATATACAGGGTGGTTGATTTTTCATTGTCCAGCTTATATCTTCTGAAATATTAAAGATACAAAAGAAAAGTTAAATACAAAAGCTGTTTAATACAACCTGATCTATAATTTAGCATAAACAATTTTTTTCCAAGGCCTACCATTTTTTTGGAAAAATGTTTAACTTTAATTTTTTAAATGGAACATCCTGTATACTTTGACAGAATAAGATTATTAATAAATTTCTCTTTACAATGATGTGTAACAAGTAAGGATTTACCTTTAAATTATGTCCTATAAAGCAAATAGAAATATGAGAAAAGTAGGCTATGATATTCTATTGTTTAGACCTGTAACTTCTGTCACACATGAACATTGGCTACGTAGGGGTTTTCCTTTGAATAAAATTATGTCTAATAAAGCAAGTAATAGAATTACTGGCATTGATGATTTACAAAATTATTAATACTTTTATTTATGACAGATGTTACTGGTATAAACAATAGAATATCACAGCCTACTTTTATCGTATTTCTATTTGCTTTATTAGACATAATTTAAAGGTAAACCCGTACTTGTTATACATCATTGTAAAGAGAAATTTATTTAGACTTTTATTCCGTAAAAATATATAGGGTGGTCCATTTAAAAAATCAAAGTTAAATATTTTTCTGAAAAATTGGTAGGCCTTGGAAAAAAATTGTTTATTCTAAATTATAGACCAGGTTGTATCAAATAACTTTTCTATATATTTTTTTCTTGTATCTTTAATATTTCAGAAGATATAAGCTGGACAATGAAAAATCAACCATCTGTATATATACTTTTTAAAATTGGATTCTAGGGACCTTGAAACATGGTCAATTACTAAAATCTCGATGTGTGATTTTTAACACGATCCCTATACCTCCCTTACCAAGGGTAGCGGGAGGCAAAAAACAAATTAACTTGGACATAAGCCGAATCCAGTTTTTAAAGGGTCTGGTGCCCTGTTTTCAAGACAGGCTGTATATTATCATTTTGTTATAAAACATGTTAATAAATATTTAGGTTATATTTATTGAATTTGTTATTTATATCGTGTACAGGTAACAATTAAATAATTTACAAGTATATAAATGACCTACTTTCGTGCAGAGATAGCCGTGGAAATTGATGACGTAATCACCATATTATACAAGCATCGGTGGTTCAGTGGTAGAATGCTCGCCTGCCACGCGGGCGGCCCGGGTTCGATTCCCGGCCGATGCACATTTTTTCGCATTTAAAAATTTTTTTTTCGTAACAATACTCTTCTATAATATAAAAGGACTAAAAACGAAAATGAAAAATAAAAATAACGGCCGTCCGTTATTTTTTATAATGAGGATCAAATGTTCCTAGAAAAATAACAGTAACTTGAATCAACAAAACAGTTGTTCAGTATGACAGAAAGAGAAGAATATTATTATTCCTAACAGCCCGATTCACAAAAAAGTTTAAGCTAATCCTCATTTTTGGATTAGCGATTTCTAATCTAATTTTGACAGTTTTATATCTTAAAATATAGTCTAATCTATTCCTAGTATCTACCTTTATTGATAATATCATGAAAATTAAATTTTAAATACCGGAACAGAATAGAATTTACTAATCCAAAAATGAGGATTAGCTTAAACTTTTTTGTGAATCGGGCTGTAAATGTTTAAATTTTATGTTATAACGAAATATCTTGAACGCCACATGGCATATGCACATAACGAACTCATCTGATTATATATCTCAGCCGCGTCCGTTATTTGCCTCATATCGGCCTAATAACGTTAATAACTAATAACTATAACAAACAATATATTTATGGTCAAAATTTTTAACAAAACACCTTCCATTTTTGAATTTTTATACAAGACACAATCACCCTTATTCTGTAAAGCAGTTGCTAAGTCTTAGCAACATTGCTAAAAAAAAATAGCCAGTAGAAACAAATGTAAAGCCTATCATCTGTCATTTTCATAATATTTTCTTCAGTGATTGTAATTATTATTGGTTATTTGCTATAGCAATATACCTAGCCTAAGAGTTTGCAACTTTCTTGCAGAATAGGGATGAATGTACTATAATTTTGATATAGAGATTGCGTTTAAAATTTTCAAGAACATACCAAACAGTTAATAAAAATTAAAAAGAAAAACCAAACTGTAAAAATAATAGATAGATGTAAAGGAATATAGTAATATATGCATATATCAAAATTTTAACAAAATGAATATTAATAAATTCAATTTTTGGGTACTAGTAAAGTAAATAAAAAATGAAAAAAAAAGTACGTACCCTTGGTGGGACTCGAACCCACAATCCTCGGCTTAGGAGGCCGATGCCTTATCCATTAGGCCACAAGGGCGACAAGGATACAAGATATTCTCGACATGTTTTCTCCATTTTCATTATTCTAAAAATAGATCATTGTTATTGAGCAGCGGTTTCCACAATACAATAAAAACAATTTTCTCAATATCACACTACAATGGAATTGAATGACTTGATTAATACCGTGAGTATTTTTTAACGTGAAACATTGGATTTGTCATATCCATGGTTACGACTTGACATTTGATTGACAGCAATGTATTTGCCTGTCCCATTTAAAATTAAACATAGGGAACGAATTTGACTTTTGACAAGAGGTCAATAGAGGTTAATTTTGTTTAAATAATTATACCTGCTTTCTAATAGATATTTACACACCAAGTGAGCTAAGGAAATGTATTCATGAGAAGAAAGTTTAGTTAATTTCTTCGAGTGAATAAACATTCTTAGCTCACGTGGTTTGTACAATATTTTATTCAAATTTGACGTCTTAAACTGTCATTATTAACTCCATAGTAACAACTATAAGTAACACTTTTTTCACATGTGAATTAAAAAAAAATTAAATCACTCTCACAAAATTTTAACTCACTCTGCAACAAATAATGCACTTAAAATAACATCAGGTACGAAAATAACACTTACCATAATATTTATCAGACATTATCAGCCATTTTCATTATTTTTCACGGCGCAAATGGCAGACAATAAAGCATTTTAAATACATGATTTGGCGTCTATCAGCGACGATTGTCATGCTCAGCTTACTAACTGATCAGTTTTTTATTTTGTCAAAATGAAATATTATAATAGTTTGTATTAGTATTTCGTCAAAATTGAATAAAATATTGTACAAACCACGTGAGCTAAGAATGTTTATTCACTCGAAGAAATTAACTCTTTCTTCTCATGGATAAACATTACCTTAGCTCACTTGGTGTGTAATTATCTATTATTCAATTTTGACGAAATAGTAATAAAAGCCATATAATATTTAATACTAATCAGTTAGTAGACTGTGCATGACAATCGTCGATGATAGATGTCAAGTCATCTATTTAAAAAGCTTTATTGTCTGTCATTTGTGCCGTGAAAAGTAATGAAAATGGCTGATAATGTCTGATAAATGCTATGGTAAGTGTTAATTTCGTACCTGATGTTATTTTAAATGCATTATTTGTTGCAGAGTGAATTAAAAAAATGTGAGAGTGATTTAAAAAAATTTAATTCACTTGTGAAAAAAGTGTTACTTATAATTGTTGCCATGGAGTTAATAATGACAGTTTAAAACGTCAAAATTGAATAAATTAAATTTAGTTGTAGAAAAAATATTGTATGTACCTTGTGCCCAAGTGACTCGGCTAAATTTCTTAAATATTTAAATATAATACTTCTGTCAATTCTTTCCCCATGTTTCATTTTAAATGGGACAGGCAAATACATTGCTGTCAACCAAATATCAAGTCGTAACCATGGATATAACAAATCCAATGTTTCATCACAGAA
Organism: Ophonus ardosiacus; assembly: GCA_943142095.1. Lineage (NCBI taxonomy): Eukaryota > Metazoa > Arthropoda > Insecta > Coleoptera > Carabidae > Ophonus > Ophonus ardosiacus. The sequence continues at coordinate 5,515,196 of OW964835.1, forward strand.
TACATTTATACAGAAGCGACACTCCTTGCCAGCACTATTGTTGTTGCGATTTTACGTTTATGACCTTGAACTTTAAATTTGTTGGCAAATTTACGCGCGAAATTTAAATTGTTTTAAATGGTAAAAGAAAAATTAGAATATAAAAGTACTAAAATTTAAATTTTATTAACGAATTAAAAAAAGATCAGATAAAATAATAACATAATTATATTTTTATTAAACAAATACCTGAATTTTACAAATTTATTACAATGCAGAATCTTTGATGTGGGAAACAAACGTCAGACTCGATGAATATGTCCCATATATCCTTCTCCATCAAATCTTCTCTTCCACAGGCCTTGAGCCACATTTTACACCTATATTTATTAAATGAATATACATTTTACATGAGATGGTAGTCGTTTTACACAACTTACATTTCTGGATCTTTCGGAAACGAAAAAAAACTTACATTTCCCTTTCTCCATTTTTTAAATCTATTTATACAGTCTTTATATGAACAAACAAGTCCTCCCGATTCTACTTTCTTCATTTTATCCATTTAATTAGAAATTATCACCACTTCTAAAATTCACAAACAGTTCACAAAATGACATATGTCAAAAATGAGAAGACGTGTTTGGTTTGCTTGAATTAGCCATAACCCTAAAATACATGGGCGTGACAAGCTGAGACAACAGCTCTTTCAGAATAAGTGAAATATAATGTTTTTCCTTATGATAATGATTTTTCCTAACGTTTGTTGAAAAAATAACATATTTGTTTTTATTAGAAATCAATTTGTGTTTCTCAATATACTTTTATTATTAACTCCTAACGGAAAATGTTCACGTCGAGATAATGAAAAGAACAAAGAATCGTAAAATACGAAGATATGCCGAAACAATCCGATATTATCCGATTAGCCCTTTAAATTTGTTGGCATACTCTTTCTCTCTCTAATTTTCGTTTCTCTCTCTGACTGTCGCTTCTGTATACCGTGAGTATTTTTTAACGTGAAACATTGGGTGTGTCTTATCCATGGTTACGACATTTGATTGACAGCAATGTATTTGCGTGTCCCATTTAAAATGAAACATAGGGAACGAATTTGACAGAAGTATTATATTTAAATATTGTAAGAAATTTAATTGAGTCAGAAAACCACTCGAGAGCACTAAACATATTTCGGGCACAAGGTGCACACAATATTTTTTCTACAACTACATTTAATTTTTAGAAAACATGTATAATTATTTAAACAAAATTAACCTCTAATGACATCTTGTCAATGTGACATTTGATTGACAGCAATGTATTTGTCTGTCTCATTTAAAATAAAACATAGGGAATGAATTTGACAGAAGTATTATATTTAAATATTGTAAGAAATTTAGCCAAGTCAGAAAATCACTAGGGCACAAGGTGCACACAATATTTTTTCTATAACTAAATTTAATTTAGAAAGCAGGTACATTTAAACAAAATTAACCTCTATTGACGTCTTGTCAAATGTCAAATTCGTTCCCTATGTTTCATTTTAAATGGGACACACAAATACATTGCTGTCAATCAAATGTCAAGTCGTAACCATGGATTTCACAAACCCAATGTTTCACGTTAAAAAATACTCACGGTAGATGTTTATTCTGTGCTCACGGTATAAAAAAAATACTCCTGTTGAAACTTGATAAACGCAGTAGTTTTTGCACCAGCCTATTGTACATTTTTTCAGGTCATTGACCTCTTAAACCCTGGCACCAACCGTTCTCCCCTCGCCGTCCGATGGTCCAAAAAATCCCGTGGATTCTTCGTCGAGAACCTCTTCACCGTAGAGTGCACAGAATTCGACGACCTAGTGGCCGTCCTCGAAGAAGGAATGAAAAACCGTTCCGTAGGCTCTCATAGCATGAATGAACATAGCTCTAGATCTCACACGATTTTGACAGTGAATATCTTGTCAGAACAACCGGCAGAGAATGGAGTGTTCATTTCAAAACAGGGGAAGATTAATTTTGTTGATTTAGCGGGAAGTGAAATGACGAAGAAGACCAACAGCGAAGGGAAGACATTGGAAGAAGCGAATAATATAAATAAAAGTTTGATGGTGCTAGGTAAGTAGATTTTATTTATTTTAACAATAATATATTTCACCATTTTTACTTTTACTTCTTTAAAGAATGGGGTCATACAAAAAAAAGTGATAAAAAAAGAAAGGACGGACGTTTTTTTAAATGTCATAAAATTGAAACTTTTTGCATAAGAAAAAAATTATTGACAGATTTGAGTTTATATCTCTACCCATTTTTTAATTATTGCCCCAAAAGTCAATATACCCCACATTTAGATAAACACTTCAAAATTTTTTCAAAAATCTAATTTTTACGTATCTAGATACTTCTTAATGCGCTGATTCCAAATTTTAAAACTGCAGGTCGATATCTCGTTTTGTTCTCGAGATATTTAGATTCAAAGTTTTGATCAAAACTGCCCATTTTTGGCAGCAACCCAAAAATGGGTTCAGATATGAACTTGGTGACAACACCATTCGATTCTACGGGCAAAATTACATAAGTATACCAATTTTCAGAATTTTTGAACACTGCATACAATCTCTAAAGCAAAATAACTGAAAATGGCCAAAAATCGCAAAAATCTAAGATTTTGGCCATTTTCGGGGTTTTCAAGCTTTTATTTATAAAAAATGAACCGGTTGAACAAAAATTATGAAAATTGGGTACACTTATGTAATTTTGCCCGTAGAATCGATTGGTCGTGTCGCCAAATTCATATCTCGACCCATTTTTGGGTTACTACCCAAAAATGAGCAGTTTTGAGCAAAACTTTAAATCTAAATATCGAGAAACGAGATAAAATTTAGATTTTTGAAAATTTTGAAGTGTTTATCTAAATGTAAGGTATATTGACTTTTTGGGCAATTGTAAAGAGAATGTTACGTAAGTGTACGCATTTTTAGAGTATTTGAACAACTGTGTGAATTTTTAGAAACAAAAGTATTGAAATAAAAATAGATAAATGCTATGAAAAAGTTCCTTGGAAAAGATTATATGTATGTATATCCAATGAAATTAGAACACGAAGACATACTATTTTTTACAAATTCCATACCAAAAGTCCCTTTGAAAGGATTCTATAAATCCAATATAATTATAACATATACACTATATAAATTGCACTTGACAATTCCTTCTTTCTCCTTCAGCTCTCTCCAATTTTATTAGGGGTCACTGTTTCTTTTTCATAGTCCATTCTCAAGCGAATATTTAAGATCGTCTTCATAGAGGCTGGCTTGTTTATCAACGTCGACTTATTGTAAATATACTGATTCTATAACAAATTTTGTTTCACAGTGTGATCTTCGTATTTTCATATTAAAATATACAATTTGTTCATTTATTCCTACAAAAATAGACTCCAATTTAAAAAACCAAGGTCTCTTGATTAATAAATTACCATAATTACAACAATTGGTATTGCTTTCCCTAATATTAAATAAAGAAAAGCTATCAACCGTTGTGAAAAGGTTAAATTCCCCTTTAACTTGTCAGGGTGTTGACTTGATCATTAAAAATACAACAATCAATCTGAGGAAAACACGAGTGAGAGCTTTCTCCATGCACGAAACCTAAAGCAAGGGAATAGCTTAGAAGCTTTACGGGGAATTTCAAGCTTTCGTGAGAGAGAGTGAATTTAAAACGATTTTAGAAGGTTAAGAACCTTATAAATATTGTAATGTTTCCCAAAAATTCATAGATCTTTTTTATGAAAATAAAAATAAATAGCTATTTGTATATTAATAAGAGCGCAAAATCGACAATGTCCGTTTGCGCTCGAAAGACACACAAGATTTTTTCTACAGTCGCCACAAATTTGTATAATTACAAATATTCTCTATCTCTATGACCATTTTTATTATATCTTCTATAGATTTAGAAATGGAGACTCATAAATATATAACATAATCCGTTACAATCAAATAATATTACTACCAAGTGTATATCTCTACCTACTTTTGAATTATTACCCCAAAAGTCAATATATCCCACATTTAGATAAAAACTTCAAAATTTTCAAAAATCTAATTTTCATGTATCTAGATACTTCTTAACGCGCTGATTCCAAATTTTGAAACCGCAGGTCGATATCTCTTTTCGTTCTCGAGATATTTAGATTTAAAGTTTTGCTCAAAACTGCCCATTTTTGGGTATTAACCCAAAAATGGGTGGAGATATGAACTTGGCGACAACACCATTCGATTCTACGGGCAAAATTACATAAGTACACCAATTTTCAGAATTTTTGAACACCGCATACAATCTCTAAAGCAAAATAACTGAAATTGGCCAAAAATCACTAAAAATCTAAGGTGTACCCCTTTCAGATTTTTACTATTTTCAGGGGTTTTCAAGCTTTTATTCATAAAAAATGAACCAGTTGAACAAAAATTATGAAAATTGGTACACTTATGTAATTTTGCCCGTAGAATCGAATGGTCGTGTCGCGAAATTCATATCTCGGTCCATTTTTGGGTTAATACCCAAAAATGGGCAGTTTTGAGCAAAACTTTAAATCTAAATATCTCGAGAACGAAAAGAGATATCGACCTGCGGTTTCAAAATTTGGAATCAGCGTATTGAGAAGTATCTACATGCATAAAAATTAGATTTTTGAAAATTTTGAAGTTTTTATCTAAATGTGGGATATATTGACTTTTGGGGCAATATTTCAAAAGTAGGTAGAGATATAAACTTGGTAGTAATATTATTTGATTGTAAAAACAATGTTACGTAAGTGTACGTATTTTTAGAGTATTTGAACAACTGAGTGAATTTTTAGAAATAAAAGTCTTAAAAGAAAAATGGATAAATGCTATAAAAAAGAAAGACAGAAAATAGAAGCCCAGGGGCTCGAAACCTTCACAAATTATTATTTTTTACTAGTACGAAAATGCACTAACTTACAAGGTCCTAAATTCGCACACCCAAAAATGGGTAATAATAGGCCATAAGTTACATACAGGGAATTTATTTTAACATGCAACATATGATCAGTCACTTCCATGGTTACTCACTATTGTCAAAAAATGACAGCAATGTAATATTTGTCCATTTTAAAATGCAACATACAAAATTTGTAATTTTAATTTTATATTATCGAAACTAATTTCCAATAAATTTGCCTACATACGATTAACAAAAAATCAAAACATGAATGTTGCACATTTTAACAAACTTCAGCTTACAAAAATTCATAACTTTCATGTAATAATGTAAAAAAATACCCCCATTCACATTGGGCAATATTCTAGTCGGTCGTAATAAGAATTGACACCATTTGTGATGTGTTTTGGAGGTATCTCTTGTGCTGCAATACTATTTATAATGTTGCATTTTAAAATGGACAAATATTACATTGCTGTCATTTTTTGATAATAGTGAGTAACCATGGAAGTGATGAACCATAATGTTGCATTTTAAAATAAATTCTCTGTATAATGTATTTTTATTTCTTTTTAGGCTATTGCATTGCCTCGCTCAGCGACAACAAGAAAAAAAATGGTCACATTCCTTACCGCGATTCGAAACTAACGAAACTTTTAGCCGATTCCTTAGCTGGCAACGGAGTGACTTTGATGGTAAATATTTGATCAGATACAATCAATTGACGTGTAATTGTTAACCTAACTCACTAATTCTTTGTTCAGATTGCGTGTATTTCTCCAGCGAGGACTAATTTAAGCGAGACAGTGAATACGTTACGATATGCAGCACGGGCGAAAAAAATAAGGACCAAGCCTATTGTTGTCATGGTAAGTAACAAAAAATGTTTTTTGTCCTCCTTAAATGTACTGCGAACTTTACAATTGTATACTCAGCAAGTGTAACCTACTTTTTACGCTTACTGTGTTGTAACCTTCGAGCATATATTGACTAGAGAAGTAATTCCCTATCCCTATCCCAATGCAGAGGATGTTGTGATCGAAAGATGTGTAGGCGGGGGGGTGGAAATCATGGTGTATTGTGGGCAGTGTTTCGTTGTGTTATATGTCAGTACTTATCATTTTACTGTAACTAAACATTATTTTTGCGTGTAGTTTGTGAGTATATCTCGGAGTATATCAAATTGTAATGAAAAATACAGTCTGGATATTTCGTTTCATGTGTAAGTAAATGGGATTTTTTTTACAAATAATATATTAAACAAAGTGTATATGCTCGAAGGTTGTAATTTGTCTAACTATGTGGTAAAATAATCAAAAAACATTGGAGGTTTATGAGCATTTAGAAAAAAAAATCATCTTTACTATAATAAAGTTCATGTAAAAAAGTACCTACTATCTACAAAGTTTAAGTTATTTTTTTACTTTAACATTTCCTATATTTAAAACTAATTTATATAAACCAAAATCACGGCAGCGACATCTGTCATTATTGTAAAAATCCGTCGTTACCGACATAGTCACCGATCGTTATCCCTGTCAAATACGCGAGGCGAACACTGCTCAAATGTCAAATATCGACACCTACCTATTATTTATTACGAAAAAAACGAGCAAATAAATATATTATCAGCTATAATATCCCGAGGACATTGATAATTACGAAATAATTTTATGACAGTTACCGAAAGCGCGTTGCTTGGTAACAGTCCGACGCCGAAGGCAGAGGTGGTGTTACCTAAAAACAACGTGCTTGAGGAAGTGTGATAAAATTATAAGTATTTATCAATGATCGAGGGGTATTCGGTGAGAAATTTTTTTGCAGTTTTAACATTAAATTTGCCTAAAATTTGTATTTGACAGAACTTTTGTGTCTAGCATAGCCCAGTAAATGTCACTACTAGCTATGAACGTGAATGTGGCTATGAATATGTTCAGTGTGAAGTGTGCAATGAGAATGAGACCTCTTTGAGTGAGACTAAAGAGAAGAAGATAAGACATACAAAAGTCCATAAATATTCTCCACATTTAGTTTTTTATTTAATACAGTATCTTTTGATGTGTTTTCTTCTTTTGTTGAATAAATCATTATTTTCAATGACAGCGTGAAAATGACATTTTTAAATTAAAACAATTAATCTTTAATTATATGTCAAAAACTGTTTGTTACTTAGCAACTTAGTGACATAAGTGATAATTGTCTTAGGATAATTATCAGTGTAAGTTTGTTTTGATTGGTTACTTTCGCACACGTGGTCAGCAATAAAAGGATTCAATTGGATAATTTTTTAACCAAAAAATTTTCAATCATAAACAACGTCTATTATTACAAATAAATTTTCGCTAGAAGAACTCTAATGAAGATATAAGTAAAATCAAATTTCGAAATTGACTTAACCCTAGTATTTTAAACTATCCCTTTTCAGAAGAAGTATAACCTGTCTTATTAAAAAAAATTATTTACAAAATCGTCGGCCAAAAAGTTTGATATAATTCTCGTGCGTGAAGTATTTTACAGCTAATAAGGCACTCGCTTTAAGGGCTCGTACCTTAAACAAAGCTGTCGCGCTGTAAAATACAACTTACAAGCACTCGAATGTAAATAACTATTTCTATTTTGGTTAAATCTATTTTTTCTATTTTGCATTTGTAACAAAGCTGTTACAGTACTAAAGGAGTTTGTGAATGGCTCATTCAAGTGCTGTAATAGACTAGTATAATTTAAAAGTTGGTTGCTAAGAATTTCAAAAATATCAAATGATAAATCTCATTAAATAAACGAACACAAATGATCGTTAAGAATTTTATTTTTATGTAATTTTGAATTTAAAACTAAGAATACAAAGAAGAGAAGAAATATAATAGTAAAGTTAGAAAAAAATCTAACTAGAGAATGTAAAACTGGACGTTAATTCGTTTGAAATGTTTTTCCATAATATGTAAAATAATCGAGTTATTAAAAAAAAAACAGAACGATGAAGCAAATTTTGTTTTAGGACCCGAGAGAAGCTTTAATATTGAGTCTAAAACGTGAAGTGGAGTCCTTATCTGCAGAAAATAACCATTTGAGATCTGTCCTACATATAGACGGATCAGTTTCATCTATAAAATCTGGAGACATTACTGCAGGTACATATGTATTCTTTCTTATACTTTTAAATAAATAAAATGCCAGTATCTACAATACATGTAGACATCGGTAATGATGACGATATATTTTACCGTGTGGGCGCTTACCAGGTGTCACCTCACGGGCACTCATAGCTGATGTGGAGAGTGCACCACAAGGGTCACTTTTGTGCCATTTAAAATTGGAAATATTTGACGTCTGTCGGGATCGAACCGGCATGCAAAAAAGAGTACGTACTACGTACTACTGTTTCGCCATCTAGTGACGTTTCATCTTATGTCAAATGGTGACGTCATTTTGCGGCGCCATTTCGCAGACCGTTTCAAAATTGTGCAAACTTTAATTGTAATTTAGAATTTGCATCAATAATGGAGGTTTTCACTATTTTTCAATTTTTTTATAAGTAGTGTTACTCTTCATGAAAAGTTATAGGCATTTAAGAAAATTCTACGGATAGATACCTAGAGATGCATTCGGGCCGGGCCGAGCCGGGCTTTGAGGTTTGGATCGACTCGGCCCGAAAATAAAAATTACCGGCCCGACTCGAAGATCGACTTCTAGTGTAAGTTTGTTATAAAAATTACAGACTTACGAGTATTTAACACTTTGTTTATTAAAGCCGCTCGAAAATTTAAACAACTTTTTCACAAATCTTATATAAAAAAATCTGATGTGGCCAACACAAAACCTCCCGCTATTTAATTTTTATTAATTTAAATACATATACTTACGGATTTACTAACACTGCAAACGGTTCCATTGCATAAAACTATTGCTTTATTTAATATTTTCTTTTTAAAATGTCACTATTATTAATTTGAAGTGATTAGTTTTTTGACAGTGACATTTAATGTCAGTTACATTCATTTGAAATATGAACTGTGGAACAAAGGAATTGTGTTTTTCTTAGGCTTCGGGACTTGTAAAAAAAATTATTTTTAAATTTATCTGTAAAATATATAGAAAAAGTATTAATGTATTCCTCTAGAAAATTCAATAATCTTTAATTTTCATAACGACAAAATGCGAAAAAATGGCATTTAATGGTATTTTTTGAAGAAAAACCATTATGAGCTTCAGGTAAAGTGCCATTTCCGGTTATCCGATTTACACCAAAATCTAATGGCTTCTTTTCTTATTAGAATAGGATAGAAATACAAGATTTCAGAATTTTCTGAATGATAGTATTTGAGTTAGAGTGAAGACAAAATCCCTACACATACACACACACACACATACATACATACATACACACACACATACACACATACAGACATCATCGTGAAAATGTTAAATTTGGATTCTAGGGACCTTAAAACGTGGTCATTTACTAAAATCTCGATAAGTGATTTTTAGCACGATCCCTATACCTCCCTTACCAAAGGTAGCGGGAGGTAAAAATATAATTTACATAAAGATTTTTTATCTAACTTCGTTTCTGCTCAAAAATAGGACAAGAAATCATTATGGTAGGAACAAAAATCACTTTATTTTAAGTATACGAGTAATAACAATAATAATAGCAGCATCACAATATAATTATTATGCTTTAATAAATAACCTTAAATTCTTGAAGTAAAATAATACATTTTTATTTATTAATATGTGAAGTATGTTGTTATTAAATCATTTTGATCCTTTTTAACTTCATCCATTTTCATTAAAATATTAAGGAAATTGTGCATTTGATTGAACTATAAGAATTTTCGGGCCGGCCCGAAAAGCTCGAATTTTCGGGCCGGGCCAAGATCAGAAGTCCGACTCGCCTCGATTTTTGAAAATGATTAGCTCGATTCGGCCCGATAAAAAATATTTTCGGCCCGGCTCGATGATCGACTCGAAATCGAGGCGGGCTTCGGGCCGGTCCGGGCCAAAGCTCGAAATCGAGTGCATCTCTATTCGAAAACACAAGTGGTTAATAGTTAACGTGTTCGAAAATTGTACCAAATCTACCAGATCCATCTACCGGATCCATGATTTGTGGATCGAGTAATTCAGCCGGTAAATGCGGTAAATGAAGAATCTAACCTCAACAAAAGTAGAGATGCCAAGCAAAGTTGGAATCGAAAGTAGGTTTCAGAAGTTTATTATGATAATACAGAAGACGAGACGAGATAATGTTTAACTACGTCAATTTTCAAATCTGTTTCATCTTTCAACTGCTTTTCATAGGTTATAAATCTACTCTGTTTACCACTTGCGTTCTTAAAATATCTATCCCGGTAGTTGTAACCTGATAAACAGCTGTTTACCGATATATATCGGTTACAGTTCAGCGGTAGAATTTTCATAAATGCCTTATGTATTAGAGTAAATAAAACATTTTTTTTCACTACTAGCCTAAGAACCCACTGTTATTTACCTTTATTTGACATGAGAAATTGTTTTTCACAACCGCTTGCTTGCAACCATGGTAACCTAGGTCAATAATAATTTATTATTAACCTTGGTCTATAATGCAAACTGTCACTTTTCAATCAAACTCAAGCCTCCAAATCCAAATATTAGTTAACTCATTAAACTCAAAAAAGGTGTTAAGCACAATTTAAATTTGCCGCTTAATTTTAAATTGACCTACGCTGCCACCTCGCCTGGCCACTGTGCTGTTTTGGTGAAAATGTGAAATATTTGTAGATGTAGGATTGAACAAATAACTATTTTTTTATATTTGTAGGTAAATACATTTCAATAGGTTTATTTAAAAATAATAATAAACTAATAAGGCTGCTGACTGTAACAGCAAAAAGTGTTTTTATTAAATAATTAAATCAAATTCAAATCAAGGCCCATAAGTGAAGTTATCAAACCAGCGAAATGAGCGAAACGTCAGATAAAAACAAAGGCAGCCTACTTTGTTTTTGTGAATATTAACAGATAAGTAAAGCAATTATTATTATGTCAAAATGATTGTTATTATCAATAAAAAAAAAATCAGATAGGATTTATGTGCTAGTAGTGAAAAAAAATAGTATATAAACCACGGTTGAGAAGATCATTATTGACCGGGCGCCTTGTATCCCTCGGGCTGCGCCCTCGGGTTACAAAACGGCGCTAGGTCAATAATGACTATCTTCTCAACCTTGGCGTATAATATACTATTATTATAACAAGTTTGCTGTAAAAAACAATATTGAAAGCAATATTTTTTATAGCCCGTTTAAACGGCCAATTTTTAAATATACTTCTGTCAGATTCATTCCTTATGTTTCATTTTAAATGTTAGGCAAATACATTGCTGTCAATCAAACGTCAAGTCGTAACCATGGCTATGACAATCCCAATATTTCACGTTAAAAATACTCACGGTATTTACGAAAAACTCTACTAACTATAGTCTGCCTCTGCGTTATTTCCGAAAGTTTAACATACTATACTACATGTTCTAATTTCGTACTACATTGTAGACTAACTCGTATGTGGCTATTTTTATCGTACTTTCACTATCAGTAGCTGTTTTGAGCTCCAAGTTGTCTATCAAGCGCCTCTGTGGCCCAATGGATAAGGCATCGGCCTCCTAAGCCGAGGATTGTGGGTTCGAGTCCCACCAGAGGTACATAACACTTTTATTTCGGTACCTATATGAAAATATTTCAATTATGCGGTGTAGCAACCTTGAAAACATGCCAAATATGCACTGAACTAGAACTTGTAATCTCGTATATTATATCTGAAAGATAAAATTTCAAAATAAAATTGTAAATAAATAAAAATTAATATAAGAGAGACTGGTAGGTGGCGTTTGATGAACGTCCGCACGGTATGAATAAAGTATTGCGAAAAAGTTAGACTTCTTTCATCAAATAGAATTTTTTTTATGGAAACATTACCATTAGGGTTTGTTCCCATAAACTTAGGAGCAGGGTATCGAACCCACCAAAAACTGGGTTCGGTTCAGATTCAGCTTTATTTGTTTTTACCTCCCACTACCCTCGGTAAGGGAGGTATAGGAATCGTGCTAAAAATCTCATATCGAGATTTTAGTAAATGACCACGTTTCAAGGTCCCTAGAATCCATTTTTAACATTTTCACGACGATGTCTGTGTGTGTGTATGTGTGTATGTATGTGTATGGATTTTGTCTTCGCTCTAACTCAAATACTTTCATTCAGAAAATTCTGAAACCTTGTATTTCTATCCTATTCTAATATGAAAAGAAGCCATTAGATTTTGTTGTAAATCAGATAACCGGAAATGGCACTTTACCTGAAGCTCATAGTGGTTTTTCTTCAAAAAATACCATTAAATGCCATTTTTTTGAATTTTATGTCTTATGAAAATTGAAGATTATTGAATTTTCTACAGGAATACATTAATACTTTTTCTATATATTTTACAGATAAATTTAAAAATATTTTTTTTTACTAGTCGCAAAGCGTAAGATAAAAACTATTCCTTTGTTACACAGTTCATTTTTCAAATGAATGTAACTGACAGTAAATGTC